>BROG01000373.1:50000-387500 GCA_030159075.1 Atrina japonica
TCTAATGTCAATTTCATCTTAATAGAATGACAAATTGAAAAAAATTATTCTTTTCAATGGGCACCATATAAAATGAAATTATACCAATTTGTAACGAAAGCTCCTTAAACTGTAAAAAGTACCGTGGACATGACCATGTAAATAAGTAATTGATTACAAAGCGAATTTTCATTGCTCAGTCTTTTGCAGACTATAGAATCTTGTTATCTCGAAATTCCCAGTACCTTCCCATTTACTCCATTCAATTAAATTTACATATCTTACATTCCAGTTGAACAATTAATATACCTACTCAGACTCACTTCATCTAAGTGAAAATAACAAGCAACTGCAAAATGAATTTGATCTACAAAGTTAGTTTCACTTAGATCTAGTTCGATTCACATTTCGTTGGTAGTTTGAGTTTAGTTTAGTAGTTGTTTAGTTATCCTTTTGTTTGATTTTCATTACGTTATCTCACTGCACTTGTAATATTTAGCATTTCTTTCACTCTCCGGTTGTGTATGTGATTGGATGTTTGCGTGAGAGTGTGTATGTGTACGTTTTTTCATGTTATTTTAATTGTTTTGTCCTGGTGAAGGGACAGGTCGTCGCGAAAATTTGACATTTATTTTGTCCGTGTCGTTAGTCATTTTAGTGCTTTATATATTATTTTCCAGACTTGTATCTATTGCTTAGATCCGACACCCTAGGATATATAGTGTTGTAGATTTTAGTGCTTTGTGTATTTATATATATATATATATATCACCCCGATATACCGCCCTCTTATAACACCAAACCCACATAACGTCTGTATTTCTTGAAGAACAAATTTCCTTCCATATAATTCCCCGGTTATAATTCCAAAACCCGCATACCGCTATCCGCCACCAATTCCAACACCATGTGCAAATGGACATGTATACATGTTAAAACATTGTATGAACAAAGTGTAGTAGTCAGACGGGGACCAACAGGTTGTGAGAAAACAAGATTGGCCTCAGAATTAACAAGGATGGGAGATGAAATGCGAGATAGAGCTGATTTTACAAGATGTGAGTGGCTAATTGTTTCTGACAGGAATATCCGGGGATGGCAAACAAAGCGACCTGTTTATCATATATACTTGACAAAGTTGCACTATGCCTAACTCTTTTTACTGTTCAACAGACAAGTTATAATTGTTACTTTCTTTTCGTTGGTATGTGGTTCTGGTCATAACATTACCTAGATATATCGCTATACATGTCTACAAACGTAGTCTTGTGTTTCTGATTTCTTTAAGTGATTTTGTTTGTTTTGTGGTAATGTATGGCTTTTAAGATTAAATAAATAAATAAGAAATAAATATATTCTATTTTTTATTTATCGTTCATATGTTGAAATTTCAGAAAAAAAAACTTGTCTAACAAATCGACGGAAAGGGGTTATTCATGTATTCCTAAGCCAAAACGTAAAGAGGTCAATACTCTAATCACGTGACTAGCTACACTGAATATTCAAACAATCGCTCTATATATTTGCAATGAAGGGAATTGCAGTCAATATGTAAATACAATGTATATATCAATCTCAATCATTTATACGAAGTAACACCAATTTGATAGGACGTTATATTCTTTGCAGTCCCGCAGAGAATGGTCAATTCTCAGTGACTTTCGTTTGTACTAGTACATGTATATCAAATCTTTACATTCATAGATTAGTCTATTTCATTACAGATTTTGTATATTTCATTACAGATTTTGTATATTTCATTACAGAATTTGTATATTTCAGTACATATTTTGTATATTTCAGTACAGATTTTGTATATTTCAGTACAGATTTTGTATATTTCAGTACAATTATCTCTAAAGAGTTTTACTTATATTTTGTGTATGGTGACCATATTCCTGATGAAGCTAATTCTGTTGTTAACGATTGTTTTTTTTTTTTTTATTGTTTTATTGTTGTTTAACGTCCCACTCAAGAATATTTCACTCATATGGAGACGTCACCAAATGCCGGTGAAGGGCTTCAAATTTTGGCCTATGCTCGGCACTTACGGCCACTGAGCAGTGAGGGTTCTTTAACGTGCCGACACCTACTGTGACACGGGACCTCCAGTTTTTACTGTCTCATCCGAAAGACAGGAAACCAACCTGTCGCCGGCGGGACTCGACCTCACGATCCAGAGACGAGCGCGCTACCGACTGTTGTTAACGAATCCATATTGTATGGAATAACGACCAAAATGCTTGTAATGCTTTTTTTTTCTCTATACTTTTCTCAAGACATGTGCCTACGTAGCCGTTAATTGATGTCAAATTTCGAACGTATAAATCACAACACAAAACACAGGTAAGTGTGACACATCAGATGTGTACCTGCCTTCGCGCACGTCAATTTACATACCTGTCTGCCATGCATGACAGGTATATCAAAGTGAAAGAAAAGCATAAATAAAACATTTCTTTGCTCTGACATAGTGATAGGAACGCTTAATATTTGAATACAAATGTAATTATTAAATATACGTTTTTATGCACAAATCGAAATGAACGTATTAACTTACAATTTTAATGTCAATATTGATTTTAGAATTTAATTACATTTTTGTAAAATGGTAATTATACATTTTATAAAAGATCGAACAAGAATACAAACGAACCTTCAATGCGAAAGTCAGTTGTACTTCTAAAGTTAGCAATAGAAGAGTGAAATATATAACACATTTACCAAAACAAAGCAAAAACGCAGGAGTTTTGATGTACATATATATATTTTGAAATTTATTTATGATATTTCAAAATATGTTCACCTACATGTACCGTATATAATCTATATCAAGCCAGGAAAGACATTAAAATGCAAATTTTATGATAGACAGGTGATTGTATACAATCATGACGTGTATTGCAGCGCATTATGAGAGACTGTTTTCCTATTACAAAATAAGATTCCAGACAATTCAATAGTATAATATTGGTATTTCCCTCAAATGCAATTGATTGGTATTAAGATGATTCTGAAATGACATATTTGATACACGTTTAATTTGTGATACCTTTGTCTTATATATTTTTCGCTTGTTGGATGTTTTATATCTGATTTTTATTTAAAGGACCATCAAGCTAATATGTTTATCTACATAAAGTATAATGAGTATTCGGTGTGTGTTTCAAATAAGGGATAAAATTTAATAATGAAAAATGACTTCGAATCTTAATCACACTGACAAACAAAATGCACATAACTTGTTTAAAAATTATGATAATAATGATAATAATAATAATTATAATCATGGTTATAATAATTATAATTAATATAATTATAATATAATAATAATAATAATAATGATAATGATAATGACCCTGCTGCTGCTGATGATGATGATTATTATTTTTATTATGATGATGATGATGTTGAAGACGATTTTTACATTACTTTTCAGTTCTCCCCTTTTTGTCCAGAACAATTTGTATTTTAACATGGAGTTGCATATGAAAATCTCAGATACCAAAGTATAAATCATTAGGATGCCCAGGATAAAGGTACAAATGTGGTAAAACAATGGACAAACACGGACTTCTTGAAATCAAGAGGTTGGATCAGGTGCCATGGAGGAGTAAGCATCCCCTGTCGACCGGTCACACCCGCCATGAGTCCACAGTCAAATTAAAATGAAATACGTGAGGAACGAATCCTCGTCATAATTGGAACAGACGTATCTGCAACTGCCATCGAACAGGTAACTCATTATTTCAATTAGTGACACAATTGATTATTTAATGTTTAATCATTCTACATTAACGTTTACTCATCCTTACGTTAGAACTTATTCGTAACCATTGAGAGTTATTCCCCTTGCAATTGAGAATTGCAGATTGTCTTGCATATCGACGCAGAACATCTCATAATACAATCAAATATCGTATCATTCCATATCAGGATGTCATCATAACATAATGAAAGTATTATATGTATTCACATTAGTTTCTTGATTTACCAAATGACTGTCATTAATGACAACTTAATATCACCTGTCAAAATGACATTATGCTAAGAGAAAAAGTAAATTAAATGACCTTTGCAATTATATCTGCAAGAAAATAAGAATCTAGCATTGAAAATACATCAAATATCAATGAAACATGTGTCAAAATCTACTTTGATTCATTTAATTTGTATTCTATTCGTCTATGCAGGCACTGAGATTGCTGAATATATATATATATATATATATATATATATATATATATATATATATATATATATATATATATATATATATATATATAACACAAAATAGTAAATAACAAAATAACATTATATAGATAGATTAATCATGTAATACATTTTTACCACTATCGACCAGCAAAGAGCTACTCTGGTGAAATCTTGTAGTTATCTGTCAACATCAACATTCTTAACCATTTGATACTTTTTATCTTTTTGATAAAATATTTAATGAATGTAACAAGCGATATTCTGTGAGATACTCTTTCGTTTCTAGTTACTAAAACGTAAAATAATGTGAAATATTTGTAAATTATTCAGTTAGGTACATGTAAAGCTACGACAATACACGTGAAACCCATTTGATATTTATTCTAAATTAAATTTACATGAATTTTACAATAAATCAAACATATTATTAACCACATGGATACCACATATTTATCATAGAACCAAGGGTTCTCATATTTATTTCACTTATGTTTTATACATTACCACAATCAATTTCATGTTAATTGTAGATCAGTATTCTATAAACCAATTGGTAAATGTCTATTCAACTGATCTCCACATTTAAAACAATATGAAAGTAACAGGTTAAGTGAAATTCGGAACACTGAAATTCAAGGAAATATTTTAAAAATTATTATTTGCATTTCTGTTCTCGTATATTGGTGATATATAGAATTGTATGTTGTTTTGTCATATATGATTCGTTGATATCCCAGTTGATCACGTTCCGATCGTCCCAGGATACCTGAAACAGAGTTTATTTTTTCTGCAAGGATAGGATTTTTCCTAGGGGATACACTACAATATTAACTCTGGAATAATCGGAACACGGTGATTTATTTTAACATTGTGATCGACGCATTCATGTCAATCGTAAATTTTAAGTGGCAATGTAGAGGATCACGCCCGGATACCATTGATGGTGGGAATGATTGGACCACAAATGAAAAAAATCAACACATGGACATGCATGATTTGTAAAAATAAAAATTTCTATTAATTCACTTAATTCACTATGTTCCGAAAGCATGAGACACAAATCAAACTAAATACCAGTATAATCGCATAACAAAACCTTTCTTAATTTATTCATGTGTTTTCTTTTTATGAATAATTCAAAACACAAATGGATGGTCTTTTATTAATGACATTAATAAAAAATATACTTACACGTGTCATCAACAAAGAAGTGATGAAATAGATATGCATTTAATTTTATAGAGAATGCGGTAATGTGTTACAAATATTTGAAATATCTTATGATCTTAAGCATTCTTATGTGATTGGTGCCTATATATGCGGTACATATATAGGAAGGAATGTATAAAACATACCGTCATATTTCTATTACATAAAGTAAATGCAGATGAATTCTACTTAACGCAGTCAGTCAAAGGCCAAGGTTAATTTCGACAAAGCGTTTGTCTTCTTAATGAGTTCGGACAAAAACACAAAAGCCATATTAACCAAAAAGGTTAACAGTACTATAAACGTACTCATCCATTTTACAAAACACTTTGATCGATATTTTGAGATGATAAGTCGGAATGCCCAATAATCATAATAAATCTAAATTTCAACAATCGAGATTTAAACTCAAAATTTATATAATAAAATTCAATGTCCTCCAAAGGGAAGTATAGTTATACGAAAAAACAGTTAAACACGCAATATTCACAAATTTTCGACCCCTTGGCCTTTATCAAGTGAAAGACGACAATATGTATATTAGTTACATAGTATTAAGTCTGCACAATACACAACTTCATGGCAAATGTTTCTAGATGTTTATCGATAGGATGTAGGATAAACATCTAGAAACATTTGCCATGAAGCTGTGTATTGTGCAGACTTGATACTATTTAACTAATATACATACTATCGTCTTTCATTTGGGGCCGACAATTTGTGAATATTGAATGTTTTACTGTTTTTTCGTCAACATTTATAGACACTCGGGACAGTGTTGACATAGTTATCGAAACTATTAGATGCCAAGTCATTATTTCGAAACTAAAGTATTTTGAATTCCGAGATGTTGACACAGATTTTCTGTATTGTAGCGCAAAATATCGGGATGTTTAATTACAATTTCGAGATATTATCTAATATTTTCTCCTCAAATATACAAATAGCATTAATGCGCTTCTGTAAACCTCACTAGTCAGTGACTGTCACGCGTATACCTCTGAAAATCTAGATATTAAATAAGGTACAATGTAGAGAGTAATCCCTATAGCACCCAACGCACATAAAACATGATAAAGGCGATCATAAATGTCATTATACCGAACCTAAAATTAGCAATATATCCTCTTTGAATTTCAATCTGTCGACATTGGGCACTAAAATAACTGGGATAAGTCTGAAAATAAACACGACCTCAGATTAATTAAATTTATAACTTTAAAGTGGATGGAAAGTGCACGTTAGAGTGTAAAAAGCATTTTTGAAGATAAAAAGCGTAGAAATACTATCTTGTTTTTAACACGTCCGAGTTACGTTAAATTACATGATACTAATATAATGTTTCACGTGTCAATTTGTAGTAGATTAAGACTTTCTGGTTTGTAACACAAAATATATTTGATACTTTATTTAATTAATATTTGCCCTTGAATATACAATAATCGTGAACTGAGTGATGAACTAGAGTATAGTCTAGCATATCGGAAATCGGAATACACATACTCAAAAGATGAAATACAGTCAGGATTGAACAATATGCAACCGATAATATCCATGGTGATGCGGAAATCCCAAAACAACTTTGAGAAACTTGATATTTCTGCTTTATGTTAAACTAACTTTGAATGCAGTGGCCAAGTTGGATTGCATTAATATTTGTTGGTCAGCATGTTGATCAGACACAAATAACAATGCTTGGTGGTATTTACACGTGGTAGAAGACCGTGAGTACCTGATTCCTGTCAAATTTCCTTCAACAGTTCTGAGGAACAAGCTTTCACTGTGAAAAAGTGTCTCCTTGTCATTTTGAAGTTTTAAAAACTCATTAAAAAGAAAAGAAGGTACGTCAGGAGACTTCTCCCAAGAAAGCATTCTTCTCCTAATTACAGGTGAAACACATAAAATGGATGCCTCAAAGTGAATTTTGGGTGGAAAATCAACGAAATCTTACAAATATAAATGGAAAATTGCAATTAGTTTTTCAGTTCGTACAGAGGATCTAAGTAAAACTTTCAGAGAGAGGTACGTCCTGAGACCTGTCTATTTTGTTATATCGCCGAGCCAATCTGGCCGTTCATATATACCCGTTGGATGACCTGGAGTACTTGCTTCCTGTAAATGTTCGTCAAAATCAATTAAGCGGTTTTGAATAACAGGCTGACATTGTAAAAAAAAAACAGAAAAAATGCCATCTCTTCCTCTTTGCAGTCTTTGAAAAATTCTAAAAATCAGAGTCCAGCAATATTTTCTCACATTAGCATTTCTTCATCTAATTACAGATGAATATGACAAAGTCTGAAGCTGTCAAAAATGTTTTACGAAAATCACAAACTTGAATTATACAACTCATGTATAGCACAAATTTAATATCACTCAGATGAAATCCGTTTTTCATTTCACGAAAAAGATTTTCAAAGAGGGGTACCCTCTAGAACTAATTTTTTCCACCATATATCCACCCATGAGTCGATTGGCAAAAAGGACCCACAAACACCTCCAGGTGTTTCCAAGAACAACCTGACACTGTAAAAAAATCCACCCTCTTTTTGCAGTTTTAAAAATTCACGAGAACTTCTAAAAAGTTCATTTTGGTAAAATTCTCAGACAAAACAATTTCCTTACCTAATTACAGATAAACACATAAACTGAATGTATCATAATGAATAAATGGAATAAATTATACAAAAATTATTGAAAATGACAACTCGTCCGAAATTAACTGTCTAATTTCTACGTAATACACAAACTTGAATTTTACATCCATGTAGATCACTCGAATGCAATCCGTTTTTCAATTCATTCTATGTTTCTCGAGGAGATTCTAATAAAGCGTATCATCTGTGACCTATTTCGTTCCAAAATAGATCCACCCCTGAGCCGATTTAGGCAAAATAAAACCACACACTTGGTACAGGACCTTGAGTACTTGTATACATTATCGTCCTTTTATCAATAATTTCTTTTTCATTCAAATACAGCACCGGATCCATATTGCTCATGTTTCCAAATGCAATCTAATCAAACTCTCACTTCTTATCAGAGGTCTAAACACGCAAATTCCCTGATTACTGATATTATCGGTAAAACTGTAATTGTCACAAAAGTGATCGGACTTTCCCTGAAATAGGAAGCTTTCGATATTTTCTTGTTACAGAATGTAATTTTGGATTTCAAAAGGCTTTGTTTTAAACAATAAATAACATTTATTCAGAAGTGCAGGCTTTTTAGTTACACTTGCAGCTAAGCTGATCTTGATGAATATCAAGTTTTCCACGACATGAAAATTGATTCCAGTATTTTTGTTTTATTAACATTTGATCAGCATTAAATGACTTCTTATATGTAAACTATCGATACTGAATATTCAACTGGGTTCACAAATGTTGTATAATTGCTCAGCTATAGTAACAAGGAGCGTACACAAAGCTCGAGAAATCAAAGTTTATTCTAACGCACGCTCACATAATATATGTAGAAATGGTTTTAGGCCAAATCTGTAGTAAGAAAATACCATAATACCACTTTAATGGTAATTTCGTTTATTCAATGCAACCAAAATCGACATACACAATGTCCAAAATTACCACTAAATTGTGTAAATAACGTATACAATTATTGTTAATTTAAAAAACAAAATGCAAATATGAATAAAAAATAGTTTCAGGACATGCTTACATTTTGAGTACCATACTGATCGACATATTTTCGTTTTTACTTGAAATGGTAATATAAACTCCCCATACAGTTTAAAATACGCTACTGCATGTTCCTATGTCAAATGAATGTCGAAAATGAAAACACGACTTTCTTTATACAGCAACTTCAAAAATTAACATGTGATTATAAATGGCATCTTGGTTACCAGCTCTCGTCGAGATTTTTTGTACAATTTTCCACTGCCGGTTAATTACCGATCCACATCCAAATTCATTATGATGTAATATTTTGGAAATCTATAATTAGCGGCAAATCAATGCAGCCATGTTGTTTTTAAAGACGCTTTTCATGAAAATGTTGCAAGATTTTCATTAATATATCTGCCGTGTGGAAAATCTGTGGTACCATCTTCGTAAAATGGTCCTCATATTATATTCTCGAGCAGAAAGTATTTTGACAGTTATTGTCTGTTTCCCCACGTGTACTAACCCATTAACACTTGAGTACATATGACCAAGTGAACTTGACCTTGCTGTGAGAGTAAAATCAGTTCGCGATACAAGGGAAACCCCCTACAGACAACGTTCGTAACATGTTGGACTTTCGAACAAATCTAAAAATAAATTGTATGACGACATTTAAGGAACATTTGCAAATATAAGAAAGGAAAATATGTATCAGCACGTGACATTTAAAAAAGAATTGCTATTTAAGTCACGATATGTATCAAAACACGAAAAAACATAAATTACCTATTTGACACTGGTATAAATGTACCATTATTTCAAAAATATTTTTGTCATAAAACATGAGTAAGTACATATAATATGATATTAAACTTGACCAAATATACATAATTTTCATTACAATTTGTAAATATGTTTGTGTAGCAAAAACCTAAATTGTTTATATTATATGCCCAAAAGACGGAAAATATAGTTCCATTCTATCAGCAATCAAATATTGTTCATCTTCAAACAAATCCAGACCATGCCAATAATGACTTTGCAATGGGCGATATATAGGACGCTTTTAATCTAAGTGCGTTGATCTAAATAAGTTGATCAATATTTATCCGATGTTTTTCTTTTTTATCCCTGTTTCGTATTAATGATGTCCTTGTTTCCTAATTGTTTAAACTTGCACACCACAGAAAGAAACACTACAATCTGTTTCATTGTATACCTTGGCTATGACACGTACAGAATTTATAATGTGCAATAAATTCACTTTTGACATACCAATAAACTTATTAAAAGATAACTGTGCTTATCACCTACCAGTCAAGCTAGGACCGTCGAACCAGCACTCGCCTTGTCAAATTGTAGCAGACGATGATTTTCAGAGAGGAACAATTTTGAAATTCGTTCGCTGATTTTCAAAGATGGGGGTAATGTTATTTATTTTTGCAATGTTTGATAATGATATGTTTGGTCTTAAGTTTAGATAACGACGATTTATGTTGGCATGTGTATTTTAACCATTTCCGTATGCAGGGTTACGGAACACGTTAAACAAAGTCTAGATGTGCTTATGTTATTCAATATTCATGTTTTTGATATTATAAGAACATTTCTGTAATTTCAAAATTAGGATAAACAAATTAAAAAATTAAAGAAAAATTTCACATGAAAGGTAAATATAGAAATAAACATTTCTTTTGTTATTTCATATGTTGATGGCTGACCCACATATTCGTGTTAACTAATTTTGGACAATGATTAATTAGGCTTGATTAATTGCATAATTACACTTGTCAGTGATCCGTAGTTCATCTGTATACAAAAATAATTGCATCAACGTTGAAAAAAGATACTTTCTTTATAAACCTATATTGCATAAATCATATCAAATTCACATGCTACAAATTTAATTTGTAATTATCGAAAGATTTTTAAAATTAAAGGCTAAAAGGAAGAAATCTCACATACGTTACTGTTTATTTCAAAATGGCAGCCACTTGGAAATCCGACAACTTGCCGCCATCATTTAATGTAAAACAAATTGGCATTTGATTTTGAATATACTAGGAACAGTAAACAGATATGTTCCAATATGGTATGCCAGGTATTCAAGATGGAAAACTATCGAATTTTACATTCTTAATGATTAATTTAGGAGATAATGTATTCCGTTAGGCAAGGCATGGCATTTATCTGTCTATTCATATAAACCCGAAACATTCATCACTGTCCTGTTATTGCAACGTAAACTTCCCATACAGTTTAAAATACGAGACTGGATGTTCCTATGTCAAATGCATGTCGAAACTGAAAGCACGACTTCATTTATACAGCAACTTCAACAATTAACATGTGATTATAAATGGCATCTTAGTTGCCAAATCTTATCGGGATTTTTTGTACAATTCTCCACTGTCGGTTTATTACTGATCCACATCCACTCATTATTTTCACGGTTTTTATTAAAATTTTCCAAACTGAATATTTCAATGTAAAGAGTGTTTTACATCACCTGTACCAACTACCTTATCGATTAGATTAGTCAAATACAGTGGACAAAATTGATTTAAATCATATTACTGATTTGCAAATAGATTTAGAAATGATCCTCGAATGGCGAATTAAAAAAGGGTATTTCAATTTTGTTGATTTGCATAAACGTCTAATTTGCTCTTGGAATACTTCAAAATACTAAAAATAATGGAAGACACAGTAGACTTTGAAGCAGAGGTATTATAAGGTCAAGGTCATACAAGCAACAGTAGTCGAAATAGATTTTTCTTTTTATGCTCATGCCGATTTTGTAACAGTAGTAGTTTTGGTAGTAGTAGTAGTAGTAGTTTTTATAGTAGTAGTAGTTATAGTAGTAATAGTAGTAGCAGTGGTGGTGGTGGTTATAGTAGTAGTAGTAGTAGTAGTAAATAATAATAATAATAATAATAATAATAATAATAACTAGAGCTGAGCTTTTTGCTGAAGCAAAAAGGGGTCATCCGACCATAGCTGAGGCTACAGCTTTGATACAGCTTCAGCTGAGCAACAGAGCAAAGCTCAGAAGCTATGACCCTGAGACCGAAGTCCGATCCACAAAGACAATTTTTGATATTTTGAGGTTAAATGTTGAAATTGAGTTGTGACCTTGACTTTTGATCGGATGACCTTGAAACTTTAGTCATATGTTCTTGCGCTCATTCCCTACAAATAATCAACAATAACCTATATATAAAAGTTCTATAGTTTTTTAGCTATTTTGAGTTGAAATTTTCAGTTTGAGCCGTGACCTTGACCTTTCATTGGATGACCTTGAAACTTCACACATGTGTTCTTCATCGAATTCCCTACAAATCATCAACACTAACATATATATAAAAGTTCTATAGTTTTTGAGCTATTTTGAGTTGAAATTTTCAATTTGAGCTGTGACCTTGACCTTTCATCGGATGACCTTGAAATAACACACGTATGTTCTTCAGCTCATTCCCTACAAATCTGCAACAGTAACATATATATAAAAGTTCTATAGTTTTTGAGCTATTTTGAGTTGAAATTTTCAATTTGAGCTGTGACCTTGACCTTTCATCGGATGACCTTCAAATTTCACACATATGTTCATCAGCTCATTCCCTACAAATCTGCAACAATAACATATATATAAAAGTTCTATAGTTTTTGAGCTATTTTGAGTTCAAATTTTCAATTTGAGCTGTGACCTTGACCTTTCATCGGATGACCTTCAAATTTCACACATATGTTATTCAGCTCATTCCCTACAAATCTTCAACAGTAACATATATATAAAAGTTCTATAGTTTTTGAGCTATTTTGAGTTGAAATTTTCAATTTGAGCTGTGACCTTGACCTTTCATCGGATGACCTTCAAATTTCACACATATGTTATTCAGCTCATTCCCTACAAATCTTCAACAGTAACATATATATAAAAGTTCTATAGTTTTTGAGCTATTTTGAGTTGAAATTTTCAATTTGAGCTGTGACCTTGACCTTTCATCGGATGACCTTGAAATTTCACACGTAGGTTCTTCAGGTCATTCCCTACAAATCTTCAACAATAACATATATATAAAAATTCTATAGTTTTTGAGCTACTTTGAGTTGAATTTTTCAATTTCAGCTATGACCTTGACCTTTCATCGGATGACCTTGAAATTTCATACATATTTTTTTCAGCTCAATCCCTACAAATCTGCAACAGTAACATATATATAAAAGTTCGATAGTTTTTGAGCTATTTTGAGTTGAAATTTTCAATTTGAGCTGTGACCTTGACCTTTGATCCAACGACCTTGAAACTTAACATCAAAATTCCTTATCGAATTATCTACATATCTTGTACAGTAACAGGTATATAAAAGTTTCACCGTTTTCGAGCTATTTTCAATTGAAATTTTTTGAGAAATTTCAAACTCACCTGTGACCTTGACCTTTTATCCGATGACCATGAAATTTCGTATGAACATTTATCAGCCTATTCTCTACAAATCATTCATGTATATGTTTATACTAAATTCAGACGATTCTAGAGATATTGAGATTTCAAAATTTTAAAGGTCTTTGTGACCTTGACCTTAAAGCATGTGACCTTGAAACTTTTTGAGCTTCTACAACTCATGAAACTGAACAACTTTCTCATGCATATGTCTATAGTAAAGATGTGTAGTTTCTGAGATATTTTGACTTTTCTCTCATTTTTAGCTGAAAAAATATGAGCCCTTTTTTCAG
The DNA here is from genome assembly GCA_030159075.1 of Atrina japonica. Taxonomy (NCBI): domain Eukaryota; kingdom Metazoa; phylum Mollusca; class Bivalvia; order Pterioida; family Pinnidae; genus Atrina; species Atrina japonica. The sequence continues at coordinate 63,764 of BROG01000373.1, forward strand.
CCCCTAGCGAGCTTTTTTCAGGGGACACTTGGATCAAATTTGAAACCCACATGCACCACTTCAGTCTTTGCTCTACCAGAAAATTCAAACAGATTTGCTCTAGCTTCAGTAGTTGTTGAGAAAATTGTGCCACAAAATGGGACATGAAAAAAGTGATAAAGGGCGATAACTCAGGAAGGAAAGGTGATATTGAAAAAATTTCAAAAACCTATCTGTAGAATGTTCCTGTGCACAAACGCTGAAAATTTGAGCAAAATCGGCTGAGCCGTTTTTGCTCTAGAGCTGACACAAAATCTACTAGGAAAAAAAAGAATAATAATAATAATAATAATAATAATAATAATAATAATAATAATAATTGCAATAACAATAGGGTCATCCGACCTGAAGTCGGATGACCCTAATAATTATAGTAGTAGTAGTAGTAGTAGTAGTAGTAGTAGTAGTAGTAGTAGTAGTAGCAGTAGAAGTAGTAGTAGTAGTAGTAGTAGTTGTTCTTCTTCTTCTTGTAAATTTGTTTTTATGTTTGTATCGTATTAGCATAACTGCTGTATCCATAGATAGTTTCGAAAGTTATATTAAATTTGCGTTTTACACTGCTTTGAATATTTCTTTTTTTATTGTAGATTGACATGTACTTGTTATCACTCTTGCCCAAATGAACTATCACGTTCATTTAATGTGTATCTTTTGTCTTCTTTAACAACTTCCGCCATAATGTTTAAATATAGAATGTTCATTCACTTGAAGAAAATTGGGACATGATACCAGATGTAATATCTATCATTTACATTATGTTTAAATGTGGCTTCTTCAGTGGAATTCTTCCGCAATTATTCACAAAGAATTCATTTTAATGATAAAAACACACAATTTGACGTTATCAGTATAACTGCTACGCCTTACATTTATAACAAATGGACCACATTAACATACAATGACACATCTATTGGTCATTTTGCACAAGATGTCATCGTCGAAATCTTTGTTTTTTTAAGAAAACATCATTAATTTAATTAAAATTATAGTTATAATATAACAACACTTGATATTACATGCTTTATCATGCATCAAGTGTATTTTTGAATGATGTACGAGGTTTATGTTTTTAGAATAAAACTACATATTGTATATTTCCTCGTCGATACCGAAAGCAAACTATATTTATTTGTTTTAGTGTGGTATTAACGTCGGTCAGTGAATATTTCCCTAAAATGTCGACAGATCTGGATTCAAAAGCATCTCTAGTAGTGATAAATGAACCAAACGTATTATATTTAGATACAATCGTAATATACAATTTTACATTCAAATCCACGTTTAATTATCTAATATTATTATATTGATATTGTCTAGATATAAGATATATAATCATATATACCATGCAAACAACAATCAAACAATTTAACTATAAGACATATACGGGACTCTGCAAAATCAAGAAGTGAGATCAAGCAGGTTCCTAGCCGACCCGTCAAACCCGCAATGAGTTTATAGTAAAATTGAATTCAAATCTCATTAGCTATAAGTATTGGTCACAATCAGCAAAACTGATCAAAGACCTCGTCAGGACAAAGCAGTGAAGTGTTAGAATTCAAAGTTTTAACGCGATCCCTCATATCCCTCAAATTGTACATTTCCTTATAGTATACAATGCTTACGTTATTATGTTATCAAGGATTTACACAACTTAATGTGTACATGATTATTCAGTAATATATATATATATATATATATATATATATATATATATATATATATATATATATATATATATATATATATATATACATACATACATACATACAGTCAACTCAACTTGTAACGAAATGGAAGAGAGAAAAATGTATATCTCGTTATAGCCGGATTCCGTTTCTCTGAATTATAGATTATATCAATTGATATCCAGTTGTGTATATTAACCTAATTATACAACGTAAAATCATATATCACAGAATGACATCTAACCCATGAGCTTAATATAATACAGAACATTTCAATCTTAGTAAAAAGTTCAGTTTATTTGAAAAAAAGCACATGCAGTTTGAAAAAAAAACAATAGATAAATAGCGTAAATCTTCCTAGTAATGTTTTGTTGATAATCAACTTCGCTGAGCTACATGTAAATGCACTGCAAATGGGCCTATACATAATTACAATATATATTTTAAAGCATCACTAGCGGCAGCTAGGGCGTCACTTTTTCTTTAAGTGATAATATATCCTTATATAAAGATACAAAGTTCTCATTAATTACACTTGCACTTTGTGGCTTGTTTAAATGTATTACGAAATGACGAAAATTTGTTTTTCTCAGGCCCTATTGTCCAATGACAGATTGGTAATTTTGAAAGAAAATTAAAGTCGTCATTTACACATTTTGGAATTTTTTTCAAAATTACCAATATGACATAGGACACTTTCCTCATTCATTCTATCTGAATGGAATTAAAGAGAAAAATGGCGAATTATGTGAACAAATATATATAGATCTTAACTTAATAACGATACCTGTGTTAAAACGTTTAGTAGAATACTGGGAAAATAATCTAAATTTAAATTATTCATATACTACATATGCAGAATTTATAACCATCTGATCATAGTGTCGATAGTTATTTGGAAGTAAAAATGAAGAAGTACCAATTGATAATCGAAACTCAAGTCCATTAGAACACGACGTATTAGATGTGTAAATGATCTCAACATGAAGAACAATTGCCAACTCCAAACGGGATAGGCCCAGGTGTCCGGTAGGAGTCGGCGTCCTCTGCTGGCATGCCAAACCCATCGCAAATGTTACATGAAAACATTTCTAGTTCGATGAACAGGTCAAATTCGGTGAAAAAGTCAAGTTTGTTGAAAAGGTCACGTTCAGTACAAAGCCCGATTGGCAAAAGGGAGTCACTGTTTGTGGTCATGCTCAAGAATAATATCTAATATTTCTGAGAGGGGGATTTCATATTGTTTAACAAGATTCCCGTATCGACCATAAAACTTCTTAATCGACTATTTCAAGCATTCAACAGCGTAACCTTGTGTAAGTACATGTAGTTTATTGACGAGAGGTTTCGTTCTCAGAATAAAACATTTATAAGAAGAGCATGCCCTGGCATAAATTATAAGTTGTTAAAAGAAAACGCCATAGGCAGGAGAAGATGGAATATTACTACTTAGAAACGGGAAGTTTGGATATGGAAATTGAAATCGTCGCGTTTGTAATAAAAGGATGTGTGAAGCTGGCCGTCCTTTCCAATTGACAAGAGTAAATCTAAGAAGCTGGTGTGTCTTTGTCGTCTCATTGATCTAAAGCTCAACAGGATACATCTGGCCGAAGCAACTGCCGAAATCACATGCACGTTCCGAAGTTACTTAATACTATAACACAATAAAATAAATATTATAAACATAATACCAAAGTTAGAATGCTCAAGACGATAGAATTTAAATGGTGTTAACAGTGCCAAATAATACTTTAGTATAAGATGAACAGCTGGCACCGAAATACCAGGTACTAGGTTTATGTATACCCTCGGGGACTCAAACGGTCTACCAGCAGTGGCAACGACCTAGTGGTTATAAATATTATAAACATAATACCAAAGTTAGAATGCTCAAGACAATATCGTTTCTGTTTTCTAAAGATAAAGTGGTATCATACAAGGCCAAATAATATCTCTAAAAGTATAGCCGAAATCCGTCTAAGAGTAACCACTGTGAAAAAATGACTATCTTAGCTTTAGAAAATAAAATATAATATACACCTATGGATTCGTGTTTTATAGTACCGATGTCACTAGGTGCCAATATGCATTATTTCACTGAGGTGCCGAAGTGACTACTGTCAGTGCAGTTCAATTCGAAAATAGGAAAACCTTACTTAAATTTTGAACTTAAACTTTGAATCATTGGGTTGAATAAAGGTCTAATGTCTTACTGGAGTTGTTGAATAACTATTTAAAATAATCTTTTATTTAAGATTGCATACTTCTTATTCCATGCAGATGGGCGTTTGCAATGTTAAAAATGTCACCCGCCGTACCGGGTTTTGTCTTGTGCTTACTACGACGTCATTAAACAGAGCTTCCAAATATTCCCAGGTCTATCAAGTACTCTCGGACAAATAAAATAAAAATAACCGAAGTAGTATATATAATATCTATATAATGATAACGTTTAAGTATTATTGATAACAAATGCTCAAGACGATCGCGCTCGAATTAAAAGATTAATGTATATTTCAGAAAGAAAATAGTGGTATCATACAAGGCGAAATAATAAACCTAAATGCATTACCAAATCTGTCTAAACGTACCCACTCTAAGAAGATGACAATCGTAGCTTTTAAGAAATTTAGAATTTATATAGAACAATCCTAGTGAAATAACACTTAAGTATAAATAACTAAATATGATGCAAGGACATTTTTATTTGTATATAACTGCTGCTGCATACACGCCATTCACATTTTTATCCTGGAATGCCACCAATAGTATGACTTGATTGTTTTAAACATGAACGATAGTATCTTGACATATGAAATCTTATATGAAATCAAAATACAGTAATACAAAAGTATTCTTCTATCATCATATAACAGCTAATCCATATAACCTGGCGGGATGGAGTCTTGTGAACCCTCGCTTGACTTGTACGAGTTTTAATTTTAGGTATTCAAGACATAACATTAGAATTACACTGAGAAGAGGAATCCTTCCTGTGTTCAATACACATAAAAAAGTACCAATAAAACATTTTTCTCGTGCAGCTTTTTATAACAAAAAAGTGAGTAGAATCATCCGTATGCTAATCAAATGGTTAGTCTGCCCCGCCATCTTACATGAATCGGACAATAATTTTTGGGTAAGGATTGTCACTCAGTCGGTCTAGGTCTTTGTCTTGGTAAGATTCGTCTTGGGTGCGAGTTTTCCTTGTAGCTTCACTCAACCAGCAAATCTCGTAGATAGCTAGGAAGATGATTGGAAAGTAATCAGACGACATGTCTCAATTTCCATGTAAGCACAAAAATATTGATGAATTTTATGCAGCTGAACTCGACGGTAAATTGTATTATAGGATGATTTTTCATGGTACTAGTATACAGTCGTTTCATGATTATTACTCACTTTCCGAATAAAAAAATATTCCTTACTTAGCTAATGCTGCTTTAAATTAATATGAGCTGTCAGCGACGGTAATCTGTTTTGCAATTGTATAATAAACACTAAACTACTTTAATACAATTCAAAATATCACCGAACTCGAAATAACCTACATGCTTTAAACCCGTAAACTTATTTTTTGTAGGCACGAAATAACCATTGTCTTGCAAGACAACATATATCTGACGTAATCAACATATACGCAACTAAACTCTAGCTTAAACACTCGAAGGACTTGTATTGTGTATGTTTCTACTACTGGAGGTCTTGGTCCATTCAAAAGCTAAATCGACAACGTGATCAAATACTGGACTTAGGAAAACATCTCGTCAACAGCGTTAAAACAACATGACGAAACCGTCATCGGGACAACTATATAAGTTCGTCACCTACGAAATCTCGTTATCTCTATGTAGGCGTCCAGATTTATACAGAATTGAATAGTAAATGCAATGGGGATAAAAAAAAATTCCGTAATAAACGGAATCTCATTATAAGCGATCTCGTTACAATTGGAGTTGAATTTAGCAAATACACGTGTTTCGTAGAATTTGTTTAGTAATGATTTTTATTCAATACCAAATCATCATCATGTTATTTTTATTGTCGAGTTAATTCATGGACAATTAAAAAAGACGTTAAATATTAATAATTCATCTAAAGAACTAAAAGGTTAATCACACATCACTTCCATTGTCATCTTTGAAATTCTGTCAAAGTAACAAACCGCTTCAGGTGATTTTCAGGTACAATTAAACGCTCCGTTATATGTCCTACCTTACTGCATACATAATGCTCTACGAATGATTTATACTTTCACATGTGTACAATAAACGTCCGATAGATATGTAAATGAATTTTATTTCCGTTTTACATCACAAAGAGGGAAAAGGAAACAAGTTGTATATGACGAATACAGTTCCAAATTCTTTCATGAAATAAAACTACAGACACCAAAGCATTCCAATCTTGAGGATGCTAATGAGAGAAATATACAAATCTGGTGGATATTGGACAGATACGAACCTCTGACAATCCAGAAGTGGGATTAGGTGATATGGAGTATTAAGCATCTACTGTTGGTCGAAATAATTCCTCGTATCAGCTGGTACAGATGACTCAAGAAGCCATATTTTGAATATTATTAACAATACTGAAGTTATAGACCCTTGGGAACTCAACGGTCTGCCGGTAGTGGCAACGACTCAGTTTTTGTAAATAATTTAGAGTACCTAAGTATTCTTTTTTGTATATACGTGTGTGTGTTTGTGTGCTTTTTACTTCATTATTATCATTTAGGCAATGGCCACGTTTGCCTTATAGGAACCTTTAAAATATTCAGGGTATTTGTATTTTAATTTTGTTGGATATTCCATTATGATAAGCAAGTCATATGATCAATTCAAATCAATTTTAAATTTCATCAATTCAGATCAAATATATAAAAGACATGCTGATTTCTTTCTTTAGTAAATTATGTCATTTTCGTTTCAGATATCGCTGAAAATGAATCTTGGCTGCATAGGATTGCTTCTACTGGTCTTGCCAATTAATGCACTGATTTTTGAAAAACCGATTCCACCTATTCTAAAGGCATGCTTAAAAGAACGACAAAAAATTGAAAACCTAGCAGAAACTCCCGGAGATGTAATATTTCCCGTGTGCTTTAGCAAATATTTCTGGGAAACAATTACAGACCGTTACCACGTGTATAATGTTACTTTACAACAGATGAACTGGCTGCAGTCCTTTGACAGGGAAATGCACGTTAGACTTCAAGCACCTGTACATATACCACGTGTTCGAAAAGAGATCCGAATGTTAACTGATAAAGAAAGATGTGCATTTTTTGATGCTGTTAATGCCTTGAAACATGATACGGTAAGTATATATACATATTGGAAAAGTGGACATTCAAGAATTGTGGTGTTAAGCGAGGTGGCAAATGAAACGGGGGTTTTATAAAGAGGTTTTAATATATATTATATATCTCAACTGGAAGTATAAACAAGTTCATTATGTAGCAAGATATAAAACCTGGATCGCATATCGCGTAAATTAAACTCGGCTTAAATTCATGTAAGTCTTGATTTACCCAAATCTTTAATGAGAAACTAACCCTGTTCTAGGTGCTGCAAATATGGTTTAGTTAGAAGAAAAACACGGTTTGACTTGGGAAAAGCAATAATACACTTTTGAAACCTAGTAATAAGTAAAATTGAAGAAGTACCAATCAATAATCAAAACTCAAGTCCATTATAACACGACGAATTAGATGTGCAAATGGTCTCAACATGAAAAACAATTACGAATCCCAAACGGGATAAGACCAGGTGTCCGGAAGGAGTCAGTGTCTTCTGCTGGCATGCCACACCCGTCGCAAATGCTCCATGGAAACCTTTCTAGTTCGATGAACAGGTCAAATTCGGTAAAAAGGTCAAGTTTGGTGATGAGGTCAAGTTCGGTGAAAAGCATGATTGGTGAAACGGAGTCACTGTCTGTGACCGTGATCCAGAATACTATCTAATATCTCTGAGAGGGGACTTCATAATGTTTAACAAGATCCCCGTATCGATCATAAAACTTCTTGAACGACGACTCCAAGCGTTCAACAACGTAACCTTGTGTAAGTAGTTTATTGGCTAGTCGTTTAGCTCTCAGAATAAAACATTCATAAGAAGAACATAACTCATCAAAGTAACTTTGGCGTATCATACACAATGCAACAAATATCAATTATATTCATATATGACAGTATGAAACATGTAGTATTTCAGTTTAATAACACACACACACACAGAGTGTGCGCAGTATGATCCGTGTCTTTCTCTTTGCGCCAAGAAATCTTGATAACATTTGATAAACGTGATGCATCAATAAAATTAAGTTTAAGTGTGTAACGAAGATTGCCATTTTGGAATTAGTAAATCGCTAAGGAATATACTACAACATGCAAATTTATAACAGTATATAAGAACAAGTTTCGGATAAAAGAGTTAAATGCATTTGTTAGTATATATTTTTAACTTTTAAATGATAGATATTGAAGAATCCGTCATATGACACACTAGAAGAGCAATGCAACAGTTGAATAACCTTATAGGAATATCGACTTTTGTATGTATATGTCATCATGTACATAGTTAATTAGGGCCTTTTAAATTGCCAAATATTTAAAGTTTAAACTTATTTATTTTACAAGTTCTGTATGTACTGAACTATTTTGTTCAGAATGTCACTTTTTGTATTGCAGTCGATAAAACCCAATATGTACGACGCATTTGGAAGACTCCACAAAAGTATAAATCTACGCTCCTCGCACTTTGGAATAAATTTTCTAGGCTGGCATCGTGTTTTACTGTTCTAGTAAGTAATATACAGTACATTATAAAAGTATGTGTGTATGTATGTATATGTGTGTGTATGTATGTTTGTATGTATGTTTGTATGTGTGTGTATGTATGCATGTGTGTGTATGTATGTATGTATGTATGTATGTATGTGTGTGTGTGTATGTATGTATGAATGTATGTTAGCATCGCTATCTGTGTGTATGCGAATGTATCGCGCTTTCCTCAATAGCTAGCCATCAGTATTTTACATATGGGTCAACCAGTTGTTATATCATCATTTGTGTACTTCCTGCTATGCTTTGGTTCTTATTGATATAAAATTATAATGGGGATATTTGTCAATATTTTTTATATATAACATCTTCGCAGAAGAAACGTTTTTATCACGACTGCATAGCCTCCAAAGATGAAATAAGAATGCTGTTCATAAAAACGACAAATATTCTATTTATCCGGTTTCGTAAAATTTTAGTCTTCGGCATGTGGAATGTAAACAATCCACTTCAGGTTTAGAATGAAATTGGTCACTTTGCTACTAAGAAAATAGTGCATTTATATGTGGAAATATATAACAATCAAAACACAATAATACATTTATAACAGATACTAATCTATTTTTGATAGCAAATTATAGTATAAGCAATGTTCTTTTGAACATTGATTTTGATGCACCTAGAAAAAAACTGGCTCATTAATACAAAACTTTTCATGTTTAGTTATTACCTGGGTAAAACATAATTTTGCATGAGGAGTTATTTTTCACACCTTGAAAAATAACAACTAAAATAATTTCATTTAATTGATAAATCCTTATATTTTATTGCCAAAAATTTTTAAAATATATATATAATATTGTGTTTTTCAGCTTTGAACTTGCCTTACAGCGGAAAAATCCCATGGTAACATTACCGTATTGGGCCTCCTCGTTAGATTATGATTTGCCTAATCCATTAGAAAGCATATTTTTCTCGCATTTGTTCATCGGTAGGAGTAGAGGTAGAGTCATCGATGGACCATTTTCGCATTGGAACACTCCTTTTGGAACGCCAATAATAAGAGATGTAGGATGTCCAGGTTTGCTAATTTCTCATGAGCGTGTTGAATTTATATGTCACAATCCAAAAACAATTAAACATGCACAGATTGTCGAAAGCAGTCCCTTTGCGAAGATAAGGGACACCGTTGAAGGAATCCATAATGGCGCGCACACGTATACAGGCGGATTAATGGCATCACTCGAAGATTCAGTTGATGATCCTATTTTTTATTTGCATCACTGTTTTGTAGATTATATATGGGAAACGTTCCTACGGAAGCAAAGATTTTTCAAAATAAACTCTGAGACAGATTATTACCCATATGGCGGGAAATCACATTTACCATTGAAGAGAATGCGAGGGATCCCATGGGTAACGAACATTGGTGGATTTTCACGCATCTTTACCGAGAAATTTTATGTGTACCAAGATCCACCAAAATGCTCTACTAGGTGTGGTGGATCAGGGTACCTTAAATGTTGCAGTAAGACAAACAGATGTATCAGCAAAACTAGAGATGAGGTTTTACCTTTCCTACCAAATCCAAATCAAGCGGGTTTACTAAGTGGGCGTCAACAACATGGTCATCAGATGCACCACATGTCACCACATATGTATCGTTCTGTATCAGGACAACCTTTTCCAGGTATGATGGGTATACAAGGAAATACGTTTCAAAACCAAGGGTTCCGAAATTCATCTTTAGATGACCAAGTAACATTTCCAAGGTTAATTCTAACAGACCATTTCAAGTCAACACTTCAAGACCAGTCTATCGTTGAATCACCGCAAAATACATTTGAGGTAAACGGACAGCGGAATCCTAATGGATGGGCATTTATTCCTGTTCGAGTTGTCTTCAGTGAAATAGGACACCCACATCCTGGAAAATTTTCCGCTGCCACCTATCCAAATTGCCCCCGATATGACGTGCTGAATATTGTAAAAGTAAATATCAATTCCATCGGGATCAATTACAGAGGACTTCATCGAAGTCGTGTTATCGTGAACCGAGACGCACCAGTCACAGAGGCGTACACAGTGACAGCATTTAAACGACCTGATCATATGCCATCCGATTTTGCAATATTTACTTCTGATGTGTATGGGCGTGCTTGCATGCCTTTGTGCAAATCAATGGGAATCGAGAAACCGTGTTCTAGTTTCTTCCGAGCTACTCCGATGCAACCTGCAAAATATTTTGAAACACGGAATGAGGCGTTTGCAGCTATTGATAAATGGAATAATGCGAAAAACCGTCACAGTCAATGCATGTTCATAACATTTGTATGTAATAGTAGTAGCGACTGGCCATGGTAAAGCCGTTGCATTTTTATCTAGTCCAAATTTATGCAAAATTGAAATAAGGCATTATATTACTTGGTCATAAAGATGTAGAATTTTCCCATTAGCTTCATTAGTTTTGAGCTTGTAGTAATTTTACAATACTGAAAAGATGAAATTGAACAATTTGTAACGATTACAAATTCAATTTGTTGTTACAGCTCTCAAGTTAAATTTACACTACAGCTATTGATGTTTGATATTAAAGACAAAATGTTGGACCATATCTGTCTCCTTTTAAAAGGTGTATTCAAAATCAAATTTAATCAAAACATCCGGTGTCATTTGAGCAAGATCAGACTCAGCGTTCGAGCAGTTCATAAACAACCAGTTACTGAATATTGATAACATTCCAAACTTACGATTTTAAGCAGTGTAGTTGTGAACTGTTTATTATAAGCTGTTCGTTCTCTAGCCGCCTTTATTTTGTATAACAACATTAAATGGTTGCTGGAATGCGATGTCTATTTTTTTCCGAACGATCTCTGATGTCTATTGTTGATTTCCATGTATTTTATCTTGACTTCATGCAAACACATGATCTAAACTCTATTTATTCTGATAGTTTTGACAATGTGAAATTATCTTTTACTTATATATTATACTGCACTATACAATTGCTGTTTATGTTACAAAAACTGTTTGTACAGATTTGTTTGCATTTTCTTGCAAATATATTTTACCTGATACAATACACATATATCAAAACACTTTCAGAAAACTTACGAAGTACTGAGCTGACAAACAATGCAAATATATGTACAATGATAGTTGATTAAATATAATTTAATATTCATGGAATCAGATGCATCAACGAATTACATAGTCTTTCGTTCAATATTGTTTTTGTAATTTATTACCTTTTTTATTTTGTTTTTGGTTGAGGAAATTAAATGAATGAAAGAAATTCCAATATGCTGACTTTTTATAATGAAATGTGGATTTGTCTGTACAACAAAAGGAGGTGTCGGGAATAAAGCAAAACAATTCTATATTAATCTCTTTTATAATCTCCTTTAACATACACTTGAGTTGTTCCTTTACATTATTTACCTCGGCATGTCAGATGTTAATTCAATTTTGTTCGTAAATTCAACATCTTCTTAAAACATCAATGACGCCAATTTCGCATATTTTGAACTAAACAATTAATGCAATTCACGCCTGTTGTTATGTTATATTCATTTCATCTTGTAGATCAAATTCCGTTTCTAACGAACTCGATCTCCTGATGTATGTTATGTCAATACACGTTACCGGGCATAACCTTTCATCGTGAGAGAATCTTAGTTGTCTGAAAACATTTAATGGTCCGATATCTTGCGTGACTAACATTTATAATTTTTCGAACCCACGTTGAATTATAATTTTAGGTTTTATTAATATATTGACGTATTCCGCAAAATTAACACAGTTCATTAGGAACCGGATCGGTATATTGATATTTCGATTACATGTGGAACAGAGCGTGATCTATATGTTACGCTTTTTCTTCAATCAAAATCGTTGATGGGAGATGGGACAGGAGAATAAGCAATTCAAGTTGGTGTTTTATATTTGACCTTTGGAGATAAAATAGAAGTTTTCAGGTATATCTCCGAAAGTTTGCATTTGTGTTAATTTATCTATAGTTGATAGCAGCGTTTAACAAGGAAATTGGAAGTACATGTATAATATAAAGCAAAACCTCGTTACACTGCCAACATTTTTTTAGCCATAAGAAGTTTGATGATAGGTTGGGGGAAACCTTAAATGAAATTATAGGGGAAATTGGAAAAGTGGAATTTCAAAACCTGTTTCATTAAGCGAGGTGGCAAATGAGACGGGGGCATTATAAAGAGGCTTTACTGTATACATATTACCCAATCAAAATTAGAATAAGCAAATTTCTAATAGGCCAAATTTAATTGTAGTACATTTTAAAAATGACATATCCTTCCAGATACCAGATAAATTTTAACAAAAACTGAAGAGAGAAACAAATATCAAATGCCTATAGCTTATTTGTACTGATGCTTTATTTTTTTTATTTATCAACAATATGACTTATCTTTTGCAACAGACAGACCTTGTCATCGTCTGATTGTCTTAACATTTCATCTTATCGGATATTAAAATGAATGCTGAATTATGAATAATTATTTTGCATCGAAATATATGTCAGTATGCAAATCTATGAAATTATTTTTTTCGAAAAATATAGTCCTGCCACCTACCGCAACGTTTTATATATAAACGGGTTATATTCAACTTTCATCTCTATTCTTTAATACCAAAGTCATCACTGATTAGATATGATCACCTCTAAAATAATTTATTTCAGTGTCAGTCAATGTCCATACCCATCTGGTTTATGCAAGTACTTAATATTTTTGTATCCAGTATGACTGGGAAATATATAAATGGTATACTCTTGTCTATAGCCTTGGGCTAGTCTAATGTGATCTGTAGGGCTGAAAGGGTGAAATGTCTTCCATTTGCCTTGACAAATTTAGTACTGTGTAAACCGAAAATTCTAAAGCAGTATCCAATGCACCAATATACCAATTGGTTTACGGTTTTATCGTTATACTGGGCTGCATTTTATTTATCATGTATCAATAAATCTTATTTCTCCGTGTATTATACAGTATATGACCGCTAACACGCTCTTAGACAAAAGTTGATCTCGAAATATTTGATCGCACTATCTAAGTGTCAAAATATTATGCAAAGTGATCATCAATTCAAAATTGAATTATAATATTTAATTTATATTAGTACTGCATTCAGGAAACATATTTAAATACTGATTTCATTAGTGCAGACATGGGATATTATATGACTGTTGAAATATACTTATATGAACATAAGGGATACCGTTGTTGGTTGCTGAATCACGTGTATAATTGGGCTATAGTATTTCACTCAACTCCATTTACTGTATGAATGAAATCCATCTACCTTGACATTAACCTGTTACGTGGGGTGGGGCAGTCCCCGTTGCAGAGTGTTTAGGGCGTTGTACTTTAAACCACGTAGTCTCTAACCAATAGTCAGCGCAAATCAGTGCCCCGCTGGAACCTTAACTGATTTTGTGAGAAAGTTTGCCAGTTTATTTGCGGAAGGTCGGTGGTCTTTTACCCGGTAAAATAAAACCAAGTTCTTTCCTCCACCATTTAAACCTGGCCACCGCCATATGTCGGAAAAATCGTTGAATGTTTCGTAAAACAACATATAAACAAACAAAAATATGCATCAATCCGTTTTATGCCAAACGTAGGACGCAGGAATTGCGACTGACGATTTTGTGCACATTTTATATATATTTTTTATCAATTCTCTAAAAATAACATACATTTATGAAGTAATATTAAGAAATTAGTACTGAAACTTATAGACATCAGATATAAAAATTGGCACAGTCTTTATTTTTATGAATAAGGCAGATTTTAAACAAGGTATATGAATATATCCTTACTTTTCGTCCAAGGACTTCTGTAAGAAAACGGGTGTTAATAATATATCAAAAAGTTATTTTATCTTTAAAAACAGATGTTCATTCGACTAAGACTTTTGAGCTGTGTATGGATTGGACCTTTACATGCATTTATTTACCTATTTTAATCATCTATAAATTACCGTTTATATCAATGCATACCGTGAAAAATAGATAAAGAAAATAAATCAACTTTAATAGATTTTCCTGTTCATCATTAACCTTTCCTAACCGAAACACACCTCGTTAATTCAGCGTCTCGGGCAACTCTGTTTCTGATGAGCCGACAGTTGTTTAATTATGCGGCTTCTTAATTCGCAAACAATTGTCATGCACGAAAAAGTCAAAGAGTAATTATTAAAAGCCACCAGTATATTTATATAACACGGTGCTAATCTATGACAAATATACAACGAATGTATAATCACGTAGCACTTTATTCATGTAGCGAAACATCAAAAGGTAACTACGAGCTACGAACAAATTATGAACATTTTAACGTAAAACAACACTAAATATCAACAAAAAAGAGAAGTTTTCGAACAAAGCGATGGGTATTCTACGCCATAAAGAAAAATACATGACGACATTTTGAAAAAAAAAATTAATATATTACTAAACTCATCTCTGTATCACAGGCATGGAAATGTAGCAACCACAAGATATTTCGCGTCAGAATATACGATTTTAAAATTCTATATAAACAATGTTTATACATAAACATATTTCAAGGGTTATTTCCATAAAATATTGTTTACAGTAGGGATTAATAATATTAATTATTTACAATGTATTATACACGTGTTTATTTCATCCAAAACGTTTCATACCACCTTTTCCCTCTGATTTCTCAAATGTTGGAATAGGAGGAACTTTCGTTATAAATTTGCGTTTTTTCTAGGCAATTACGTCTGTGATTAGGCTTCCAGTAAGATATTGCAATTTTTTATTTAGCTTGTGGTTGCTATGACATATATCACAGATTGACAACCCCTGTATGTAGAAGACATATCGGCGACTAAAAAGGAAAAAATTACAATTGATGTACATGCATATTAATAATTTTTAACAATACTACATTAAATGAAATGCAGAAAAAAATCGAATATAAAGTATGTAAATATTAATAAAAACTAAAAAGTACACCATATTAAATACATTAATGTAATTTCATTGATGTTTGAGGGACATTGTTTAAATAACAAAATTTCCGCTGATTGGTGTACCTCTATCATGACATCAAGTAAGAGAAAAACATTTGCAAAATGTTTGGCACATTATAACAATCACAATATAGAATTTATATAAACATTTCAAAATTAAGAAGGAAACTCAGTTTGTATAAATCTGATCAAAGTTGGATAAATTATGGGCATTGAGCTCCCTTTCAAAAAAGATTTCCTTTTTAAAAATCTGCCTCCCCACAAAATCCTTCCATATCCGAATAAACTGAAATAAATTATATATATATATATATATATATATATATATATATATATATATATATATATATATATATATATATATATATATATATAAAGGTGTTTAGTCAGTGTCATAAATATTGATAATTACAATACTTTTGAAAAACGTGAAAATCAGGAAATGAATTGTTCAGTGTTTAAATCGTAGGATAAAGGTGATTGTTAAATAGTGATTAGAAGTTTAATATATATATATATATATATATATATATATATATATATATATATATATATATATATATATATTAATTTATTTAATATATTAATTTTTCATTCTTAACGTTCACTCATTTTGATACTACTTTAGATATTAAACATGTTCAATTACATTAAAACTATTTAACTAAATTAAGTTAAATTAGTAATTCAAAATTGTATTTCCTTTTCACCTATTGCCTTATAACCTACTGTGTTATTTACAGTCATGCAGCACTACATTCATTAATAGAACGCGTTACTTACAATGTGTGCTGATAAATTCCTGTTGTCATGTGTACTAAAACAGGATTTAATTTTGATATTTCTATGGACGTCTAAAACGCTACGTATTTTCATTATTCGCTAATCACTTTTTAAGTATGCAACATCGTTTGGACAAACTTTAAAGTAAATGTTCCAGATATACTACAGAATCAATGTATCAATTCATTTCTGCATTAAATGTCAAGTGTGAATAAAAATCGTCAAGATTTTACTGGTCACGCCTGTTTTGATCACTTGTCCGATTGTGGTTTGATTATGACTGTTTTGATAACATGACGTAAATATGCTACACTTGCCTAGAAACACAAAGTTTTCCATAAAGTGTCAAATGTTGGTTTTTTTTGTGTGTGTGTGTCAGTAATTAACAACCACAACTCGTAATGATAGTTACATGAAAAATGAAACGTAAAAAAATTGTGAAATCATAAAAAAGTGATATGACGATTGTCATTGGCTGTTTTCTCTAAAGATTTGGTGTACTATGGTATTGAAAATATCACTGTCTTGCTAAAATTGTGTCAAGACATGGTTCTAAAACCGTAAATTACAAATGCAAAACAGTGTTTACAAACTTAAAGTGTTCTGTGGCAAAAAAAACATATTAGGAAAGGTGTTTCATTTAGAGGCTTTGCGTGCTATGAATATAGCTTGAAGGTAAATATAACTAAAGGAAATATGTTACATAAATAGATAAATATTTACTTGACGAAACCGTTATCATAATCATCATCTTAAAGGTGTGATATTGAAATAATTCACCATTTTAAATGGTTATAATATTATTAGTTACAACAACATCAACAATAATAATAATAATAATAATAATAATAATCAATAGTAGTAGTAGTAGAAGTAGTAGATATCAAAATATTAATCTTTTACTTTTCGGGAGGTGTGATCAGGTGCCATGGAGGAGTAAGCATCCCCTATTGATTAGTCACACCTGCCGCTAGTCCACAGTCAAATTCAAATGAAATAAATGAAGAATAAATCCCCGCCATAATTGGTACAGGCGACTCAACGACCGTTATCGAAAAGAAACAAACATTGAAAAAAATATGATAAATTCTGTTATATCGTAGACAATTCTAAATTCAATATTACAGTTACTACTCCACAGTAGTAAATAAAAGAAATGTATTTTGAATTCAAGCTCAAGCTGACAGAAACGATCACCATTAGCATTTGTTTTAACAATAACTTTAGTATTTTATTTATGATATTAGTTCTTTAGAGAAAAAAAAGTTTGGTCACTCTATCTGTCTCTACATTCGTACTGATCGAACCAATGACGCAATGAATTTTGATAAACTACCACACCGTTTCGTGAGTAAAATCACAGAGGCGTTATCTATCTAAAGGGCCGGGCAAAACAAATTAACTATTGATAATACATGCGTGCTATATTTTACAGTATAGTTTCTTATATTGCAAAATACATTGAATATATTTCTGTGAGTCTTAATCTATCCAAGATGTCAAAAATACGATAACGCATTTATATACACAATATAGAGAATTTCATTTCACACATTAAATTGAAATCAAAATTCATTAAAAAGTTTGACCTGAATAAACCAGCTACAAAACGGCGAGGGTAAAGTAAATGAAGACAAATATTTTGGTAAACAATTTGTGTTTTTGTCAGTTCTGATCGAGACATGCCAAACTTGACACACAGACATTTCAAATACATCTGCATTTTTGTTTGCGCAAAAAATCGATCTAATTGCGTACATGACATAAAAGCAAAAATTCTGTCTTTGTTTAATTTCAAATTACATTTCAGTTCAACTCATGCAAACTCATTAAATATCAAACCACAAGCAATCACTCTACACGTCTTTTAACAAATCTGACTGTTTTATCAATATTTGAATATACATTCATATTCATACTTCAAAAAGTCAAACTTGTAAACAAAAATTTAATTATGACAATAATTTAGATAAAAGTAATCTGCATTATTACTATATGCAAATATCTAGAATGCATTACATGATTTATTCACAATCCTCCAGATGACTCACACTGTGAATTTTTCTTCGTGCTCGTCTTGGAGTTTTCACGGTATGAAATAACTCTTTCTTTGGCTTTTTCATGGGTTCTCGTTTTGGTTTATTACGTTTACAATAATGTATCAATAAACATACCATAGAGGTAACAAAGGCACTTCCTCCTGCGGCAGCTATCATGAAGTAGATGTTTTGCATATCATTATTCGGTTCCTCATCTGATTGAGCCGCTGCTGACGTATTCGTAGACACCCGCGCAATGCTTTTAGTTGTGGCTTTTGATGTTGTTGTTGATGTCGATGTTTCTACAGTGGATGTCGATTTTGTTGGCGCTCCCTTTGTTGGTGCAGTTGTTTTGGCAGTTGAGGACGTGGTAGATGTGGTGACAGTACTAGTTGAGGGTGTAGTAACAGTGGTGGTCGTCGTAGTCGTAGGAGCTGGAGTAGTCGTAGTTGTAGTGGTTGTTGTTGTCGTAGTTGTTGTGGTGGTAGTTGTTGGTATGTTTGTTACAGTCACCGTAATCTGGTCTGTTTTGCTAGACACTAGGTTTTCCGCTACCACAGTCCAAACTCCATTGTCATTTTTCCCAAGACTATTGATGTGAATAGTACCATTTTCGTTTACAGTATAATTATTGTTGTTGTAATTAAAGAATTCGATACTAGTTCCGTCTGGCTTTTTCCAAATTACTTTTGGACTCGGATCACCTTCAAAGTGACAAGACATTCCCAGATCTTTCATGTAATCACCGGTATATTTTTTCTTGCTACATGATATATTCGGTTCTGTACAGTTTAGATTTCTTGTATTGATAAGAGAGTGGTACTTTACAGAGTCGGGTGAATCGCATATTATTTGGTCAGCAGCGTCGTTCTGTAACATTTTCAACCAATCAGCAGCACAATTACAACGCCATGGGTTATTTTCTAACCGAACATCGTTTACTCTTTTCAATAATGTTGACGTGTCATTTCGAATACCCTTGAAAAGATTTCTAGATATATCAAGATATCTTATAAGTTTTAACTGATTCAGAAATGTCCAATCC
The DNA here is from genome assembly GCA_030159075.1 of Atrina japonica. Classification (NCBI taxonomy): domain Eukaryota; kingdom Metazoa; phylum Mollusca; class Bivalvia; order Pterioida; family Pinnidae; genus Atrina; species Atrina japonica. The sequence continues at coordinate 83,168 of BROG01000373.1, forward strand.
ATAATTTTCAATTTATTGCCACGTAAGTCAAGAACAACCAACTTTTTTAGAGGTTCAATCAGTCGTTTGTCTAAAAATGACAGACCCATCTGCGCCATGTAGAGCTCTCGTAAGGCGGGCAAGTGTGAAAAAGCATCCAAGGAAAGATTACATCCGTCATTATTAGATATAAAAAGCTTATTGAGTTTAGATAAACCACGTAACGTATTAGACGAGAACTTACTTATATCGTTGTAACTAAGGTCTAATAACCTTAATTGTGATAATGAAGAAAAGGTGTTATCCCGAATTGTTGCTATTTTACTTTGAGACAAAAATAAGTTCTCTAAACCTGTAACTTGAAAATTTTGTCCAGATATTTGCGTAAAAGTATTGTGCTTATTGGCCAAACCCGAGGCATATAAAGTAGTTATAGAACTGTCGAAACCATTTGGAATAACACTCAATCCAGCAGTACATCGCGCTACCGTGGCCGTACAAGTACAATCTGTCGGACACGAAAATACTCCATTCATTCCATGAACCAAAACTGTTGCTATGGTGATGAACTGAAACATTTTTGTTTTCACAGTAATCTTAATCTATGCACAAATTATTCCAATTCTCAATTAAGGTTCTCCTTCTGACTTCTACTTTTCTCTTATAATTTTCGTTTTTCTCAGTTCCTCGGTTTCGAATCAGCCGTTTTCCTTGGTTAAATGTCACTTGCCATACAAAAGGAGATTCAGATAAAAATCAAGAAGTAGAAGTGTACTCACATTTATATCCTGATGAGGACTCTCCTAAGAATCATATTTACCCGATATATTAACTCGATGCTTTACCCCATTGACAGGACCATTGTGCAAGTATGCTAGCTTTAATGAAAATGTCGAAAGTGATTCTGGAATGCCGGATTATCAAAATGTGGCGATAGATAGAAATGAGATCAAACCTTGACTCTGTGTAAACCTTTAATACTCCCGTAAATGAATTTTATATATTAAGGAATTTTCTCAAAAGAAAGTTATTTGTAGGATTATAAACATCTGAATATGTACATGTCGTAGTTGATAAATTTTGCGGGACGTTTATCTTTATGATGCAATGTTGATTGACCGCTAGCGGCGACTTCCTTTATAAAATATGTTTTAATGATGACTGACAAAGAAAACTTCACAATATGTTTTTAAGATTTAATACAGTCCTGATCCTGATAACATTTTAAGTTATTTGAGATCACTTCAGGTTAAAGAGATTTAACTTATCAGCATGTTTTCCTGTTTTGATAAATTAAAGTACACATATGTGAGAACTTTTTTTCCGCGATGATGTTTCTTGATGGATCGTAAAATTCCAGATTTATCTATTGGAATTAATTTGTCGACTTTGTGCGAAATATGCGTAATACATGACCATAGACATTATACATTAAGGCACAACCAAAATGAAATGGACATTTACTATTTGTTTACAATAACTAACTTCAAAACTTCAAATGAGCACCATATATTGGATCACGGCATTCTGTGAAAAAATATTGTATATGAAGCACAATTTATACCGTTACATCGTGCTACCGTGACCTTACAAGTACAAGAAAATATTCCATGCATTCCATGACTCAGAACTATTGCTATGGTGATAAAACATAACATGTTCTTTTCCACGGTATATGTATAGTGTCAAGCTTTAATGAGTCAAAGATCAAGGGACCACCTTAAAAAGTTCAACATCAGAACTTCGATTCTGAGAGCAAAACCATTTGTAATGTCAGAGGTTATTTAGGGTGTAGAAGGACCGCTTATAAAGCCGTGTCAGTCATACAAAAAACATGGTTTTTTTGTGCAAAAATTAACTTAAATTCCGTAGACTTGAACATTGAATACTTATGAGAATGAAAATAACTGCGGATGGGAATTTTCCTACACCCGTCGATCTTGACTTCGAACTTTTTGTAGAGACGCCCCCGAACATTTATGGATGGATAGATAGATAGATAGATAGATAGATTGTTTGTTTATTGTTGTTTAACGTCCCACTCAAGAATCTTTCACTCATATGGAGACGTCACCAAATGCCGGTGAAGGGTTTCAAATTTTGGCCTATGCTCGGCACTTACGGCTATTTAGCAGTGAGGATTCTTAAACGTGCCGACACCTACTGCGACACGGGACCTCCAGTTTTATGTCCAATCCAGGACAGGAAACAAACCTGCCGCCGGCTGGACTCGAACTCACGACCTCATGATCAAGAGTCGAGCGCGCTACCGACTGAGCCAGGCCGGCTCAGATAGATAGATAGATAGATAGATAGATGGATAGATGGATGGATGGATGGATGGACGGACGGACGGACCGAAGGACGGACGGACAGACAGACAGATAGATAGATAGATTGATTGATTGATTGATTGATAGATCGTATATTTGCACGGCAAATCATCTATGATTTAATGTAAATTGTGATAACGATAAGACATGGTTAAACATTCTTATCTAATCTGCATTTCAACTTATTTTTAACATCAAACGGGTATTAATCAGGTGAAGTGACTTGAAAAAAAATATCCGACAGCAGATCAAAATAGAAAAAAAAACATCAAAGTGTTCATTTCTATGTTATATAGATACTGCTATTAACTTTGACCAAATGACCTATAGTAATTTGTTCATCTAGTAATCATTACTTAGAACTTACTTCATAGCAATGGTTCAGCTTTTCTGCTTAAAATAGACATAATGGCTCTATACAGTCTGTACCTGTTTAGTTTCAACTGACCATTAATTTGATGAAAGAACCTGTTTGATCGGGGTTTTATTTAACGACTTTCAAATCGATCTGCTAAAGCGATAATAATCCAGTAAATCAAATGAAATTGATATATGGCGATACCCTTTCACAAACATATGTCAGAGGTTCCTTGCCAAAGACTTTTAAGTACCATTAAATTCTCTGTGTAATCCAAAGTATTGTGTGAATGATATGAATTGATAACACAACAGTATATTTAGGCATACCTATACTAACATGTAAACAGTAGCTTGTCAGTTTCTCATTTGAAATGGATTATCCCTGCAATTATAGTCATTTGTTACATAAATTGAATTAATCTTACTCATTCTGTACTCCATAACATTGATTTACGAACGTAAAGAATGTCCTTGTTGACAAAAACATGACAAATAGCAAGGTAAACCGATCACTTTCATCTGATTTATTTCACAGTTTCTTACCACTTATTGCTTCATAACATGTGAAATTGAAACAATATGTAGATTAATATTAGTGACGTCACTGAGCCGACAAAATACGAAAGATTATTAAAATTACAACGAAAACCAAAATTTGGGAAATGAAATGTTTATAACTGCTTATATTCAGTCACATGTAAGTTTTTTTTTCATTTTTCAATCTGTTTCCAGTTTATCGGAAATTCAACTCATTTTCAAAGAAACGCATTTATTTATTTACTCCCTGACAACGTTACGAATGACAGTGCGTGTGTGCGTGCGTGCGTGCGTGTGTGTGTGTGTGTGTGTGTGCGTGTGCGTGCGTGCGTGCGTGTGTGTGTTTCTCGAATCGTTCTAAACATTGCATATTTTGGCATATAAGAAATAACAAAAGTTTCCTTTTTGTTTTACCTACTTCCATTAAGAAACACAATTTCCCCACATTTTATCTTTAAATAGTTATTCAAATTTTTTTTTATCGGAAATATTTTCCTGAATCAACCAATTATATGTATAAATGCCATTACGTTAATTCTTTCAGCCGGCCTGGCTCAGTCGGTAGCGCGCTCGACTCTTGATCGTGAGGTCGTGAGTTCGAGTCCAGCTGGCGGCAGTGCGGTTTCCTGTCCTTCGGACGAGAGAGTAAAAACCAAGGTTCCGTCTCACAGTAGGTGTCGGCACTATAAAGAACCCTATGCTCAATGGCCGTAATTTCCCAGCATAGGCCAAAATGTGAGGCCTTTCACCAGCATTTGGTGACGTCTCCATATGAGTGAAAGATTCTTGAGTGGGACGTTAAACAACAATACAACAACAAAAGCAACGTTAATCCTTCGGAATCAATTACAGTAATAGCTGGATGTATCACTTAAAAGAGCATTAGCTTTGTTTGTTTTTTTTTTAATCCCCCACCCCTTTTTACTACTTAGATTGATAAGTAACAAAATAGTGACATGCACAAGCATAAAAATTCTTAAATTCAAATATATTTTGTGAAAATTGCTCGAGAAACCCTGGTTTGGCACTTTGTCAATTGCAATAAATTATTGATTAACTCAACCTTACTATTTGTATATGAATACCAGACTGGACCTGAATTTATTTTCACAAGATATATAGGAATATAAGAATATATTAAGATTTTGTCAGGCATATGTATAACATCACGTTCAAGTTGCAAAAGTAGAAAAAATCGAAATAATGTTTGGCTAAACAATGCTAATGCCACTTTAAGACATGAAATTCCCGTAATATATATATATATATATATATATATATATATATATATATATATATATATATATATATATATATATATATATATATATATATATAGATAGATAGATATTTTAAGGCAGGAAAAATGACAAATTTCAGGTCAAATAAAGAGTGCAATACAATTTATTACTCTGTCATATGTGCCTTTGTCTTCGCCATTATACTTTTTGACAATGTGATTTCTTTCAACTAATATACGTTTAACGATACATGATTTATTTGGCTGACGAGAAAAGGTAACTAAGGGATGTTGGAAAAAAATACAATTTTACCCTACATTTTTGGTTCTGTTCATAATTGATATGAATCAGTAAAACGAAGAACAAATATTACTACAACATTTAACATTTATTTCGGACCTTGGAGCACAAAGGATGCAAGGGATATATTAAGCACAAATACAGTAAGAACAAAGTACCTATAAACTCTCCAAAGCCGGGTTCGTACTCTCGACCTACGGCACCAACCGCCTAGCACTAACGTTTGATGACCTAACCGCTTGACCATCTACGTGTTCAAAACTGCGCTCTTTAACGCCAAATGTTTTGACGATACAAACAACAGATTGAAAATTTATAGAACAGACATTTTATGTTGTTACATGGCATTTACCAATCTCTGTTCCATTTTAAGTTTAGTTAAGCATGTGCTGTTCATAAATGAAATAATTTAGAAATGATTCGGTTAGCGCATTGGTTAGAACACTCGTTTCTCTTTGTCCGAATCTTGGATTGGACAAGTGAGTATTGGAGACAGTATATCCCTAAGTCCGAACACGTAGATTTTCTCCTAGTATTCCGGTTTTCACACAGAGCAAGCATCCCCAACGCCAAGATCAGACCCATCGAAAAAGATGTATACTTTTACACTTTATACTTAAAGTTTATCTGAGTAAAGAAACGTACACATGCCTGAAATATGGTTTGTATTATGCAGAAATTAATAAATTGCAGTCAGATGTTTAAATGATAAAAATACAAAATAGTGTTACATCGCTTTATTTCCTTGTACCTTGTATAAACAGACACTGTCATTCAGAAAGATATAAAAAGCAAAAATATATAACATGCGAAAACGGTACTAACAGGTACAATTTTCTTAGAAAATTTATAATTATTCAAGGTTAATTACAAAAATAATTACATACCGTTAAATAAGTCTCTTGATCATATAAAAAGTAAATAGAATTATATAATAATTATATCTTAATATCACTTAAAATACCCTCGCTTTGACAGATTTCAATGCAGAGATTGATTAAACATGCTATCATGCTAAAACAACATTCAAATGATCTAAATATAAATTACTAAGATTTTGATATTTCAGATGCGGCAATTTCTAATGCGATACATTTATAATCTTAACTGTTATATTTTATTCTGGCTTATATTTTTGGCAAAAACAATACACAAAACCGTAGCACAAACATAGCCATATTCCATGAAAGACATACGTCGTAAATAGAAATTGTTTTATAGATATTATGCTCAATATAATACTGATTCCGTACAAATTGATTATAAAGTGGTTCTTACAACCGTTCATCTCATTCAGACATCAGACAATGTTAACATTTTCGGATGTTTTCTCGGACGAGGCGCTTTCCGACGTGGTTCTCTGTCAACTTTGTTAACACCTCTCCTTCGTTGGTACTTGCAATGAACAATGATCAGCCATGCGATAGACGTCAAACATGCCGTGATTCCAGTAGAGGCTATTATTGCTCCGTAATTAATGTAAAAACTACTAGCCTGCATTTCGTTTTCACTGTTCGCTCTTGTTTTACTGTTGTTTAGGTTTGAATTAATCTGTGTTGTCACCGTTGCAGATCGGGTTGTGTAATATACAGAGGATGGCTGTTTTGTTGTTGTGGTTACTGTTGTTGTCGTAACCGTTGTTGTCGTCGGTAGTTCTATTGTTGTGGATGTCGACGGTTCTGTTGTTGATGTAGTGGTAGTTGTTGTCGGCATCTCTACTTTGATATCAACATCTACACTCAAGTCGCCACCATGACCATTTGTTGCTATCAGTGTCCATTTTCCGTCGTCATTTAGTTCGGCATTAGAGATTTGCAAAGATCCATTTCGTGACAGAGTGTGATATCCATTCGTATTATTTTTGTAAGACGTGTATTCACCGCTTGGTTTTACCCACACTGCCCAGGGTTTTGGATCCCCACCAGTTATACTGCACTCTATATCGACTGACTCCGATACCATGACGGAAAATGACATTGTAGGGCAAGTAATATGCTGCGGAGGTTGACATATCAATTTTGAGTCTTTGACATTGCTGACTTCAAAATACGTGAGATTCGTAGGTGTGCTACATACCACTGCCCCTTTAATATTGGTTAACTGTTTGAGTTGAATCATCTCACAATTACAGTGCCATGGGTTATTGTCCAAGAAAACACTGTCAAGTTTAGACAAATCTGTCTGAAGACGTGGAGGAATAGCTTTCAGCAGATTGCCGGTGAAATCAATATGTTTCAGAGATGTTGGAAAGAATGTGTCCTCATCTAAAACGTCTATACTATTTCCATGAAGATCTAATGTGCTTAGTTTTGGCAGCTGCCTTAAAAGATTTGTATCGATATAATTAAGATATAATTCGCCAAGATACAATTCTTGCAAATTTGGCATTGACCTAAATACTTGTTGGTCTAATCGACAATTTTCATTTCCAGTTAAGTCAAGTTTTTCAAGTTTTGTTAGACCTTGAAATATTTGAGGTCGAATTTCTCTTATTTTGTTGTTCGACAAGTCCAGTTCCTTTAAGTTTGTCAGACCATTAAATGCCCCGTCATCAATATATTCCGTGTTGCTGAAAGTTATGTGTAAGCGTTCTAGAGCTGATATTGACACGAAACTATCTTTTCTTAATCTTTGAAATGAATTGCGTGTTAAAAATGTTCCTGATAGCCGCATCACTAGGATGTTACTTGCAATACCTGTGGGTATGGCCGTGAGTCCAGGGTAACACGTGACAACAGAAGCAGAACATTGACAACTTGGCGGGCACAAGGCTTCCGTATGATGTATCCAAAGCACAAACAAGACAGAAGACAGGAAGATATTATAATAATACGATCGCATAATGTACCGAAAACTGGTTTGCCTCAGCTCGTCAGGGGAAAATGCACATAAAACTACAACTGGTCACAAAATCTGACTTTCTCTTCACCTGCTTTTTGCTGTCTGTAAAATGTCACAGTAATTTAAATAATTTCAAAACGCTCTTCCGTGTTTATTCTTCTAGAATAGATATGACGTTATTGTTTTCTTAAAGTTCCGTATCAATACCGTGTTAATTCTCCGTTGATCCTAAATGCACATATAACTTTTAAGCATTTTCTGTGGATTCTCGGTCTTAATTTCTAAATAAATGTTGTATATGAGGTAATCTCACCCCTTTTATATCAATAACAGCAGGGTAACCTTTCTAGATAAAATTGTTATCGATAAGTCACGACTATTTGCTGAAATAATATGGAAGTCCTCATACTGCCATCTACATGGGCGGTTCTTTGCATTTTATCTCTCTTATTCCGTTACGTATTGAGGTATGATTGATTTCTAGCAAAATTAATCGATACACGGATATGATGTATATATATATATATATATATATATATATATATATATATATATATATATATATATATATATATATATATATATATATATATATATATATATACAAAGCACTAAAAGCAATAACACAATATATCCTAGGGTATCAGATCTAAGCAAATAGATGCAAGTCATGAAAATAATTCATATATAAAGCACTAAAATGACTAGCGACACGGACAAATTTAAGTCAAATTTTAAGGACGACCAGTCTCTTGCTCAGGCCTACTAGATTAAAATAATAATTTAAAATAAATAACACACACACACACACACGCGCGCGCGCGCGCAGAAAGAAATGCTACATGAATACATGGTTATCGGAATAGAAATCAAACGAGTGAATAACTACAAAACTAAACTAACAACGAAATAGAGAAATGATTAGAATGAGATAATTCACGATGTATAACTAACAATATATATAGAGATATGATTATATGAGATATATTCATATTATATATATATATATATATATATATATATATATATATAGTTTCATCTTTGGTCCTTTATTTAACTCATTCATTAATCTTTTGTTTTCCTTTTTGTCGTTGTCGTCGTTGTTATCGTTGCCAGATTCCCATCGTTATTGTTTTTGTAGATGTAATGAGTTTATTCACAAATCATATATATCACACTTCGTTAACATATACATCTGCCATACATCTTTGTTTCGATCTAACTAACTTTTCTTGTTTTCGTTTTACTTTGGCGAAAAAATATACCTGTATTTATATCGTATTTATTTAGAATTAAAATATCATTGCGGATTGACAGTTTATAATTTTAGTACGTATGTTCGTGGTCATTTTTATCCCCGGGAGTGTTATTTTATTTAATTAATGTTCTATATAAATGCTCAACAATTCTTATTTTTTGCTATCTACCGGATTTCCGAAATGTCGTTATCTTAAATTCAGATTATCGAATTTAGTGTCGTAGGTAAAACGCCATATTTTTAAATACTCCTGCAAACAGCATGACATGGCCAGGTAAGCTGTAAAAATGTGGATGTTTCTTTAAGGATATTAAAAATTTGGTGCAAGTTTAAATCCATGATCGGTTAAAAGGAGTGTGAAGACAATTTTTTCAAAATTTGTGACTTTTAAAGTATTACAAATACACACAATCTCGGTGCCTTTGTTCATATTCGGTCCATGTGGTTCGGTTTAAATGTTTTATTATTTGTTTTAATTTTAATAACTTTTGCTCAGTTTATAAAAATCATAGATACCAAGTATTAATCTTCTGTATTTCCTAGAGACAAATATACAAATCTGGTGAACATCAGACAAACACGGACATTTGGAAATCCAGATGTGGGATCAGGTGCCATGAGTAAACATCCTATGTTGAATGGTCACACCCACGGAAGGTCCACAGTCAAATTAAAACGAAATGTTATATTCTTATATAAGTTCTATCAACTGAACGAAATAGCATGCATTGTATCCTTTAAACTTCAACCCCAGATTGGACGCACTATAATGCCTTTGAAATGCTGTGAATCATTTATACCATTTTAGTACCCATTTAGAAAAAAATCTCGGAAACATGTTTTAGTAATTTTCATGCTGATGTAGTTATGTTATTCCATCACGTAAATATGAAAAGATAATAAAAAGGAAATAAATTTACTCGAAATTAGAAATAAGACCTAGCTAGCTGACAATCTATGAAACAGGGTGGCTCCACATTGGAATACGGGGTGGAGATAGAAGATATTCTAATAACATTTAAGTTATTTTGTTTAACCTTTAATCAAGCTTTATAGCATTGTCTCAACAAACCACGCGAACGGAAACTGGACATTGGTACAGAATTTGTAGATAAGACAAATGTTTGCAATGTTGATGCCATGGATGGGTTGCTAAATACAAAATATCTACCCTCTGTTTTACTTTTATTATCAATCAACTGCAACAATATACCCGACTGAGATATAATCAACGCCGAATTTGTCAAACTTTAGATTAACAAGAAGTCGCGTGGAAGAATAGAATCCGATATAAATGTAATACCTTAGTTTCCTGTATACAAATTATCTTTTTTTAATTCAGTCGGCATTTTACATCAATACCAATTACACTACACACGCGAAGTATTTCTCACAAGGCCTTGAAGAACTACAAACTATATATCAAAATAAGAAATGGCTCAATACACATTTGTTTTCTACACAGCGATAAGTAAATCTAATACAGCAGCCACCAATACGCCAACTCAAATCTCGAGGACAGTTATAATGTTTTGAGATATACATGTGAAACATATGCACCCATAAATCAATTTAGTTTACAAATAATATTGCAGATAGTGATAAAAGTGATGAATCAGGGTACTTTTTCATTTTGGACAGACAAATAAAATACTTCATTTTCGAAATATTAAATTTTCTTTAATTTTAACACAAATTAATTTAATGTAAAGGATAAAATGATACTGATTGTGTACTCAGGATTGTGGTATCAGTATTCGTATTGAGTTGTAATACAACAGCGTGATAAAGGGAAGTGATAACTAATCTAAACAAAAAACGCTGATTTTAATTTCATACTAATATCGTCATAATTCGACATTCTTAAAGTATCAATATTTTCATCATCTGTATGTGATGCGAGTCTCCAAAATGATTTAATATGATAGATTTCTCAGTCTGAATTTTTGCATTCTGTTATTGTTTTCAACACAAAGATGAGTAGGTCTAATACAGCAGCCATGATTGATTGAACCGATATTTACGAGAGGTTCTAAATAATCACGACTTGTTAGTTGTTACATTATTATTAATCTTGATTCAACAGATAATTTTCGCAGAGATTTGCGTTTATCTATTAACGGCAATTATTGTTGTCAATAGAACCCCCACCCACAATATTAATGCGCTTTAACATATCGTTACAAATGGGATCGCATAGATCATACAAAACAGTCTAATAAAACATGTACAATTGCTTTTATGTCATTCGATCGCATGAGATTGATTCAAGGTTTGTTTTTTGTTTTTTCGAATTCGATTTGCCACTATTAACCCTTTAAACCCTACAAGTCATAATAGACTGGTCTAAGCAATGGAAAAGATCATACCATCAAGATACTTAGGGTTTAAATGGTTAAGAAGAACTATCTGAAGAGACAAAAGCCCATGCAGTACTAGTATATCATTACTTTACCATAAAGTTGTTGGCGTCGCAATATAGCTTTAAGAAGTTCGAATGCAGTTAAAAAATGATATAATTAAACAAATATCTAGATGAAATCTAGAAGAAATATAGTACAATGATTTTCTTTCAAGCGGTTTATAGTATTTGTGTAGTTTCTTTAATGTTGTCCTAAGTACAGGTATCATAAACAGAAATATGGGCGAAGCATGTAAAAATTTTATTTATCAATACATAAAACATTTATTTACTAATACAGACATCAAGGTAATGTTTGTGCATGACCATACTGTATACCTGGGCGAATTTAAAATGAAACTGAAATATATAAGTTAAATACTTGAAACACGGATATACATGTCATCCATGACACTAGTGATTTAGGGCGAATTTAAGACGGCGCGAATATGTTTCTGTCGAAAAGGGTGATATTATCCAGAGACGAAATATTCCAGACATAGTATTTTGCTGATATCTCATATATGAGGGAAAAGTGATGGTACTTTCAGTTTTTTTGTTCTTTTGTTGTTGTTGTTGTTGTTGTTGTTGTGTGTGTGTGTGTGTGTGTGTGTGTGTGTGTGTGTGTGTGTGTGTTTCTCGTTTTTTCTTCTTTTTGTGTGTTTTTGTCTTTTTTTCTTCTTTTTGGTTTGTTTTTGTTTCTACAATGCTTACAAGTTACAAACATATATACCTAGACTAATTTTCCAATCTAAAATGATAAAAATACTAAAAAGAAATCAACATCTACTCTCCTATGATAGGGAAGCTACTGACAACGCGCTCCAGCGGAAGGGTGTACTTACAATGCCAATTTGATTTATTGTTTCTTCTTATTTGTGATGCTGTCACCGTAGATAGATATTATACCCTTGTGTTACAGTGGTACCATTACGTCATATGTAACGGTAATTGTTTATCAGGAATTTATTTAAGAGATTCCATTAAAAGTTAACATCGGAGCACGATTGTGTTTCAGTATATAATGAGAGAGAGAGAGAGAGAGAGAGAGAGAGAGAGAGAGAGAGAGAGAGAGAGAGAGAGAGAGAGAGAGAGAGAGAGAGAGAGTTGAAAATAGAACTAAAAGCAAATGCAAATATCGTATATCAATCGTTTTTAAAAAGTTATTTGCCAATAGACTTTTTAATCTATCTATTTAGTTTTGGTTTAAAGGAGTACAAAAAACATTTAAGCAATATTTGCAAACACTCATTTCTGACACGTCGGTGAAATTGATCACGTGCAGAACATAAATATGTCTATTTCGTTAATCATGTATGTATAAATTCTTTCTGTATAGAATTAATGTATCAGTAGGTGGTTATGTAACGGTTAAATGGCTTTTTATGTATCACGTTGGCCATGTTTACAAGTTGCATATATATTTTATCATGATAACATATAAAGGTAGTCTTTGAACTGTATTGAAATACGACCATAAAATGAATAAATACAAAGTAATAAATTACGAGGTCGTGAAGAAAAAATAAAAGATAAAAAACTATTTCAACTTGTGTAATTTCATCTTTTTTTTATAATTACATGTACTTTAGGAATTAATTAGAAGTTAACATGACCCTTTCTGATTTAGTAGTGGTGTTATGAAAATTTTAGTGCAGGGCACAGAGGACAGGAATGAATATCCATGGTTGGACTGAGATCGATATATATATATATATATATATATATATATATATATATATATATATATATATATATATATATATATATATATATATATTCCAATAAATATATATATATAATATTCCCCAAAATTGGGCCCTTATGTACTCATTACGGTAAAAAGTTATGTGTGGACATACTATTTTCATAACAATGAGAACATACCAAACTAAGTTTTATGAAACTTTTGCTTTTATGATATTATTTAAGCTAATGCTTAATGAGAATCCATTAGTAGTGTACCTAGGATGTGTATAATAGTATTATACACATAACTGAAAGGACTGATTGAACATAAATGTACATTGCTAACTAAAATACTCTATTTCTGTTAATTGCATATTCCTGTTATTTGCATAATTTTTTCTGACATTTTGGCTATGCAATAATTAAGAGAAAGCCACTGTATATAATTCTCGATAAACCGTCACCTTTTATTATTTAGAAGTTATGGCGGCAGTTTTTCGGTATCATTGATATATCGTTAATGAACAGAGAATATGACAACAGTTCATATGAAGTAATTGTCATGTTTGTTTTTATTTACTTCTTCAATTACCTGGTCTTACTTTTGCTGCCTGCCTTTAAACCGCTGATCTATAGCGACCAATAAGCAACTCAATTGACCACAAACACCTGTAACAGTATATCGAGATAATTGACACTTTAGAATGGACGTTTTCTCTCAATATAGAGTGTTTGAAAGTATTGAATACCCTTTATCATCTAAATATGGTGTATATATCTCCCAGATGATCCGACATGCATGCTCAACAAACGATCATTTCAAGCACAAGTAGTGATATTATGTTGTCACATGGATATAAAAAAATCGGGTTTCAAGAAAATATTTAGCAAATCTTATGATCGATATAAAGACCTAATTTGACGGCAACATTTATTTCTATCTTAATAATTTTACATCATAAATAGCTCGATGTCGGTTATTAAATTGACTGTAATGTCCAGATTTTTGTACATTCCGTTTTGGTGAGGATTTAACTATAGACTTGTGCTTGGAGTAGAAAGGAGTGGGTATTTGATTCTTCGCAGGAAAAACTCTTGAATAGTGCAAATATTTTACGAGCACCATGCATGTAATATTTATCAACCTGTCGTAATGGATAACGCCTCTGTAAATCTTCTTTAAATTAAACGCACCAGTTGGGTGATACCCGTGTATATTTGAGTGTTTTTGTTTGGACATTTCTCTCTTTTTCTTATTTATTACGGGTTTCTTTCTTGCACAACAACACGGAATGATTTTCAAATTTGACGTTTAGTGTCTCCAATAAAATGTCCGCATCTCTCCTATCGTATGTCCATAAAAGAACCATATTTGAAGATTCAAAGTGATCATGACGTTATAATATACTGCATATCAACAAGGCCAATATGTCCAGTTGACAGGAGTTTTCTCAACAACTTCTAATTAAAATAGATTCTTCATTGAAGTTCTGAGTGCCCGGAAGGAAAATCAACAGAAAAAAAGAAAAACGACCAGATCAGTCAAACTTAGGTACGGAGTTTGTATTCAAGGTAAATACACCTTCGACCTGATCATATTTTTTAGATATTTGTACTAGGATGTTTAAAGCACTCAAACACTGGATTATGTACTTCAGCAAACATAAAAAACGTACAGTAGTTGGCCATAAGTATGTTCCAATAATTCATTTTCACTATATATTTTTAATAAATTCATGTTTTTATTTTTTTCAGTAACTCCTAGGGAATTTGTCTTTTATCCAATTTCAATATTTATTGTTTCAGGAGAAATGTGTTATTCTTCGTGAGAGTTACGTAATTTTTCTGTTTATTACAAAGATAATGAATGCATCTGTGATGTAATACATAAACACATAATAAACCCATCGATACTTATAAAATAAAATATTATCAAAATTAGGACCAGACTCCAAGGGTTAAAAGTGCCATTTTTAATTTATTTCGGATGCCGAATTACTAACGAGATATAATGAAATTCATTTTTCGGAACATACTAATGGCCAACTACTGTAGCTGTTAGGGCGACTGTAACATAGTTATGGCAACAAATACGTAAAAACGAAGTGTTTGATAACCCTGAAGTATCACAATATCAGTATGACATTGGCAAAGCTAGGGGGAGAAACAAATGTTTTCTTATTAAATGTTCCAGTTTGTAATTATAGCATATTTAAAGACTCGCTACAAAATATTCATATATTCCTTTCACCTCAAAGCATCTAAATGGAATGTTCTTAACTATTGTCTTAGGCAAGTCTATTATGGTGTCTAGTGTTGAAATGTTCATAAAACGACGTTTTTGAAAGGAAACGTGAATTTTTCAAATATGAACGTTTAAAATTCCGAGGTGAATACTTTTTCAAACGACTTTCCATATATTATTGTGTCCATTGGAAATAAAGGAAATAATGTGGAGTGCAACTTTTGATAAATTAGACGTGAAATACGTAAAAAATACAAAGCGTTAACATAAAAATCATATTTCAAGAATTAGTGTTTTTATTTTTATTCTATCATTGTCGCTATATTAACTACGCCCTATTGGTATGTTAGGTAAATTTTTAAAATGGTTTATCAGGGAACTCTTAAGACTTGTGTTTCTATGAGCTTAAATTTGAATGAGCAAGCCATTTTAGGTGTCATTTTAACTTAACCATTCTGTGTCGTTTTCTTTTAAAGTCAGTGCGTATACTTGAGTAGCTATATATGTGATAGTACTTTGCTGAATAAAATAAAGAAATGAGAGACATTTAAGGGTTGTTTTTCACTTTTGCAAAACATTGGACAAGTCCTGTGGCTGGGTTCCCTGACACCCTGCCTAGGTTTTATTGAAACCCAAGCTACGTCCATGGATGCCTATAACATAGGACCGGACCTCAGGTCGCGATATTTACCTTTACGTTTATTTTTAGTATATTGTTTGTATTTATTTTACTGTTAACTATTTTTAGGGTTTTACTAACAAACTGCATCACCCCTCCCATTAAGAGAAAAAAAAAGAAAATATCAGCATAAATCCGTGGAATAATTAAAAAATAATGCGAAGGCATATATGTTAGTGGAACTGCAAAGACAGATGCTGTAATATAAAACCATACAGGGGGTTTCCCCCTTTGACTTCTTTCGTCACTCCTGTTCCAACTCCACAAATTACGTGGAAAACTAAAGTTCGTGATCATCTTTAAGCGGTAATATCTGTCCAACACAGCTGGAGACATTCTATTCAGTGCGAAAATGTGTATCATCTTCATATTATCTATGTATAGATAGTTTGTTTTTAAATATTTCAAGTACATAAAATACGAATCGAAGCAACGTCGCTACAGACACATTTATAGGTGTGCTGTGTGTTTAGCTTACGTCATCAAGAAAACGTTCACCTTATTATAGTGGGTTAACTTCCTTATTCTAAAAATAGTTATTTTCCTTGTCTGAAAAAAAAAGAAAGAAAGCGATATAAGAAACACTGAACTCCATTTGTCTTATGGCGTTGTCTTGTTTATATTGTCAACACTTAACCAAATGTTATGACCCTGTCAAACCTCTAATTAATCAAGTCCCAACACCATACAGAATACAGATTGGCATTAAAATTTGAATTTATTTATGGAAATGATAAATAAATAAGAAAAGGAATAGATGATCACGTATATCTATTCTGATGAGTGCAATACTAGTAGACTGGAATATTTTAATGAGCAAAATTCCCGATTAAATATCTGACCACATTGACTAATAATAATGCCAAAAAATCTAATGGTACCGTATCCTGCAAATGAGACGCCATCGGTGGATTTAAACGGAAGACACGTTGTTTTGTAGATTTTCCCAATACTCGTCTTCCTGGATCCTGGATTATCTGCTGTGTGATCACTTACCAACTCCGCCATTAAGACCACCTAACTGAGTCCAAGTGGTCTGATTAGCGAGTATGTCTGTTAAGTACTGCTCTGAAATTAGGCCTATTTATTCAAGAGACTGAATGTTTAGTACTATTTTCGGTCTTAAATACCAGGTGGTCTCCCAAGCGAGGTGGTGTTCAAGATTTTATCATAATGAATCAAACACAAGTACTTGTGGACAGGACCCACTCTGTGCCCATTGAACCCCTTGTTTTTGAGTCTACATTCTTTATTCCTTTCTTCTAAACATCATTATTTTTAGTTAAACCAGGGAATATGGTCAAAAACGGAATCCATCCAAATGCGGTTTCACTGTGATATTTAGAAGAGAGGGGCTCGAGCTCACGGGCAAGGGGCACTGAGAGGGTCCTGTCCACAAGTACCTGTGGAATAAAATGACATCTTAACGCCATCTATCACTAAAAAATGCATAGTTTTCGCCAAACCAATACTAGTTACTGTTGGAATTTAAATGTTGCTTTAGGGTCGACATATTACGTGAAACCTACATTTTTGCACCTGCATGATATAAATAGTATAGTGACAAAATTAATTTACAACACTGCACAACCCTTTCCGTTCGGTTTTAACTTGGATTAAAGTTAGGTTACGTGCAAATTCTTGATTTATTTTACATCACGTTCACAAGCTTTCTATACCATTAACGGGCCTGTTACATTTTAATTTAATACTTTGATCCAAAATTAAACACAAAACAATAACATTTAAACTGGCAATCACAATATGTTTTCAATTCATAAGTACACTCATTTGCAAACTAAGAAGTCCATCTCCTCCTTCCTTGCTACTTAATAAATTAATGGAAGATCAACAGTGTTTCTTCAAAGGTTTAATCTATAAATAAAAACAAAAGCAAAAAGGATTTTAAATGCACGCTCCTTCGTTATCATCATGCTGGCATTTTTTTTTTATTAAGGCTGCCCGTGAGGAGTTTTACCAAAAAGTGGGAACATGATAGGTAAAACCACTTGCAAATCAAAAAGTGGGAACATGATATTATGTCTCTCGTTCAAAATCTTTTTTAAATAAAATTCAAATGCAGATTTCACACATCAAGTCATTTTGAAAAGCAGGGGTGATTTTGCACGGAACAGATTTGGCCTTCCTTCCGAGATAATTTCCAGTAGAAATTGGGACACGTTGTATATGTCCGCCGATTAGTTGTTGATAAAAATCGCTTTAAATAATGAGAGGACATTTATCTGCAAACTTAAATAAAATCTGCCCAAGGGGTAAACGTTTGATAAAAATAACTTGTTAGATATAAAAGACTGATAGATGTATCGCACAGAGTTCCATGAAGTGACAATTCATTTATATATATACAGGTAATTTGTTCGAACTTTTAGAAAAATACTATGAATTTGAATAATTGTTATTATTTTGATTAATTTCATTTCAATCTTTCATTAATCAATGAAAATATAGGGATAGGAAAAACGGACGTCATTGATCAATCTCTTTGTTATTTGTTATGCACAGGTTCTCCGTCAAAGTGCCTATCACTAACGCTTATTGAAAATTACGCCGTCAATTTATTTTAAGAAAACGAGGAATACAGACAGTAAAATTGAAGGCACGAATTTGAAAATAAAAAATTCATTCAGGAAGTATTAAACAAATTAATAAATTGTGATTCGATTCCGTCATCAATTTTATATTTCAGTGTGTGTCTGTGGGGGGGGGGGGTGGTCGGTGTGTGTGTGTGTGTTTAAAAAATATAATACGATTAAACTAACAAGTAGGTGAAATAAATAAATACGTAAACATCTAAACATCGAAATTTCTGTATAACTTAACATAGTTAACTAATGTCAGATATGCTGTGAACATTTTCAAAATCTTATCATTTTAATATTAAATGATAACTTTCAAACGGTAGGTATGAAAGTTGAAAATTCTAATATATTAAGTACATATTGCTCCTGGTTTCCGGAAGTAAGATATTGACATGTCTGTTCCATATCGCAATCCAGGTACAGGATTAAGATTGGTTATCTAAGGATTAAAATCGACTTTATCAGCTGGCATGAAATTGACATTGTGTGATTGACAGGAATCTCTATCGACCATAAAATGTAGTTCATTTATGAATTGAAACATCATATCATCTTATAATGTACGAGTCAATCTAACAAATAAGAAGGCTACCAAAACATTTTAACATTAATCTTCCTCGAGATGGGGCATTTTCTTTACAACGTAGCGCTCTACGATTGAGAGTTTGGACGAGCATTTGAAAATTCACCACGACCTTTTGAATCAATATAAACTTAAACGAACCTGGTTACACTCAGATTTACAAGCCATTCATCACTTTTTTTTAATGTTTTTTATTTATTTTTTTTTTCATTCTATTTATTTATTAGGGGGTATTTTGTTTATTACTTTTATTATTTTTATTGTTTCTTTGTGTTATAATCACTGCATGTTTACAACTTTTAAGCTCCCTGAATATTCAAATTGTTCATACATATTTTAGCAACAGCTAGGACTCGTACATCGTATGTATTGACGCATCGTAGAGAAATTTTGTTCTTGCAGTCTGGGTGTAGAGGTGACCTTTCAACGCATATAATTTTAAATACTAGTAGTTTGAAATTTAAATTATCTGATCTAGCGTTTGTTCAGCAGTTGGTTTTATTTTTATTAAAAATTATTAATATTGTCTCACAATTAATCAAACACTTAAAATTATATGTAGTGACCAGGGAGAGTGTGCCCCTGAAGTTGATAAAATAGGTGTGAAACCTTTAATTTTTCTATAAAAGGTCGGACAATTAAAAACAAATTTCCCAAAATTTTCGCGCCACGCTCCGCTCGGCGAATGATTTTTCAGTCAATTTACAACCACACAAACTTTAAATCCTCAGTTGCCATTTGATGATGTACATGCATTGCATCACAATAATTATAATTTTATGTCACCACCTTAAAAAAGACCCACCTGTAAACATTTTCTAGATTCCCCCACAGTTGTAAATATTTATTGCATAATCAAAAGGCATATGAAAACTTTTTTTTTTACTGGGAAAAAAAATTCATTAAAAAAACTGCTATCCCCACTTTTGATTTGATTCCTACACCACTGCGTTAATATTTTGTAACGGAATTAGTTACTACCCAGTCCTGTAGACCCGTTGTTCCGGATCGCATGCACCGTTTCCTGCATTACTATCGATACGTAATTTTCTGCAATTGTAGAAGTTTTAATACTCAACACCCCCCCCCCTTTCAAAAAATCCTAGATCCGCCCCTGGTTTTCATTGGGGTCGATTGGTACATTAATTATCAATCTGAGGCCAAAAATAGACATATGACACTAAAAAGGGAAAAATATTAAATTCCTTTGACTCTGCATTTGATACAAATGATGAAACACGTAATTTATTTACACCAAAAAAATCTAACGTGACATTATACAACATACGCTCATTTCGTAACCTCGGGCAGGGTTATGAAAGCGAACTTTTAACAAATAAACTGTTATTGGTCTACATCGATAACGATTTCTGCCACTTGTCAGAAAATTATCTGATTTTCAGACCAAACAATACCAAGTTCCATATTTGTTTGCAATTCATTTTGATATGAATCCCGAATCTTGAAAGATGACTTACTTTTTAGAGAGAGGGTCAAAGTACATATGTACTAATGCTTCCGTTGACTTTTTTGTATCTATGGCATTGAAATGTACACAATGATAAGGAGTAAACAACAATAAACGCCTACGTATTTTGATATATTTAAATGAGTGTTATAAGGTGTCACACAAATTAATCTTCATCAGCTCTGACTAAGCAAGGACTGTCGGATAGGCCGTGGTGAAATTTCATACTGGTCATATTGTCATAAGAGAACGAAAATGATGTCAGATGATTTTCCCCCCGAATTGTTAATACAGTTTTTGATAATTTTAATAATATGAAACTGCTGTTGATATTATTAACCGTAATACCCAAGTCATGGTTTTGTAAAAAGAGGTCCCCCAAATGCTCAAGAAGATCGTTTCTGTAAATATTTAGACTGCATAGATGTTATGCTGTCATAAATGTACAAATATCGAAAGAAAAAAATGAAAATAGGTAAAACGTACCATAGATGTTGAGTTTCGAAACAGAAAGTTGTATCATATAGGGCCAAAGGTAACCTGGGTGTATTCCCCAATCCGTCTAAGAGTAACTACTGAAAAAGTATCATTTTATTTTCTATAAAATCTAAGAATTTTCTTTAAGAAATTGACATTTAATTTTACTGTGTATTTTATGAACTGGCCGATCGTCGGGATATCCGGATTGGCGATACAGCGTTGTCCTGACAAAGTCACACTCAATACTTTATAACGGGTACGATATAGATAACTATTTCCCCAGATTTTCATGGTGGATCTCTTAATAAGTTCAGTGGGTCTTCAAGAAACAACACTAACTACTCAACTGCTTTGTACGACAAAATACAAAATGTAAAAAAAAAACAAATAACAAAAAAAAAAACAACAATAAAAAGCAAAACAAAACAATAAGTAAAAAAAAAAAACCGAAAATATTCATTGTCATGGATGTTGACGGATAGAAACACATATTTTTAATTTTCACCCCAGGTTATGTTAATAAATACATAACAGATTTACTTGTGCCATAATCATACCTTACTAATGGAGAAATGCCTTTAGCCTGGCTCCGCAAACTAAAGTGTCAGAACTTCCGTTCCAACAGGAATTCGGGGATGTATGAACAGTTTTCTTAAGTAATGGTATTTTTAGTGGAGTTTTTTGTTGTTGTTTTCTTTTTTCTTTCTTTTTTTTTTTTTTTTTTTTTTGTTTCTTTTTATTCATTTTTTTTTTTTTTTTTTTTTTTTTTTTTTTTTTTGTAGTTGATAATTCTGCCCAGGGAATAAAAGCAGATTCAGATGATCGAAAACTAGTTTCATTTTTCAGAATGATAAGTTCATCTGAGTGATCTCCCTTTCATGTCATAAATTTTGTGTACATGTATTTTAATTCAGGTCTCTCTCTCTCTCTCTCTCTCTCTCTCTCTCTCTCTCTCTCTCTCTCTCTCTCTCTCTCTCTATATATATATATATATATATATATATATATATATATATATAAACACCCTCTCCCTGCGAAAGTAATACATAGGCATACTTGTGAATATATATTTTATACAATTAAAGAAAAAAATACGGAAGTATGGAAGGGACATCTGGAAAATAAAATTATGTCGTGCGCACGACTTAATATTTTTTTTCTCTCATTTTTTATGTCGTGCACACGACTTAATATATTTTTTTCCTTTGTTTTTATGTTGTGCGCACGACATATTAAGATAGTTATGTCGTACGCATGACTGTTGGTGTTTAATAAAGGTTATTGATACCCTTAATGGTTTAAAAAATGTCCCTCGCCTATCCAGGGGTGGGGCGGGGGTCTATGTAATTCCTATGAAAACTCTTGCTACATCAGAGATCTTGCAGAATAAATATCTGATTTAGCAAGAGTTCCCACAGGAATTAGGGACTAGGGTGCTTCAGCTACCCCTAATAATTGCGTTGAAATTGAAAAATATGATGTTAAAGCTTTCGCAACTTTGTATAATTCCTTTTCAGTGTTATACAGTACCCATGGATCATATAAAATGTACGCAATAATACCAAATACGTGTATAACGAAGTGTTCACGAGGCGGAAGTAGACTAAGTGTTCGTGTTTTATTGTTTTTCAAAGTAAAATGTTTTCTTGGAGCCTACATAAACGTTATTTACCATTTCAACTATCCATTAAATTTCATCGATATCCATCTTACATCTAAGAAGATTATTTGTAGTATTCACATTATGGATCAAATTCTAGTTTAACTTTAAGACATATGTCGATGTGAGATGTTTGCTATTGGCCAATTAAGTCATGCGCACGACATAACTATCACGTGCGCACGACTTAAAAAAATAGGAAAAAAAATATTAAGTCGTGCGCACGACATAATTTTTGAGGGGGGAAAAATATTAAGTCGTGCGCACGAGATAATTTTTTTCCACGTCCCTTCCATACTTCCATAGATGTGCCGACGTACCGAAAATTTGTCATGAAGCTGTGTGTTGCGCAGACTTAATACTATATAACTAAAAGACATAGTGTCATCTTTCACTTGATATAGGCCAAGGGACCGAAAATTTGTGAATATTGGGTGTTTTACTGTTTTTTCTTATACATGTAACTATACTTCCCTTTGGAGGACATTGAATTTTATTGGTTTACAGTCAATTTGTACCCTGACCAACTCGTACCCAAGTTAACTCATACCCAATATGTCAAGTCGTACCCAAATCGGAAAAGTCAATTCGTACCAAAAATTGGTCAACTCCCACCCAAGAAAAAAATTGAGAAAACCAAGTCGTACCCACTTCGGAGAAGTCAACTCGTACCCAAAATCGGCCAACTCATACCCAAGAAAATTCGTGAAATAAATTGAAGTGCATAAGAAAAATAATTTAAAAAAAATTATAATTAATAAAATTATCTCGTAATCGAATAAGTCAACTCGTACCCAAGATATTTTATGAATTTATATTAAGTTTTTACCGTAACTGGAGAAGCCAACTGGTACCCAAGAAATTATATGAATTTATACTAAGTCAACTCCTGCGGCCTAGAAATTTTATGAATTTATACTAAGTTCTACCATAAGTGGAGAAATCATGAAAACATGTGAAATAAATTGAAGTGCCCGAGAAAATTCACGGTAAAAACTTAATTTTATTTCACGAATTTTCTTGGGTACGAGTTGACCTCTCTGATAACGGTAAAACTTAATTTTATGTCATGAATTTTCCTGGGTACGAGTTGACTTATCCGATAACGGGGAACATTATTTTTATTCCACGAATTTTCTTGGATACGAGTTGACTTCTTCGATAACGGAAAGAAAACTTACTTTTATTTCACGAGTTTTCCTGAGTTTCTCATTTTTTCTCTTGGGTACGATTTGACTTTTCCGATTTGGGTACGACTTGACTTTTTGGGTACGAGTTGATTTGGGTACGAGTTTGTCAGGGTACGAGTTGACTGGATACCTTTTTATTGGATTTAATTTTTTAGTTTGCATGATTGTGAGTAGATATTTATTAGATGAATGTTGTTATTTAACATAGCAGATGTAGTTGTAAATATTTTAACTGTACACACTTGTATCTTGACATAATTATTGTGAAAGTAATTTGTGATAACCATGTATAGTCGGTAAATAGCTCTTCGGGGCTAATATTATATTGTATATCCGACTGTAAATAAATATTGTCTGATTTGATTGGATTATTTAGTATCCGCTGACCATAAACGGCATGTTAAACATGAGCATAATCAAAATAAACAATGAAAATTGAAAACATTCTCTGATTAAAGTCTCGATTTTTATGAATTTATTTATTTATTTAGTGAAATTTTTATCATCGAAATGCAATGAGAAATGGCTTCACTTGTGGTTTTATGCGTATGACCAATACTTTTTGCACGTTTCTTTATTTGTTTTAAACTTCGCGGTCCATACATTCAAAAATGTACATGACCTGGTTCTCTTTTAAAAATAAGATAGGAAACCAAACTAAATATTTTCAGCATAACTTAACATGATAATTTTAAACCAATCAGATCAAACTTAATATTCAATGCGATACTAACATCCGGGAAATTCATAGGCAGTCGGTTCGTTTCGAAGATCAACAAAACAGACATGGTATGAACGATTTGAGTACTTGTAAAAGATCTTCGTTAATTTGTTGTTGATTTAAGATTTTTAAACAAAGTTTTCCAGTTATTTTGTTGTATATGTATGCAAAAGAACTGGTTGCTTGTTGAGTGATTTTGGTCGTGTTTTTTGTCAGAATTATTCATTGACAATTTTTGTTGTTTGGACATGACGGTGCATGTCAACCGGTGAAATTACTTCTAAACTTTTACTTTGACATCAGTTTTGTCGAACTAAAAACTTTGAGTTTTGTTATAACAAATAGATTTGTAGTTAACCATTCAACGGAATCTAAGTCATGGGAGTATCGTTTAAACATAGAAAATCCTTAGCCATTAAATAATTTGTTTTAAATAGTTTCTTACCATGTAAAGGCATGTTGTCTGTGTTAGCCTTTTACAGTTTCAGATGCATTTCATTAATCCGAGTAAAGGGGGACCTCAGACTTAGTCTGTTTTCGAAAATAAGTTTTTATACTGGCATAAATAATACACTAGAAGCCCAAAATGACATTTTGTTTGTATGCTATGCACTCTGTATGTAGCAGGGGATTTGTTTGTAAATAAATTCTACTGGAATGGGCATATAGTGGGGTCAGGTATAATAAGACACCTAAGCCTATGTTCATATTGTGTCTCTTATCTAAATGATCTAAGGTTGTATGATAGTTAGGTAAATGGTAAAACATTCGGGGGTTACCGGACAAACGTCATATCTTGTTAACTATCACTAGTGACAAATAAAAATAAAGTACATTCAAATGCAAATTAAAGAAGAGGGCATAATCAGACACATTAGTCTTTTGCTGGACAGTATGTAGTGTGTTGACGGACACCATAACTATTTTATCGAAATGCAGAATATATATATATAGATAATGCAAAAAATAGTTCAGTAAAACAAAGCAATGAACATGTAGTATTATTTAATTATCTACAAATGTGACACAAGAAGGGTTAAGAGTGATCATACAAAATTCCAGGCCTTCTACTTCTGGTTTTATCAGAAACATCATGTTGATGATGTTTACTTCACATTAAATTTATTAAGATTAAACTTGTGACTGTTAAAAAGCTGAAACAATGCTAAACTTGATTCCAATATATCTTAGAAAATACCAAAATGCTTCAATAATCAATATTAACACGTGCATAAGCAAATTTATTAACATGTGTCTAGCGATACCTGACAACATCAAAATGAATTCAGCTATAATCAGACGACCCAATAATATTTCCAATCAAACACACCCTACATCATGACCATTCATCGCATAACGAACAATTAATATTTATGTATCAGACTATCATAGCAAAAATGACCATTTTGAGTTCCGACGGTATCCACAGTCTTAAAAGCCAACAAATGTATGCGCTTGTGCAAGGAATGACATTCACAGGAGACATAAATTGAAAACGCCTGATGACACAATTGCTTGACAGCTTTTCTGACAGTTTAGCGAAAATACAAACAAATCCATAATAGTGCATCTCATGGAAAAATACTTAGCAACTATTGCATAATTTGATTATAAAAATAATGTCTGGTAACACCCCCCTGTTTGGCGACACCCAACCCCACTATATATGTCTGTTGCTAACAATTGCATGCATCTAACGACAACAATACAGCAATAATTATTTGATTTACTAGACTCACTTGACAATCTAGTAAATGAAATTGAACGACAGAGTTTGCATGAAATCAAAACAACAAAAGCCATATGTGTTCATTAAGAAACATCATCTCATGTCGACATCACTGGCTAAATTTCCACCATCCACTTTTTGGTAGACAAACTCACCTGAAAGTAATATACACTTAGCCCAGCCCTCATCAATCATCAATAGTTGTCATGAAAAAATCCAATTGATTATCACATAAAAGCAGAATTTCATCTACATAAGAAATATAAATATAAGACATACATGTAGGTGTTACCTGTGGAGAGAACGAAGGCATTCATCTGCAGTTTTACATGTTGTTTAAAACATATAAATGTTCCATTGCTTTAAAATCAAATTAAAAAAAACTCCTATGAACTACGACAATTAATGCTTTGAAAACAAATGCACTACACAGCTTCTGTTTTAAAAATGCAGGAAAAGGCATACTTTGAGGGTATATCCAATTTCACAAGGGCAACACCTTTCCAGCAAAATGATATCAAAGTTTAGTTGTGATGTCAAATATTTAGAACACTTATACTTCCAGAAAGTATGCCTCCAAAATGTTTGATTTGAATACGTTGATGATACGAATTACCGGTCAAGCATCAGGTTCAATGTATATCTGACATTTTGTTAATGCCATGTGCAAATTCCCGATGTGAGCACATTAGTTGTACAGGTACCTGGATGTAGTAGGGAAAATGTGAGATTTTTTCTACATATATGAGGGCTTCTCCCTCTATAAACTGAGGACAAATGTACAAGGCCAAGCTCCTTCACAGTTCCCAGAGGACATTTTCACTATGACTTGTTATGTCAATAAGGTCACATGAAGGTGTTAACGGGAATTTTTTATATTATATGATGTCTTATTCTGTTTGATTCTTAGATAATTCCGGTAGATTTTTATTATTTCCTTAGAGTTTTAATGGTGTTACTTAACCAGCAGTTATTAGAAATCCATGCTATATACCATCATGACCACAGTAAGACCATTTTAAAATCATATCAACCAAAATTTCAATAGCATTTACTTGGCTGGCAGAGATGTTAAAGATATAGAAGTAAAGATATTTTTTATTTTTGCAATTTTTTTTCCCAATGCATTGTAGATTACAATTCCCCAATAATCCAGGAAAATGTTTTATTTTTATTATAGTACATGTATATGAAGTATAATATGTACATGTACATGTATGTACCCAGTAAAAAAATAAAATTCTATTTCAAAATAATTTTAGGCAAGCTATGGTAAGAAAACAACATTGGCAGGTGGAGGATCTAGGAAAAAAGGTGGCCCAAAACCAGAATTAACAGAGGAACAAAAACAAGAAATCAGAGAAGCATTTGATTTGTTTGACACGGATGGATCAGGTACAATAGATGCAAAAGAACTTAAGGTAGGAAAATATTGTTTATTTATGATCATGTCAATATTCTTTTCATAAGAGCAACAAGTTAAAAGAAGATTAAAATATATTATATAGTTGAGAATCAGATACAGCAAAACTGGGATCATGGCAACCATTACTGATCAGGGGCTGAAAATTCCTTACGTCCGAGGTCTTGGACCTACATATTTAACTTTCGGACCCTGTCATTTTCCTTCTGTGTGGGTCCGAGGACCTAAGTCTGAATTGGTGAATAACTATTCTGTCAGTTTCTTTCTAAACTTTATTCCCTTTGTAAAGTTCAATCGTCATTTTCTTATATGATTTTGTGGCAGTTTTTTTGGTATGTAATTTTGTGTTCTCACCTTTGATAATAGTTATATGTATTGATTAATTATATCAAAAGTCTGACTTGGATTTATTGCAATTGGACCCATATGTTAGAGGACCAAACCCAGGCAAAATTTAACAAAAAAGTCCTGGACCCAAGCAGCTGAAAGTAAATTTTCAGCCCCTGCTGATTTAGCAAAATTATTACAAATTTTAGTCCTGTTTTCTGCATTACAATTTTTCTCGAACAAATTCCGGAAAATCACATTTCGGGATTCAAATTTTTATTTGATCCATTTTGGACCGATATTTTTTTATACTATTATTTCATTCAGGAAAAAATGCTTTTCAGCAATGGTATGGTCAATTGACTTGTGAGCACTTTCATTAATATACAAAAAATGTTTTAGCAGACGATGTGCTTACGTGTATGTAGCATATGGGATAGTGAAAAAGGCATTATCATTAAACAAAATTTAAAGATTAGGCAAAATTTTTACAAGGCATATATAAATGTGATCTACATGTATATATACTTAAAGCAGGGGTGTGGAAATATGACTTTTATGTACTTGTAATTTTATGGTGTCAGTTTGTCAGGTTTGTAGATGTAATTTTATGGTGTCAGTGTGTCAGGTTTATAGATATAATTTTATGGTGTCAGTTTGTCAGGTTTGTGGATGTAATTTTATGGTGTCAGTTTGTCAGGTTTGTAGATGTAATTTTATGGTGTCAGTTTGTCAGGTTTGTAGATGTAATTTTATGGTGTCAGTGTGTGTCAGTTTGTAGATGTAATTTTATGGTATCAGGTTTGTAGATGTAATTTTATGGTGTCAGTTTGTCAGGTTTGTAGATGTAATTTTATGGTGTCAGTTTGTCAGGTTTGTAGATGTAATTTTATGGTGTCAGGTTTGTAGATGTAATTTATGGTGTCAGGTTTGTAGATGTAATTGTATGGTGTCAGTGTGTCAGGTTTGTAGATGTAATTTTATGGTGTCAGGTTTGTAGATGTAATTTTATGGTGTCAGTTTGTCAGGTTTGTAGATGTAATTTTATGGTGTCAGTTTGTCAGGTTTGTAGATGTAATTTTATGGTGTCAGTGTGTCAGGTTTGTAGATGTAATTTTATGGTGTCAGGTTTGTAGATGTACTTTTATGGTGTCAGTTTGTCAGGTTTGTAGATGTAATTTTATGGTGTCAGTTTGTCAGGTTTGTAGATGTAATTTTATGGTGTCAGTTTGTCAGGTTTGTAGATGTAATTTTATGGTGTCAGTGTGTCAGGTTTGTAGATGTAATTTTATGGTGTCAGGTTTGTAGATGTAATTTTATGGTGTCAGTTTGTCAGGTTTGTAGATGTAATTTTATGGTGTCAGTTTGTGAGGTTTGTAGATGTAATTTTATGGTGTCAGGTTTGTAGATGTAATTTTATGGTGTCAGTTTGTCAGGTTTGTAGATGTAATTTTATGGTGTCAGTTTGTCAGGTTTGTAGATGTAATTTTTTGGTGTCAGTTTGTCAGGTTTGTAGATGTAATTTTATGGTGTCAGGTTTGTGAATGTAATTTTATGGTGTCAGTTTGTCAGGTTTGTGAATGTAATTTTATGGTATCAGTTTGTCAGGTTTGTGGATGTAATTTTCTGTTGTACACAGAGACTTCGTATACCAGGGAAGAAAATTTGCTCAAATAATTTTGGATTACTAATAATTTCAATTTCTTATTACTGATGGGTTGGCGTCTATGGATACAGGTAACATACTCCAGGATATGATATGTTCTACAATGTACATGTAGGTACACTATTATATAGCCACCTTTGTTAATATCAGCGCAATGTGAATTATATTGTGATGTTCTATAGAAATGAATTCAGTAGTCTTCTCGCTATTTATTTGTGCTGATAAGGCAGTGTTTGTTTGTTGTTTATTACATGCATAATAATCCTCCAGTCAGATGGACACATAATGAATGTTACTTTTTGTAAAAAAAAATATTTTTGAGGAGTTTCACAACAGTATGTTTAAGTACCGTAGCTCATTCAAGTTTAATAGACTTACATTTGTGAAAGGGACAGTGATATCACAATACTTCAAAATTTTCACATCATAGTTGGTTTTCAGTATTGTGATTTTAAAAGCAATGCCAATACTGTTAAACCTGCTTTAGTGACCACCTGTGTATTAAGACCACTTGGTCACAAAGAACAGTTTTTGCTGTACCCAATAGTACCATTTGTGTACAAATCAACCTCTAAATAATGACCACCTCCCTATAAAGACTGGTTTTCTTGTGTCTCTAAGGAGGTCGTTATATACAAGTTTCACAGTACATGTATATGATTTATATGTTTTACAGCTGACAAAAGGTGTATGTTCAAAATGCTAAATATACTTATATCATCTCATTTTAGGTTGCCATGAGAGCTCTTGGATTTGAACCAAAGAAAGAAGAAATAAAGAAAATGATAGCTGATATTGACAAAGAAGGCCAAGGTAAAATGTTGTGAGGCCTAAAATAAAATTAAGTTTGTTTGCTGTTTACCGACCGACCAACGGAAATCACCGCGACTCGGAAAATTGTATTACCGTTTTCAAAAAAATATTTTTTTCATTGACGATCTCTCTGGAATGTTCGATTACCGTCACAATTTTATATAGTATTACTTTGTCTCCATCTCTGAGAATATACATGTAAATATTTTGACTGTGGCGCTATTATTTATTCAATGAAACATCGTATATTAACAGTATTTTTATCCGAGTAGTGTAAAATAATGGCCAGAACATACGTAACATGACACAAGGGGCCTATCAAGGAACTGCAAATTCATAATACGGCCTCTTGTAACTCTTCGATATATTACCAATCCATCTACAGTATTAGGGCATAAATGAGTTCGTCGAACTTTCTGTCCCGATTTTAAGCGATTTTTTTAAGGGGGGGGGGTGTAAATCAGGATTTTACCCTAATGCCTTTGGAGATTCTGTCTGGCGGGGCAACATGACAGAATCTCCAAAGGGATTTATTCAGATTTTACTCACTCAAAAATTCGCTTAAAATCGGGAATTAAAGTTCGGTCTAAGCTACTGCTATATCCCAGAATGACACATGTATTTTCTCTACGAATACTATTTATAAAATTAGGAAACCAAAAATCCTGTATGATACATGTTTTACTAAGATAAACAATTTATGAAACACCTGTGTAAATTTGTTTGATATGTTTCCTCCTTACATGAAAGCTGAAGGGAATAATGTTATAGCAAACATAAAATCGTGTAGACAGTTATGTAAGAGTTACCTCCCATTATTTTTTTTATTTCAAAAATATTTGTCAAAATGTAATAATTTTACAAAAACGATATTAAATCTAGTAAAATGAAATCAATTAAATTTATACACCTGTTTTCTTTGACATAACCCTGTGTATTTCTCTAATTTACATTAGAAATATATTAAAAAGTCCTAGGAAAGTTATTATTTTACAACACCGACTCTGTCACTGCACCATGCACTTTATTATAAACACTGCCTCGCCGTGTCACTGACTGCCGATACTTGGGAGGCCAAGACAAGCCTCTGATGTAATATTGGCAAGTCTGTTTATCTTGCAACCAGTGAACAAATGCTATGAGATGACCATTGAGATTCGATAGATAATTGTTGTACAGTGAAAACTTATTGAAATTTCACTAATAACCTCTCTCTTCTCGTGTCTGTCTCAAACATTTATGAAATATTTAATGTGTCCTCATTTACAATTATTTTCATTATAATTTGTACAGAAAATGACTGACTGCACAATGACAGAAAAATTTCCAATAAAATAAAATAATTTCCCTACCTACCTACCCATAGGTAAAAGGGTAGAGTCGGTAAACAGCAAACAGAGAATATTTTATGTGTGGCCTGATCAGTTGCATGGTCATCCATGGCAACACCAAACTTTATAAATGAGCAATAGATCTATTCTGAGGAGTAATCTTGTCACAGATTGTCTTATTGCTGTGGGGAAGGTTCTTGGTCTCTTACCATGTACATTGCAAATCATGTAGATTTTTGCTTCCACCATTAAAACTTGGAAACCATATACATGTAACTGTAAAATTGTGTGAAGTCACACAAATACCTGAAGTCACATTTGGACCTGCCCATTTCAAAGAACAGTTAAGTCCACTGCCAGAATTCAGGGGTGTATGATTTAGAATAAAAAAAATTATAATGATTTCACATGCTATATCAACTTGTTCACTCCTGAATTAAGACAGTTAACCATACTATTTATTGATCTGGCTGAGTCTAAATGTGGCTGCAGGGGTTAATGAGTTAAAAAAAAAAATTTCACTTGAGCCTCAGTTCTGTTCTCTACAGAACTGTCAGAAAAGTACTGGACCCACTTGCTCAGAACGTAGAAGATGCATAGTCAGGGATGGGTTGAGAACCGTTGCATGCAAGGACAACAAAACTTTGAGTTTCCCTTTTATGTCTCCCCCATGTGGAGACCCTTGTAGGTTTTTTATGACAGAATTCTCTGAGGTGTTTGGAATAAAAACATAAACAGAAATGTCAGATCACAGCAGACAATGTTTTTGCCTTCCCGATGCTGATGAAATTAACAAAATTATTGTTGATTCTGTATGTCAGCATAATAAACACTGTATTGCCCTTGGTGTAGGGGGACATGACTATTTGTTTACCAGTAGCAAGTAATTTTTTCCCTCGGCCTTTGCCTCATGTCTCCCTACAACCAAGGCAATAAATGTATCATTTGTAGAGTAATACTTTTAAGGTCTTATGTTTTTATCTCCCTTGATTCAATTATTCCATTGATTTTTAAGTATTATTTTTGTTTATTTTATAGGTACGATAGATTTTAATGATTTCCTAACCATTATGACATTAAAGATGAGTGAAAAAGATTTAAAAGAAGAAATTCAAAAAGCATTCAGATTGTTTGATGATGACAACACAGGGAAGATATCCTTTAAAAATTTAAAGAGAGTTTCAAAAGAACTTGGTGAAAACCTGACAGATGAAGAATTACAGGTAAAGAGCCTTCATTTATTACAGATATTCAAGTTTGATCATTCTTGTAACTTGAAATTGATTTTGAATTTGAATATTGAATAGTGTTTTACACAAAACTTAACTATTTTTCTGTATCAACGTCCTTCCACAAGTAAACTAGCAAATTTTCTAACAAAAATTGGCATAGGTTCCGGCAGGGCTTGAATCTGCGCTGACCAGAAGTGAGAGACTTCATGGTTCAACTTGAGATGCTCTAACCACTCGGCCACCGAGGCTTCACCTGTGCTAGTTGATCATGTTGATATTGTTCGAGCAGTTATTTAGGATAGACAGAAAATATGATGGAAGACAGACAAGCTCAAACATTAAATGAAACTCAGCTTAGATTTTAAACTGCTAGTGTGGGCTAGTCAGTGGTCGAGGGTTTGACTCGCAAGTGAAAGGTCCAGTGCTTCAATTCCCTGTACTGCGGCATATCTGGGACTTTAAAAAATTGGTAGTGATTGTTCCTTCACCAAGTGCTCGGTACAGGAAGTGAAAGTCACGGGTCTTTTGGTTGAGACTTAAAACTGAGGTCCCATGATACAGTAGACTGGCAAGTAAAACTCACTGCATCCGCATCAGTCTATAGCATAAAGGTCAAAATTTGTGGCACTTCACCTAAAACTGGTTATATTTATATATAAGTGAAAATTCATGTTGGGATGTAAAACAAAACAAAAAAAGAACGACATAAAACAGGAACTGAGCTTTACAATTGTTATCTGTAAAGTAGTGCAGTAAACTCCACTTGTAACAAAGTGGAAGAGATGGATTTAAACCTCGTTATAGCCCGATTTCATTATTCAGATTCATATAGTAAATTGCAAGAAATGCACAGGAAGAAAGTCCGGAGAGCTAATGCCATAACCCCGGCGTCATTCTTGTTGTTGTTGTCGATGCCCATAAACAAAACTTACTTGGCCTGTATCTATTTTAAATGCAAAGGACAGGGCTTTGATGTTTCACAGATAGATTTCTTATGTCCAGCACTTTCATTTGGTATTTTGACGTTTGACCTGGTGATCTTGACCTTGGAATTAGACCTGCTTTTTAAGATATTTAAACTGAGCTGAAGGAATAAAAATATTTACCAGTCCTTTGACCTTAAAACATGACAGCTGTCGATCAAATACCTATTTTGAAAATTGAAACCCATTTGGTAGAGCTTTCTTGTCTTCTGACAACTCCCGTTTTTAATCTCTTTATCAAGAGTCCATCATCAACGATTTTTAGTTATCATTCTGTACACATATTCTCAAAAATACGTATCTGAATGCAGATGTGACCACTCCAAAAAGGCAGAAATTAGATTTATAGTTATTGTATAAATAACTGGTCATTTAAAGTGTCAGAAAAAATATCAATATACAAGTACTATACATCCCCCCCCTTATGACAGGGTGGAAAATCCCGGATAATTGAAGCACAGACATACACGCCATCCATGAGACCATGGTGATTTAGGGTGACAGGATTTTTAAGATGGGGTTAAATATCTTTAATGTCATAAATGGGTGAAAATAAGCAGGGGTGGAATTTTTAGGTTTAAAGTATTATGATCTCTTTTATTTGGTGTAGAGACGTAGAATTGATTTATTGTTATCTCAATGTTTTTTATAAACATGGAACTTAATTTGATTCCTCTGTTATAACAGGAAATGATAGATGAAGCAGACAGGGATGGCGATGGTGAAATTAATGAGCAAGAATTTCTCAAAATAATGAAGAAGACAAGTTTGTACTGAGCTGAATCACCAAGACTGTTCAACAACACAATGATCTGTTCATTCCAGTCATTTAAACATTGATATAAAAATTCCATTAATTTGATTGGTTGTGGACCAAAACGATATTAACCAATCAAACAACGGTTTACTTTATATTGGCAAAATCTTTGAAAAAAAAAAATTTTCTACCAGCAAAACAGGAACAAAGCTCTGTGTAACTGTAAGGTGACAGAAATCAGGTTATTTACAATTAAGACTCAATTTCATTTGTTCAACACATCTATCTTATCAATTGTGTAAAAGGGCAAACTGAGAGTATGCAAGACTTATATTTTGTCGTCTTCCTAGCTAATTGTACAGTTATTCAGTGTATGTATTTCCTCATGTATGTCTCTTTTTGTACTTGCAAACTACCCTGCCAAGAGTGAAAGTAGAAAAACTATTTATGTGTAAGTTGAGATTGTATGATGCATGCTACAGTGAAAATGTGATGTGTATATTCATTCTGATTATGTTTTTTGTCCAATGACAGTTTCAACACAGAGTAATTTACATATATATATATATATATATATATATATATATATATATATATATATATATACATACATACACAGTGGAATATCATTGTCCAGATGCTAATGGTATTATTAATTAGTCTCCTAATACTTTGAGATATCAGGAATTCAAGATATAATGTTTATTTATCTATCAATCAAAATTGGAACAGGCAGTTCAGTTTCAATTTAACTGGAAATTTTGACTATTCTGATTTTGCCATAATGAGATTCCACTGTATATATATATATATACATACATCATATATATATATATATATATATATATATCGTTACCCAGCAAGACAAAATAAAAAATCTCCAAAGAAATTTAAGTTTTGACAAACATTGATTAATAATGGTATATATGTGTATCTACATGTGTATATGAAGGAAATGTATTGTATTGCCTCAATACCCAATCTGGGCTTTGATGGGGGTATTTAAATAAATGGAACACAACTTCCTTGCTGTTGTTAAACTAACAAATAAATATCGGCTGTATACATTAAGACATTGAGCAGTACATTCAACATCTTGTTGTTGGTTTAGCTAGTTACTGTATGTATATGTTTGGTGTATATATATATATGTTGACGTTTAGCGATTCTGTATCAGTATTTTGTATCTGCCATTTGTACAGTGTCAAAAATTAGTTCAAGAGATTAAAAATATATATCATATCTAGATATCTGATCGATTTTTATTTGATGAAACTGGAATCAAGAGTTTGATATTGAGTCAGTAGTTGTGAAAAGGGTCCTAAGAAAAATTTGGTGAAGTTGTGATTTTTATACAGTATAACCTGTCTGTTCCGGCCAGCCATGGGACTGGAGAATTACGCCGAATTACGCAAGATAGTACACTTTATGACATTGACAGAGCAAATAGAAATGACATTTCATGTTTTATTGTGTATGAAAATCATTTAATTTACACCAAACATGCATGAATACAGATGTTAGATACATGTACATATTAAAGTATGTTGGTTTTGTACTCGTCACTTTTTAGTAAAAAGCGAATTATGAGTGCACCTATCAGCTTACAACTATAATCTTCCTGTTCGGATTACACTGTGTAATTACCCCCTTATTTAATTACTTGGGGACATACATTTAGGTCGGAATAGACAATATACGGAATATACAATATATTTTTTTATTGAACATATAGAGAAATAATTTGGGACCTCATTAGAAAAGAATCTGGAATACTCAAGGTCTGAAATAAATGGATTAAACTATATTTTCAAAAACATAGATTTAAAGAATATAATTTGTGTATGAAAATGAGTACAAGCGAGAGCAACTCATTTTGTCTTTTGGGCTGAAAATCTACAGAATTAGAAGTATTACAACACTGATTTCCTTTTCTCTCATATTATTGGTTATGTCTTCAGGACCTTTTTCTCAGCTACTGGCTCAAGACTTGAGTAAAACTATGATGCATTGGAACATGGTGTCCTCTTTAGAGACAAACCCGACTGCCACTGATTTGTATGATGCTATAGAACATATGATGCACATAATGCTAATGTGTAGTCCAAAACAAATGCTCAAGGCGACCATTTCTGTCAATTATGCTTGATCAGTTGAGCTCTAATTCAGAATAATGTAGGTAAAGTTCCGAAACAGAAATGGTATCATGCAAGGCCAAATATAACCTAAATGTATACCAGGTTCCGTCTAAGAGTAAAAAGATGACTATCTTAGCTGTTAAGGAATTTAGAATTTATTTCATTAACCCCTGAAAAACAATGGACTCGACGGTATATCAATGACTTAAACCATTCCAAATGTGTCTTTAAGGGTTATTGAGTTAAACAGTGCTATACATTTGAAATATAACTTTATCATAAAATAATAAGCTGGTACCGAAATACAGGGATACTACGTTTATGTATAAACGATCAAGCAGCAGTGACAACGACCTAGTTGGTGTAAATATAAACATAATACCAAAATTATAGTTTTGTATGACAAAAATGCTCAAGCCAATCGTTTCTGTAAAGTAGACTTCATTGTTGGGGTCCATTTTAAAATAATATATGTAAAGTTTCACCTATCATGAGAGACCACCTAATCTCATTCTGACACTCAAGTTTGTTTTTTTTTATTTCAAGGGTTATTTCACCAAGTGGTTTTTAGAATGTGGTCTCACAAGATGGTCTCTCATAATAGGATTCACTAGCAAATAAACAGTCAAAGTTTATTTTGACGATAATGAAATTTCGATCGAGCATAAGTCTGATATTGGTTGTCATGTGCAACCCCTTAATACCACATAATGCCAAATTTCATACAAATTAGGCAATATTGAAATTTCCATCAATCAGCAGCCTCAGATTCAACCAAATAGAAGCTTAGGATTGGTCCCATGATACTCATAAATTCCATATTTCATCAAAATCACACAATGTTGAAACTTAAATCAATCGGACAGTGAAGAAATTTCGACTTATCAGATGCCTTAGATTTGTTGTCATTGCAATGAAACCCAAAAGTTAAATATGATATCCCTTAATACCCCATAAAAATTCCATACAAGTCAGATAATGTTGAGATTTCGACCAATCAGTTGCCTCCAATTCAACTAATCCAAAGCTATAAAACCAATTGAAAGAGCAATCCCCTGATACCCTTCAATTCCAAATTCTTCAAGCTTCATCCGCTTAGATATAATTCCAACCTCGGTTGATCTAAGTAAAGATAGGAGACACATTCATTACCATACAGACAGGCATGACAATTCGTCAACAAACAGGCGACTTTATAGTACAACCCAACTGTTTGTAATTGTAGCTAAAGTCAAGAAATGGGAACAGCTTTACAATATTATCTAAAGTACATTCAACAGACGTGTGTATTGTGTTCATTTGTTTAGTGAAAATCAATTTCTGTGGGTTTTAGGATAATATTAGGATATGGTGTTATCATGTATACAGAACAAAGGTATGTTTGGTTTCCATATAACGAATAAATATCGACAATCGAAAAAAAAGTGTTTT
The DNA here is from genome assembly GCA_030159075.1 of Atrina japonica. NCBI lineage: Eukaryota > Metazoa > Mollusca > Bivalvia > Pterioida > Pinnidae > Atrina > Atrina japonica. Next base: position 121,563 of record BROG01000373.1, read on the forward strand.
CTGTATTTCACACTGTCATATAATTACTGCATCTATTGATCTGAACATATTTCCGATTATCCCGAATGGTGTAGAGATTCACTGGAATACCAAGGCATGAGTTTCTTTTGTGCCCATTAAATGTCAATTGCTGATCAAAATTGATCTACATATTGGTCTCACAGTGACACCTATAAACATCCATCACTTTTCAGGGGACTATTACGATCCCGTATAGCATTGGCAATTCTCTCCAGTTCATGAAACGACAGCCACCTCTTGTTATGATCTTCCAGAATGTGACCATGTCTGTCAAACAGATTGCCAAGTACTGTATTAAAACAAGAGATATTTTATATTATCCCTCCGACAATTTATTGCTGTTGCAAACATATTTCCGGGAGATTTATGGTTTCTCAAAGTCTGGGAATGTCCTCCTTACCAATTCTAAATCAAGTTTAACATTCGTCGCCCAAAAACGTCTCTAAATAGAAATTCCCTTCATATACCTTGGCTTGCAGTTTATCCCTAACAACAAAAGGTCCTCCGATACTTGCAAATACCCACAAAACATTAAAACAAAACACGTTGACTGTTGATTGATTTATATCCAATAAACGAATAAAACTACTCGTACACGTCGCTAAAGCATTTGACATGAGTTTAGATTTCATGTGTACGGGTACGCGTAAATACACAAACACGTATTGATGATCAAGAAAAGTCCTAAAAGTTATCGGAGTTTTTATTTTAACCCAATTAATCAAATTGAAATTTAGTCATCGTCAGTTTTCCGATTTCTGGAAAGTGAGACGCGTGGACAGTATATAATTTAATATACATTATATAGAATTCGAATTATCTAAATAGTTCCCTATATCTTGTATAATATAACCCTGTAGCATACATCTGAAGAGTAAAATATTGCTCCATAATATACTTTACTGTACACTCTATACAAACCACATTTTAGATGCTACTTCAATATTTGAATATACAATATGTTTTATCAATTACTTAAGTAAAATATAACGTAAAACATAACACCGCATTGCGTTTTACATTTGCATACTGTAGATAATACTAATGGTGATACTTAATGCATTCGATACAGATGAAAAATATTTGAGTTGGCGGGAAATGAGGGTGTAGGTGAATAAGTTTCATCAGCGTTATTAAAAGGTATCTGATAAGTAATTAACTAATGACTGATCGAAAATGTATTTTCACTAAATATTCAAATTTGTGTAATAATAAATTTGTTTATTGATTGAAATTTTATGGTCGATACGGGGATCTTGTTAAACAATATGAAGTCCCCCTCTCACGGTAGTATTCTGGAGAACGATCATACACAGTGTCTCTCAATCGCCAATCAGATCTGGGTCTGACTGACAACCTTTTCGCCGAGCTTGGCCTTTTCATAAAAATTGACATTTTCATCGAACTCGAGAGGTTTCTACAATTGCGACGTGTGTGGCATGTTAACAGGGGATGCTGACACTATCCGGACACATGGTCCCACCCCGTTTGTGATTCACAACTTTTTTACATGTTAAGACCGTTGTTATATCTAATTTGTCGTATTGTAATGGACTTGGAGTTTCGAATATCCAGTGGTACTTCTTCATTATACATAGAACACTGAAAACTATTTACTGAAACGAAATAAACAAATAAATATATTAGATACTTGACTATCACTTCTACCGCGATCACTTGACGGTGAACAGACAGTATTCACCAGAGTTTCTTATGTAGCATGGACATATTTTAGATTTATACGTTGGTATCTGAAAATTTTATTTGTATGCATTGAACCGATAATCAGACTGTGGACATTCCACTTCCACTTAGTGAACGTTTCCCCGAGTGGTTAGAGCATTGTGCTTTGAACCATGAAGTCCCTCACTTCTGGTCAGCTCAGGTTGGAGTCCCGCTGGAACCTATGTTGAATTTTGTGAGAACGTTTGCCAGTTTACTTGCTTAAGACCGTTGGTACGCTGTAACCGGGTTCTCTCCTCCACCATTAAAAACTGGCAGCTACTTAATGATGAGTGTAGCGTAAACACTTCAAAATCAATTGACTTGAATCTCCATAACATTAAGAAGGATTTATTGTTGGAAATAGGAGATAACAATTAGAAAATTAAACCGCGCTTTCCATACTTGTTAAGTCGGTCACGAGTTGCAATAACATTTCCTGTCCGGATTAATATTGTTGGTAATTATTCAGTCAGAATGCCAATGACATTTTTTGCTGGAATTATTGGCAATAGTCCGGTCACATTTACTCTCACGATTATTGGTAATTATTTAGTCAGAATGCCAATAGCATTTTTGATGGATTTGTTGTCAAGAGTCTGGTCATAAGTGGAAATAACATTTCCTGTCGGGATTATTGGTAATTATTTAGTCAGAATATCAACGCCATTTTCTTCCGGGATTGCTGGCAACAGTCCGGTCAGGAATCTCAATAACATATCTTGTCATGTTTATTGATAATTTTTCAGTCAGAATGCCAATATATTTTTTTTTTCTGCTGGGATTGTTGACAACAGTCCGGTCACGGGTGTCAATAAAATTTCCTGTCAGGATCATTGGTAACTATTCATTCAGAATGTCAATTACATTTTTTGCAAGGGTTGTTGGCATAGTCCTATCACGAGTCTCAAAGGCATACCCTGTAAGGATAATTGGTTATTATTCAGTCATAATGCCAATAACATCTTTTTTGCTCTGGGATTGTTAGCAATAGTCCGGTCACGAGTGTCAACAACATATCCTGTCAGGAATATTGGTAATTGTTCATTGAAAATGTCAATAGCATTTTCTGCAAGAATTGTTGGCAATAGTCCAGTCACGTATGAGTGTCAATAGCATTTCCTTTTATGATTGTAGATAAAATCTCTGTCACGAATGCCATTAAAAAAATTGTTTTGAATATTGGTAAATGTAAATGAGAAATAAAAATCAGGAATAATCCCTTTTTGGACTATTGGGAAAACCTCACAGACAATTGTGGGGCAATTTGATATTGATCTAGAGGTAAATTGGGATTTACTGTAATACCGCAGCGAGAAACAAAATAAACGGTTTCTTGAAAAAATGGTACACAGTTTTAGCCATATGTCAGGAAATTTCATGATAGCTCAAGCAGAAATCTAGGTAGCATCACTCTATTATATGTTAAATTAAAATGTCATCATTAATCCATAAACAACTGCTTAAATTAATTCAGTTATCAGGTTTGGTTAATTGATCATTTTGAGACATTTGCCGACTTGTCTCTCGTATACACAATTCAAACGTATTCAATTCAGTAGTTGACGGAAATTGTTTCTGTAGAATTTGCACGCGGAATAATGTATTTAAATTTTATTGCTTAGTTGCCTGTGAAACAAAAGTCCCACGAGATATAGGAACAACGATTACCATGTTTCAAAGACCTACTTGTCAACCAAATAGATCAAGTTATAGTTTAAAAATCAATTTCAGAAACAGAACACACATATAGGGTGGCACCCACTGTCTACTTCAAATAAACAACAAAATACACAAATGAACTACTTCTACTAGTGCCCCTGCTGCTTCTACTCTTGTTACTACTACTACTACTACTACTACTACTACTACTACTACTACTGATACTACTACTACTGCTGCTACTTCTACTACTACCAGTGACTCTGCTGCTGTTATCACAATTACTACTTTACTCTCCCTGATGCTGTTACCTCTATTACTATCACTGCCCATGCTGCTGCCACTACTCCGTTTTATAACAATAGAAGGTTTATGCTAATTATCATAATTGCAACTGCAGACAATATATCAGTCTGTCTTAGGTGAATTAATAATGGTATATTAATCCATGTATTAGGGTATCCATTGAGAGTGAGAAAAAACGTATTGGTTTTCGATATCACGATTATCAGTAGTCTTGATTGTTGGTGACAAGTTACGTCAGTGTATGACCTTCAGCGTTTTTTTATTTTTTCATTTTTTTATTATTTTTTTTTTGCTAGGAATGGAAGTGAATGTCAGTAATTTATCGTGTCAGGTGGTTTGGCATTTATTAGCCATGTCAAGTATGCCAGTAAAATTTCGTATTAGGAGTTCAAGTAATACCCAAGTCACGTCCCCTAATCTATTTATCATTTAGTTCTGGACACCCGATACTGTATTCCGATCGATACTTGCAAACTCAACCCAAGCCTATGATCGTTTGTTGTTTATCTCTGGTACTTTAATGAGATGAAAGAAAGTGTTTGAAATATAGATACAGCAAAAGATATATTAAAGGCTATGCTAATAACATTGAATTCATTCTCATCGTATCTCATTTCTCACATGGACGTTTACAGAATGGTGGTGTTAAGGGAAATATACAGTGTATATATGTTTTAAAACAATACACGTAATGAATATAGCATGTAACTATGTTTATTCTGTTCAATAATATTCATCTATAATCCGACCTCTGTCTATTCCGAATATTTTAAGTGGTACCACTGCTGTTTATATTATATTATGTTGTATGTACCTATACCAACTAATTCCTCGTTATTGTGTGTTTAATATCTCTAGTATGCTGTGCTGGCAATTATCAAAAGTAAACCATATTCAGGTGTAATTATTTAAAAGGATACCTTTAATGGATTCATGAAACACGTTATTTGTCGCGACACTAAACAAACATTGTTCTCATAGCTTTTGGCGTGTTTTGTTATAATAATGATTTATTTCCGGTTACAATTATCACAGTGGAACTAACTGTTTGTGCTTGTTATTACGTAATCAGTTTTTTGGTGTTTACTGTTTAGGTCTTCCAAGATAAAATTACACATCCTGATTCTGTCTAACAGCAAAACTATACTATTTTCTCCAAATATGGATGTACAGGGAAAACATTTCGCTTTCGTCTGATTCCACGCATCACTGTATCTCTAATATTTGTTTGCTAATAAGTAACCTGATACCCCCTTATATGATCTAATTTAGACTCGTTGTATTTGTATACCAGGACCAATGTATCTTGGTAAACCTGTACTATTCTACCAAGGCAAAGTGGCACATTCCGGATCTGTCCAAAACAAAAGCAAAACAGTATACATGTATGTTCCAAACAATAGGTATGCATAGGTAAAACGTGAATCCACGTATCACTGCAGCTCTGATATTTTTGCTGTTGAAAACAGGTCTGTCACCCCTGTTATGATTCAATTTTGACACTTTGTATTTGTAAACATGGCCCAATGTATCTTGGTAGACTGATAAACGTAATATATGTATTTGTATTAATTTGTTTCATGTTCTTTTTTTAAAAAAAAGGAAGTGCATATTTAGAATAATTCAATGATAATTCATAAAAAATGTCGGTGATAATTGCTAGGTAAACTTATCTCACCACTTTGATCTGTTCGTGGTAATTAAGTTTAACCGCAAATTAAACATGAAATAACTTTTAAATAACTCAAAAAATGACAAGTCCATAGTGTATTTCCGATTCTACGGAGCATGACGCCATTTATATAATTTTTTTGTACATGTAACATAATTATTCTATTAACAATGTATTAAAGTGTGTGTGATACGTGGTTCGTGTAATAATAGACAGCGTCTAACTTTACATAAAAAATAATGAATTGTTTTAAAATTATTACTGGGCTTTTTCAAAACCATCCACTTTATCATGTATTATTTTATTTTACGTTTTGTTTGAAGTGTTACTGGCTTTTTGTGTATTGAAAGGATATCAGTATTGATTTAATATCATTCTGAATCTTAATCTATGGCGTGAACAGAAGTTCGATGCTGCGGGGGCTCTGGTACTTTCCACAGCCTATGTTGTCATTCCAAATCATTCGAAGGATCCGTGGCTGTTGAACCCGATTGGCACCATATAGCTTAGAACTAGAAAAAAAAAATACTCAAATCTGTCCAATTGTGAAATCTGCTTGGCTAAGCAAGCCATGTAATTTGAGAATATTGAGTAAATTCTCTAGTTTTATGGTGTCAGACACGCTTGGCAAATGCAAGGTTAGTACATTAAATATCAAGAGTAATCGGAATTGAACCCGAGTCTTTTGTCTGGGAAGCAAATGCTGCACTATTTTGGCACAAAAGGCAATCACTAAATTTTAAAATTGCTAATTGAAAATAATCCTTAATACCAATATCATGAACAGATCCAGATTGTAATATCAAAATGATTACTTTTACAGGCCTGGGGGATATCGTGAATTTTATAACTTGTAGTTGGTTCAATTAATATAATGTTTATTTTCCATCGAAGCAAGAATATTAATCAAATTTATTTAATTCGAAATACTAAATACCCCTAGGTACTATTTTTTCCTAAAAATATATAGCGATGGCAAAGTCTTGACCAGTCATAGGCCTGTATTTTGTTACAATGGCAACCAACGCCTCCGTAGCCATTACTTTGAATTTGCAGTGTTGATATATTATTATATACAGAATTTCGGCAAGATCTGAAAAGATTTTTGACCATCCAATTATCATAAAAATACCTCTGTATAATAATTTCCATTTAAATCTGATAATATGAAATTTGTGATGCTCCGCAAGAATAGGATTATGGGTATGATATTTTACAAAAACAAAACAGCACTACAACCAGTTATCTGCCTTCATCAGTGTCGGCCAATGCATAATGTAACATTCGTATGTTGCCTGGAATACATGCCCGTATCTTGACTTCTGATCAACTGCAATGAGTTCAATGAATACGTTTAAATGCATCTGATTTCCGAAGTAGCATTTATGGAAATTTTGTGGTTAATGAACAATGCTCTTTAGAACATTTACATCATCATAATGTCGTTCAAAATGTAGTTTTACTCCAAGGAGTGCAATTACAATGTAACAAAAAAAATAGTATATACTTGTATAGTTCTGTGGAGATATAGATTGGCACGTGTTTACAATCTTAGCAAGTCGAAATAAAACACGGGATGACAGGTCAGTTTTGGTCACAAACATATTTGCAGTGCAGTAATATATGGAATAATTTTCTCCTTGCACAAACCTTTATTTGGAAAACAAACAGTTTTGTTTTGGGTTTTGGCAGCACCCGGATGCACCTGTACTTAAAGGGGCATTAGTTGTGTTTACCCCCCAAAATATTATTTCGATTTTTCTACTTTTACTATTTGTACCTGATCTACAATAACAAATAAGAATTAATACAAAGGCATACAAAATCTTATATTCCTGTATATTTTGTGAAAATAAGATCAGATCCAGCATGGTAATCATATACAAATAGTTAGGTCGGGTTGATCAATTGCAATTGAAAAAGTCTCAAACCCGGGGTTCTCACGCAATTTTCACAAAATATATAGAAATGTAAGAATTTTTATGCCTGTGAATGTCTCTTTTTTGTTATTGTATGTCAATCTAAGTAGTAAAAAAGGAAAGAAAAATCTATAAAAAAACCCAAAAAAAAAAAAACAAGAAAAAAACCCAGCTAATGCCCCTTTTAGACGATGACGGGCGTATAGAACAGAAAACGTATATCACTGAACTCAAAGTCACACTCTCTAGTCTTGTTTTTGGTTTTGTTTGACAGTACCCGAATGTGCCAATTTATCTTGGAAGACATATACTTAAGATGATGACGTGGGTATAGAACAGAAAACGTATTTATCATTGTTCTCACAGTCACACCCGAGTTACCCCGATATAGTAAATCTTGATCAATATAACTTCACATGCAGCAGGGATGAGCAAATTGCTGGGATGTAACAAGTGCACGGCATCAAAGATACAGATACTTTGTCTTTTTATTTAGGAAACAGAGAATCTATTGATCTCTCTTGTATTGTAGAAAGACAATTCAAATTCTCGGTTCCACAATGTGCAATTGATAAGGTATATATCTTTACCAACAAACGTCTACATGTACACACGGAGAAATTATTCGATGATGCACCGTATTAATCAATATGAACCTGTTATACTGGATAGATATTGCTGCGAGAAGAAAATTATGGCACAGCAACAATTTATTCTGTCGGCACGTGAGTGAAATATATTACAAGTATTACCTGAAAGAGATTATTAGTATCTGAAAGTAACAGACACAACAATCCTGAATAATACACAAGACATACTATAATCGCAACACAGTATGGTGAATTTTCTTTTGTTATTTTGTGTAGTAGTTTTGGGGATTTTGGAGATAAAAGCACAAACCAAAATAAGGTAAGTTTATTGAGGTAATTGATATCAATTTTTTTGTGATAAAATGTTATAAAAGCCATAATAATTGCATTATATGATATGTACACGGCATTTAACGGTTAGGCTTTTATTACCAAATAAAATACAACGTGCAAACCTCGTGTTATCTAGCGGTCTAATCATGCTGTTCATACTGTTTTCACAGAGAGAGAGAGAGAGGGAGAGAGAGAGAGAGTTATTTATCCATTTGTTGAGTAATAAGCTACGATATAATTCTAACTATATAACATTTCAATTCTATTCACATTTCATTTCACCTGATAATAAAATTAGATTTTCCTAAATTTCTTTACAGACCAAAAACAATAACCATATCATCTACAGGCGAATTATAAACATAAACCGTAAACAACAACAAAAAACTGACAATAACAATCATATTTCTGTGCTGTAATTTAAAATATTTTGACATAAACTAGTATTATCATATAACAATTGCACAGTTTAGATGTTATAAACACGACATAATTTGGAAACAGATGTACACATAGAGAGCTAAAAAAACAGAACACGCACGATTATACATAGACAACGTAGTTACTACCCTAAAAGATTAAAAAGTAGATTGTTAGATAGATAGATAGATAGATAGATAGATAGATAGATAGATAGATAGATAGATAAATAGATGGATGGATGGATGGATAGATGGAGGGATGGAGGGATGGTTGGATGAATGGATAGGAGGAAGGATGTATGGATAGATAGATAGATAGATAGATAGATAAATAAATAAATAGATAAATAGATAAATAGATATATAGATAGACAGATATCTGCGAAGGCAGACCATATAGTTCGCCTGTTTTATTCTTGTTATAATAAGGCCCCAGCAGCTAGCATCCCCCTGGCCTGGCTCAGTCGGTAGCGCGCTCGACTCTTGTTCGTGAGGTCGTTAGTTTGAGTCCAGCCGGCGGCAGGTCGGTTCCCTGTCCTTCGGACTGAGACAGTAAAAACTAAGGTCGCGGGTCACAGTGGGTGACGGCATGTTAAAGATCCCTCACTGCTCAATGGCCGTAAATGCCGAGGATAGGCCAAAATTTGAAGCCCTTCACTGGCAGTGAATGAAAGATTCCTGAGTGGGACGTTAAACAAGAACAAACAAACATACATGCATGCATGTGTCGTTATTATATGCACCGTTTAAATAATTGTTTATGGTTACAAATGATTATTGGAATTCCTGTTATCGTTGCATTATATATAACTGAAAAAACAAAGTTAGCAAATAAAATAACATTGATTGAAAATTTTTGATAGCTACAATGCGACTGCGTATTAAAAACGAATGCACGTTATATAATAACAGTTTATTCACTTCGTCAGTTAGATATTGGTAGTGATTGATATATAGAATGTATGGGTCTTCAAATATACAAATAGTGAAATATGGCATGCATTTATACTCTCTCTCTCTCTTTCTCTCTGTTAGATATTATTATTTCTCGGACAGTAAATAATTTCGAAATATATCAATATTTATATTGCTTATAAAGTTATAATATAACAAATATATGTATCACGTACACATTTACAATGTTTGTCATACATGTACCTTAACAAAGTCAATAAATGATTAATATCATTGGAACATCGGATTATATACACATCAAATATTATTGTTAATCTATTTTAATGCATTTTATTACCTGTCAAAGGGGCATTAACTGTGTACTATTTAGATTGATGTACAATAACATATGAGACATAAACAGGTATAAAATGTCTTATATTCCTATATATTTTGTGAAAAGAAGGTCAGATCCAGTGTAATATGCAAATGCAAATTGTGAGGTCGAATTTTTATCATTTGCAAATAAAAAATTGCCAAACTGGATTTCTCAATTTATAGAAATTTAAGAATTTTTATGCCTGTGCATATCTCATTTTGTAATTATACATCAGTCTAAGAACAATTGATGAAAAACATCTAATGTCATTTTAATGACATGTTCCCGTTCATCACTTTTCAGTCTACAAATGTCAATCATTGATGTGTGCGCTTGTAAATGTTATTAATTAAACGGATCTCAAGGGATGATTGTTATATAACTTAAAAACTTCAGAATGTAAATTTTGTAAAATGTGGTACTGGTACTGCAAATCGCTTTAAAATATATTATCAATGCCACATGAAAAAGAAAAAGAAAAAAACAGATAAATATTTTAAACCGTTAATATGTAACCTTGTATGGAAGGATGGTACATTTGACAGCAAAATGGCATCAGTGAATATATCACAGAACAGAATTATTTCCAACTGCAAGTGATAGTGTTGGCATATTTGTATTTAATTTCTAATGTGACTGTATCTAAGTAGGCCCAACAGTATTTCCAATATACTGTTATAAGTGTCACCCTGCCTTATGTAACCAAGATATGCAAATCCCTTTGACAGTCACTTAAGAGAGTCTTTACTATATAAAATCACCGATACCGATGCATTTATCTTCAGGAGACAATATACCAATCTGGACAAACACGGACTTCTGAAATACAAATGTGGGATCAGGTGCCATAGAGGAGTAAGCATCTCCTGTTGACCGGTCACACTCGCCGTGAGTTCAAGGTCGAATTAAAATGGAATAAAAGAGGAATAAGTCCTCGTAACAATTGGTACAGATGACTGTATAACCGCTATTAAACTTCAACATTTTATTAAGTGAAACATAGTAATTGCAAACATGACAATCATACCGATCGTAAAATTCATGGAACGTTGACATCAAACGCGGTTTCCGATACCTTTGTGACAATAACACAACAAGGAAGAAGTTTGTCTCTGCCTGGAATATAGGAAAGTATGCTGAGGATACCGGGATATAGCTAATTCATTTGAGAAAATTGACGATAGGAGACAGCGTCACGTTTGTCGTTTAGCCTGGCTGTTAAATTCGCGTCTGTGTCTGTAGGAAGTAAAATGTCCAAGTAGGAAGCAACCTTGTGACAATAACACAACCAGGAAGAAGTTTGCCTCTGCTTGGAATATAGGAAAGTATGCTGAGGATACCGGGATATAGCTAATTCATTTGAGAAAATTGACGATACTAGGAGACAGCGTCACGTTTGTCGTTTAGCCTGGCTGTTAAATTCGCGTCTGTGTCTGTAGGAAGTAAAATGTCCAAGTAGGAAGCATATGTACTTGATTTTGTTGTTGATATAGATAATATTTCATGACAAATAAATTGAATGAAATTTTGATATGTTATTATCTGATTTGCATCTAGGAAAATTTCAACAGATTCATAGCATTAGTACGTATAGTATTGTAATCCTCCTGTTTTATAATTGCAGCTGGGGTGAGTTGGAAAAGAACCTTACGAAATTTGATTACGATCTGCTACCATGGACGAAATCAGGTAATTATTCAAAATGCTCATTTTGAATTACAAGTATAAGATAAATGCATTGCTAACAGTTGTTAATTTCTAATTCAGGGCCGATATAGGTGAGTCAGAAATTGTTCACAACACCAGTTATTGATATTTTTAGAGTATGAATGAAAGAATGCATATTATGTACTAAGAAACTAATATCTAGATAAAATATTTGTAGTTAATGATCTGTAAAGGTAAATTTGGCACATGTTTACAAAAACAACGATTCTAAATGGAATCACAACAGGAGTTACAAACTTGTTTTAGGTGACAAAAATATCAAAACCACAGTAATATATGGACTCATGTTATACGTGTGCATTCCTGTGTTTTGAAAATAGACCATATTGTTTTTGTTTTTGACAAAACCCGTATGTGTCATTTTACTTTGCTAGACATGGACTCATGTTATACGTGTGCATTCCTGTGTTTTGAAAATAGACCATATTGGTTTTACTTTTGACAAAACCCGGATGTGTCATTTTACTTTGCTAGACCTGCATCTTTGCGTATTTTCAATAAGATAGAGTATTGGACATTTCTACAAGTTTTATCAATTAGTCTCATAATTCACATTAACGTATCGTCTGCGATGGCCCATTGACATAACATTCTACAACATGGAGTCCCCCTCTCAGGAATGTTAGAAAGTATATTGGGACGCGACCATATACAGTGACTCCACTTCCCCAATCAGATCTGGAACTAAGTGATGGCATTTTCACCAAACTTGGCCTTTTCACCGAACTGGAGGGGTTTCCTTGTACCATTGCGATAGGTGTGGCATGATAACAGGGGGCGTTGACTCCTTCCGGACCTTGGTCCAATCCCGGTTAGGATTAGCAAATGTGTTTCATATTTAGACCATTTTTATATCTAAAATTGTAACTGGAACTCAACTGATGAAGTCTAATTGACAGAAACGATAGTTTTGAGCGTTACATCTTTAGTATTATGTTTAGAATATTCGTATTCTGATAGACTTTGTAAAGGAGTTTCGACTATCTATTGGTGCTTCTTCATTCTACCTTATTCAACCCCAAACCGGAAGGTCCCATGTTCAGGGTTTTCCCTGACGCAAAAATTCTGCGTATTTACGCGTAAAAATCCTAAATGACGCCTAAAATAAGATCTATTGCGTCCTAGTGGACTTGATGTCTTTCGAGATCGTTTGGGTAAATAAACCAAGCATGCGACTTATTTCTACCAGTTTGCATCTTTTTTATGTCCATTTCTTATTTTCTAGTGCAATTCCACAAGAAAACCAAGAAACTGAATTCATCATTTTATTAATAATAAAACAGGAAAATCTTTACCTCTAATATAGATCTAGAACCAACAAAACAACATCGTTCATCGCTTTATGGGTACTTCCGGAAGTATAAATTAAAGATGGGATGCCAAACCCAACTTTCATTTGAATTCAGGAAATTAAAAAATAATAATGAAAGTACTAATGATAGTTATATAAAATGATTTATTTACACAAATGTTTATGTAAAGCATACATATGATAAAGTACTTTAATACTTGAAATGGATGAAATAGATATAATTTTTAAATAAATAAATTTGAGGCATCAATTAGTAAGCTACATGCATTTAGTAATTTTTTCAGTTTTGCATCTATATTGCTAAAAACATGTAATTGTATTACAATTTATAGATTTTTAATATAAATTTTCCATATGATTTCAATTGAAGTTAAAACAACTATATTTTATTTAATTTCTTATAAACCTTTAATCTATAGTACATGTATGTATTCAATAACTATATATTGAATTAAGGGAACTCTGAGGGTTCAAGAACAAACCAGGAAATTACGATGGTGTTACAGTAACATATAAAAATGGCATTATGTTTTGTTTCACATATGAGTGCCGGAAAAACTACTCACTCTGCCGACATGATTAAGTTATGATCAGAAAATAAATGCTCCACATGTACTCTTGATATTTTGCCTATAGGGATGTCTGTAATTATCAACAATGTGCCGTTTGACATTCAGTTTAATTCTGGTCGAATTGAAGTGGACTCCAAATGGACTCCTAAATTACCAAAATGGACTCCTAATTTCGTAGTTGTGGGAGTCCATGGACTCCTCATTTGAAAATCCCAGGGAAAACCCTGCATGTTCGATTGGCGGGTAATGTGTCATACCTTAGACTTTTGAAATGTAGTTACCAGATGCCACGGAGGAGATGTTATTTGCAGACTTCAGGTCACATGCACCGGACGTGTGCAGTCAAATTAAAATTAAATCAAATTAGAAATGAATCGCACAATCGATATACACTTGTTAGTAGCTTAATGGAGTACAATTTCTGGTCTTTCGTTTTGTTAACACACATTTTAAGGACGCAGACAGCCTGAAAGTAAGTTTTATTTAAAACAAAATGTGCCAAGGACTTTTATGATATTTAAAAGTATGATATAAAGATAAATATAGGTGACTATCTCTATCATTTGTTTCCGATATTCTGGTTAATCAATTTTGACATTTCAATATCAAGTTATTTTAAAAATTCATTTCTTTCATTCTTTCAGCCCTGTATTATGCAACACATGCCCATGTTCAATCCTCCTTTGTTGATGTAAACAAAACAAAAGTGAATATCAATAAAAAAGAATAAATGAACATTTTTAATCTGAGGCGGTTCTCAATAACAGTACATTGATCATTAAGTTTGCGATTCACGAAATATCAATAAATATGAATGATAAATTAACTTAATTTTGTTACCACAGGAACCAGGACAAAGGTGACCACACAGTTAGTTTTTGCTCACATAAAGAGTTCAACGATAAGTGTAAGTTATTTTTTCAAAGCACCTTTGTTATCATTTCAGATAACTTTGCAAACTTTCAATATACGAAAAATTAAAAATATGTACAGGTATGCAAAAGTCTTTTTGAATAATGTTTAGTTTGTAAAATGTATTTTTAAAAGCAATATATATATATATATATATATATATATATAGAGAGAGAGAGAGAGAGAGAGAGAGAGAGAGAGAGAGAGAGAGAGAGAGAGAGAGAGAGAGAGAGAGAGAGAGAGACTTATTCATCTATCGGTTAGTTGTATTTATTCTAGGGTTAAGTAAAACGAACATGGCGAGACTTGTCGAGCAGAGTCGTCTTTTTTTAACCCGAGTTCAAATAAAGATACCAACCATCCAGTCTGTTTATCTTGAAACCTAATTTTGAATAAATAAATACCGCAATTTCAATGTACGTGTTATAAAATAATATGGGCGCCGCCACTTTGTCCAATAACATTTAACAAATATGTAAGATGTTACATTTCAACAATCAATTACAAGTTCCAAGTCACCAAACATATTAAGAACAAAATCACTAATAGTATGTCGACTCGTATCCGATGAATTGTTATTGGGATGCTATTGTGAAGCGAGGCGATACATAGATTATCACACGTGTGATATCATAACTTTTCAGCCGTCGCAATGCAGATGGTTTTTATGAGAAGTCTAACTTACATCACTTGCATCACTTTCATACAGGGTTACAGACACAACGTTAACAATTGAATTGATATCTTTATTACATCATTGTCAATTTCATTAGATCAATTTCATTAGATAGCGAGGGATACGTGCACGTACAGATTTTTATTGCAAGCAAAACAAAAATCCTGATCCAAGCTATTGGAGACTGCCGTGCAGTGAGAACAATAGATAACAAAATGTCTGGCAGACGTTATGTTATATAATGTGCATTTGTCATTGATAAACAGTCCCATGGTAACTATCAAATGTTTCAATGTTATTTTATTTGCTAACTTTGTTTTATTTTTAGTTATATATAATGCAATGATAACAAGAACCCCGATAGTCATTTCTGATACACGACGACGACGAAGGGCGAGCGCATATTATCCTTCACGTTCACCTGAGTAAATTTAAACTAATCATAAACAGTTATTCAACCGGTGTGTGTGTGTGTGTGTGTGTGTGTGTGTGTGTGTGTGTGTGTGTGTGTGTGTGTGTGTGTGTGTGTGTTTGTTAATAAGTCTTTTTGTACTTTATATCTGGAACATTTCGATCCGGTTTATTTTTGTCCTTTTCGCTCTTGGATGACGGGGCGAATTATAAATGGCTTTTTTTGATGATTTCGGGTGAAACAAGACGGTGCGAATATATTTTATATCGTTTTTCAATTTTGAATATTGTTTTACGCCACACTCACCAAATTTTCAGTTATATGTTAGCGGTTAGTTTTTAATGATGGAGGAGAAAACCCGGTTAAAATGCACCCGGGAGGAGACCACCAACTTTCCGCCAGTAAGCTGGCAATCTTTCGCACAAAAATCAGCTTACGTTCTAGGGGGAGGGGGTCGAACCTGCGCTAATTATAAGAGGAGAGAGACTTAATGGTTCAAGGCGCGATGTTCTACCCACTCGCCCACGGACGTCGTAAAAGGGCGAAAAAAAAAAACAGGGCGAAACTTTCCAGGTATGCGGTATCAGGCATATTCTCCGTGACTTCTCGTGCCGAGCGATTTGCGAATTGAATAGTATGTATGATTCAACTAAAGAATCTAAATTTAAATTTCACCAGGAAATAGATTTAACCTTCCATCTTATTGAACAATGGACAGATCTTCGGCTGCAGTACGATTCCAATTCCATAGCATTTTCTAGAAAGTATGTTTTGGTGGATTTTGACAAGTATACGAAGATATGGACACCGGACAGCTATATATCAAATGCCATATTGGAGATGCAACATTCGGTAACTAAACCAAACGTATTTATAAGGGTGTATCCGAATGGCAACATTACAAAAAGTGCAAGGTAACATAATTTATTAATTCAAAACTACATTCATCTTTTCCATATTGATTTTGAAGTTGTAAATATTCATTTTCAAACCGTTACATGACAAACTTTTTTATTATCTTGATATTTAAATAGTTATAATTTTGTAGATTACGATTTATTTTATTTACTGGTAGCTTTAAATTGTAAAGTTGAAAGACAAGTTGGGATCAGATATATTGTTTTGAGACTGTGTGTTTGGTCATACTCAACAATTTTTGCGTGGTGGATGAAAAAAAAACCGAAAAGAGATCACAAACTTCCGCAAGTAAATTGGCAAACTGTCTCAGAAAATTAGCTTTTGTTCCAGCGAGGCTCGACCCCACGCCGACTAGAGGTGATAGACGTCTCTTAGTTTAAAACGCGATACTTTGATATCTGAGATATTTTATATCTAAACACTCGGTCATGAGGTCCCCTAATTTTGTCCAGAGCTGTAACCTGAGCCCTTGTGTTTGGTTTTCTTCAATTTGTAAATTCAAATATTTCATAATTTTAAAGTCAAAGGTCAAAATCGCTTGGTCACGAAGTCCCCTAATTTTGTCCAGAGTTGTAACCTAGGCACTTGTGTTTTGTTTTCTTCAGTTTGTAAACTCAAATATTTCATAATTTTTAAGTCAAAGGTAAAAATAGTGTGTTCTTTAAAACGCATTGGATACAGCATACTGTTGTAATGCTTCATAAATGTTGTACTCGTACAGACGATACATACATAAAAATCACTGATGCCAAAATAGAAATCTTCAGGGTGTCAAAGATACGATATACAAATCTGATAAACATTGGACAAACAAAGACCTCTGGAAATTCTGAGGTGGGATCAGGTGCCATCAAGAAGTAAGCATCCCGTGTTGAACAGTTATTAACCCAACATTTATTTAGTGGCACATAGTAATTGTCATTATACCGACCGTTAAACAGAATGTAACTGCGATTGAATAAAACTCAGTTTTGAAATTTTTACTTGATGATATTAAAATTACTTAATAATTCTATTACAATTATATCACAGAATAACAGCAAAGATTCCATGTCCAGTTTCTACCGCGGGATTTCCACATGGAAAGCAAGTATGTGATATCAGACTAAAAAGCTGTAAGTAACATTTTTGTACACAAGTGAACATCATACAGAATGAAAAGTATTGATCTATAAAATCATATTTAACGAGACGAGGATTTATTCCTCACGTATTACATTTGAATATTTGAATGTGGACTCGCAGCGGGTGTGACTGGTAAATAAGGGATGCTTACTCCTCCATTACACCTGATCCCACCTCTGGGTTGCTAGAGTGTGTCCAATATTCGCCAGATTTGTATATGGTATCCTGGACATCCGGAAGATATTTACTTTGGTATCTTAAATTTTTACATATATTTGAAATACCTAGCATCATATTGTTCGGAAGTATATTGTTATTTAAAGTTAGCCATTTATGACAATCAAGGTTTCAAAACCTCTCAAAATCCGAAGGGTGACTGGGTATTATAGTTTACAAGGCCGAATTAATATTATCAATTTTGTTATCTAAACATTACAAACATAGATATATTTTCCAAACAATATAAAAGGATTCAAGTTTTTAAAGTGTAGGAGTAAAATTTGCCATTGTTTGACCTCTTTAGATGCATTTACGACCAGTGAGGTATATATGGAATGGTCCAAAACGCCATATGGTTACAGTAATGAATTCTACGCCAATGGGTTACATGTGACAGCTATATTACCAACTGTTTGCAAAGGGACTTTTAATGAGGGTAATATGAATATCTGAATTATCTATCAAGACTATATTATGTTGACCAACATGATTGATGTTAATGATGGTATAACAGTGTTTAATATGATCGCTGTATCAAATGAAAATTTAAAATATCAAAACAAAAGAAATATATATATATATATATATATATATATATATATATATATAATATATATATATATATATATATATATATATATATTCGTCTTCGTCTATTTGATAGAAAAACACATTTTAAATTCGCCTCAAACCACCTATGTCATATATATATATATGTATATATATATATATATATATATATATATATATATATATATATATATATATATATGTCATATATATATATATTTATGCTTCAATTACTTACATTAAAAATTTCGCTTTCATTGTAAATTCGCCCCCCCCCCCATCTAAGCGCGAAAATAGCGAAAATTAAAATGAGCAAAAGGTATACAGTATATAGTTTGATAGCAATAAAATATCATATTACACGTCTAATATCACATTACTACCTATTGCAAATTTATACTTTATGAATTCATAATTTACATGATGAATATATTGTCCATGCATATAAATTATATATAATATATATACACATGAAAAGACATGCCATTTTTGCAGTGAGAACCTCATATAACCGTTCATACAGTGTAAGCTATAACCCTAATCCATGTAAGTCATTAATATACTAAGGCGGTAAAATATGACATTTTCAGTATAGTGGTACGTCTATCGAAATGCCACACATTACCTGGGTTTTCTACTTCTAAAGACTCGGCACTTTTATTTCTGTTGTCATCATGATAAATTTAAAACCTCAGACTTAATGACATTGGGTATAATGAAGACTGTATAATTCAGAAAAAAATTGCTTTCGAACCCAGCACTACTGACCATAGTTTTAGGAAGTAATACACCTTTAAATGTTGTATGAAATATTTTACAAATACCACTGAGGGTCTGGGACCATTTCACGAAAGGTCCTAAGACTTAAACTTGCTCTTCTAAGGACCACGCTTATGACTTGCGACCGTTTCACAAAGAATTAGGATTTGTGACTTTCGACCAAATCAGCTTCTGTCTTAATAACTAGCAAGAGGCAATGCGTAGACCCAAGTTATTGTTGAATGTGTTTTAATTTATCTTTGTAAATGTAGCCGCTATAAGTATTTATAAATTATCGAAATCGTATTAGAAAATATACGAAAATACTTGACTTAGGGTAAAACAGTTGTTTTGTCTTAAGATCAAATAACTTATCAAGCTTGAGATCAAATAATGGACTTACAACTTATAACTTACGACTTCTTGATAAAACGCACCCCAGCATTGCCATTTCTTTTTAACTCTCAAGACACAATCAGTATACCATGATATTTTTTTTCTAAAGAATAATTTGAATTAGCCTTTGCCTTTCCTTTTCAGAGAATCAACCATGTCTTCAATTGAAAATGACACTGACACAAAACTACAATTCGTATATTCTGCGGATATATGTTCCAAGTAGTCTTCTCGTTGTCCTGGGATGGCTCAGCATGTGGATTGATAAAGGTCAAGTCGGTGCAAGGACGAGTCTGGGTGTTGTGTGTGTCTTATCCTTAGTTACACAGGTAGGGATGATTGTATTTGGGGTTTTACGCCTCACTCAACAATTTTCAGTCATATGGTATGGATGGTAGAACCCGATTACAATTTACTTAGACAGAGACCATGGGCCATCGGCCACTGGCAAACTTTGTCACAGAATAAAGTTTAGGTATCATTGGGACTTGAACCTGCACTGTTAGAGATGAGTGATTAATGGTTTAAAGCGCTATGACCTAAAAACTTGGCAATGGAGACCCTCCCCAGGAAGGTTACATGTTGGAATTGTTGGAGTGTAGACATATCAATTTCCTATCAAGATAGATTGATCGATCGATCGATAGATAGATAGATAGATAGATAGAGATAGATAGATAGATAGATAATTTTACTACTTATACTTGATGTACAATAACAAATAAGAGCTATACACAGACATGAACAATATTAAATTACTGTATATTTTGTGAAAATAAGGTCAGGACCAGTTTGGTATTCGTATACTACTAGTAAGGCTGAGTTTTTCAATTGCAAGTGAAAAAGAGCCAAACTGGGGTTTCTGAAGCAATTTTCACAAATATATATTAGGAATTTAAGAATTTTTATGCATATATATATATATATATATATATATATATATATATATATATATATATATATATATATATATATATCTCTTTTCTGATATCAATCTACGTAGTAAAAAGGGGAAATTTGTTTTGAAAGAAAATTCAGGTAATGCCCCTTTAATTTTTCATTTGACTTTACAAACATATCTTTTATTACCCAGATAGTAGCGGTCATATCTATGGCAAAAGGTATGGACGGTATCATTGCTGTTGATGTATGGATGTGTAGCTGTATGTTGTTTACTATAATTTCATTAGCAGTATTCGCTGTGGTCCATAATGTAAAACGAAGATCCGACAAATTAAAGTTAAAAGGAAAATATCAGGTAAGGAATGTTTTGTTTGTTTATTCTTGTTTATCGTCCCACTCAAGAATTTTTCACTCATATGGAGACATATGCCGGTGAAGTGCTTCAAATTTTGGCCTATGCTCGGCACTTACGGCCATTGAGCAGTGAGGGTTCTTTAACGTGCCGACACCTACTGTGACACGGGACCTCGATTTTTACTGTCTCAATCCGAAGGAGGTAAGGAATGTATGCAGGGGATTAGGTATAACGCTTAACTTTAAAACGTAGCTTAAATTTATAAAATTGGAATTTTATTGTAATTTCGTCGGATTGTTGCTGGCATGTACATTTGCATGTCTAAATATTTAAATGAATTTCACGGTTGATCAGACCGAATAATTATTTAATTATATAGCATATTCGTCGTTTGATGTTTGGTTAATCATAGATTTACATTATGTTGCATTAAACTATTGAAAAAACTGTATATAGTTATCATATGTTCAGCGATGTGTGGGAGGAATTTGTTATATAAAAAAATATATCATTTGCATTCTGTATGAATTCATTAGTCGATGTACATTTTTCTCATCTGAATTGAAAATTGAATACTGAACCACGTATACGGAGATGACTCATTGTTGTAATTAGTTAGTCAATTCAGACCTTAACAATACCCGAAATGTTTAATGTAAACGTTGCTTGTTTTCTTTGACAAGACTTGGGCACGATCAATAAGGTCTAAATTTCATAAATTTCACGCACCATGCTAATAACTCTTACACATAAGTAAAAACGATGGAGCGTAAAATTAGAAATAACGCATATGGGAGCAAACACTATAGTTAAAATTTCGTTGTTTTATGAATAAAACAAATTCGTTGACATTGAATTTCGTTGAAAATAAAATTTTCTAAGATATTTCACCACCAATTCATATTTTACCTAAATGAGTATGTACTGAACACACTGTTTCATAATGTATTTCTATCCAATTTGTGTTGTTTTCTTGTCCATTCAATAAGAAGTCAAGGGCATTTATAATTACGCGAAACACAGTACAAATCACAAAAATGCGGGACGTTTGTACAGATCACAAAAATGCGGGACGCTTGTACAGAAAAGTTAAATTATTATTATAATAATGTGTGTTATACATAAATTTGATCATCATTTTCATTTCTTTGATAAATGAAATAAACAAAATTAAAACCTCAACGAAATTTTCTCATTAACAATCGGTACAGTACACTTTGCGATATTGCCCAATTGACCTATCGCCAAATGCCCGACACAGCACCTTTTGGCAAACTTTTCCATTATGACGTCACAATCAAATGGCCCGTCAAGCATATGTGTGATTATGACGTCACAATCGAATGGCGTCAAAAACGCACATGGAGAGCCACGTGTCAGACATTTGGTGATAGGTCAATTCACATGTAACTGGTGCAGAAACCTTTTGATTATTATACGGATGATTCTACTCAGTTTTCGGTTGAGGCAAGCTTCAAGGTAAAAACAAAAACGTTTTATTCCTGACCGGATACTCCCGGACAATCGATTTGCAACAGATTTTAATCAATTATTATCATTTATTTTTGTTACAGCTACATGAAGACGTTGAAAAGAAAAGTATGCAAGAAAAACAAATATTTGTGTTATCCCATGGGAAAATACAGAAAATCTTTCGAATAGTTTACCCTATCGCTTTCCTCATTTTCAATATGGCATATTGGACCTACTTTTTGCAAATATCCTAATATGTGTATTACAAAGACAGATTTACATATTTGTGTCATCATCATGGCATTTCAAATACTTTTTTGAATGATGAATTATGTTATTTTGGTGTACAATGTACTTTTCAAAAGGTCCAGTATTATCTTTGTTGGGAAAAACTATGATTTAATTTATTATGTTGCAAATCATAATGTAGTTATGTGTGTGTGTTCATGTGTATGTGTGATGTCTATGTGTATGTGTATTTATATATATATGTGTGTGTGTGTCCTAACATTTATAAATGGTAAATAGACACAATTTTTATTCATGTGACGCAAACCTCATTCAGAAGCTTCTGGAATGGGAGAAGAAAATCATTGGGGAAGCCTTTAATTTGACTTTTAGATATACCGACGACAAGACACCTCAGAGTCAATCACTAGAGGTCCTATCTTGGACATTTTACTTAGTGCAGTGTAGGCATAGAATGGGAAATGGACATCAATACTATATGACAAACGTAATAATGTCGGAATTCCTAATGTCAACTTTACTCATCTAATTATATAAGTAGCCGGTTATCCCTTTGTTACCTCCAATATGGTGTGTACTTCTCCCACATACTCTGATACACCAGGGCGTTTTCAGCGTACGATCATTAAATATACAAAGGCACAATACTCAGTGATACATTAAAATTTTTAAGTCAGCATTTCAAAATTCGTATGGTGTGCATTAATTGCAATTTCCATGTTTCACTAACCGAAGTGTTGAGATGAAATGCAGTTACCGACTGTAATCAGAATTCATTCTTCCATTTCTTTAATTTGGATTTGTCTATGATCTAATGGCGGCTGTGGCCGGTCGGTATGGTATGTTTGCTTCTCCGTGGCACCTGATCCCACCTCTAGATTTGCTAGAGATCCCCATTTACCCGGTCTTCACCGTATTTCTTAACATCCTAACAGAAAAAAAAGAACATGTACACCGGTAATTGTGCTTTGGATTTTATAAATATGTATCTACAAAATTGTTTGATGACGCAAGATATATAAATAGCTCTAGTTAATTGGATATGTCACATGAATGTATTGCCTGTATTGATTATCGTGATACTTATTTCGTCCAACACCAATCAAAAGATAAAAACACTGACTTGGATGTAAAAAAAGATGTTGGAATTTCTGATAAACAAAATATTTGTAGCACATGCATTTGCAGATCTGGTTTTTCAGCAAACTGTCGGCATTCTATTGGAAACCATTTAATTTAACCTCCCTTTGTTGGACGACCTGTTCTTTTGTTCACATGACGCATAATACATACAGAAGCTTCTGACTGATAAGTGGGTGTCACAATGGTATCAGAGCCTGGCACCATAAAACTTAAGAATTACTTAAGTCTAAAAATTTTACTCAACTTTGGTTAATCCTGAAATCTGATTTGCTGAACAGGCCAAGTTGAGAATATTCTCAGACTTAAGTAAATTCTCAAGTTTTATGGTGCCGGGCCCAGGTATCTCATTAAATGTCAACGTACCTGCTCAATGATCGTAAGTAACGAGCATAGGCCAAAATTTGAAGCCCTTCACCGGCATTTGGTACCGTCTCCATACGAGTGAAAGATTCTTGAGTGGGACGTTAAACAACAATACAAGAACAAGAAATACTGTGATAATATACTTTTTCTGTCCCTGGACTCTTTAATAGTTTTGGATGTGTACGGCAAACATTTAAAATATTTGTGCGAGTCTAAATATTTAGCATATTTATTCCTTATTTTTCTGTTAAGAAAATTTACATGTTTTTACAAAAGATATATCATATTTTTATCATATGCGAAATCAGTTCTCATTTGTTTGTGTTTATTAAATACAGTAAGATACTGCCCTGGGGTTTTATACTAACGTTTTATGTGTAAAACCACAACCAATTCAACAATACAACGACCGTCTGTGAGATGTCCGGGTGTGTTTCGCTATTATTTTTTTTTTTTTCACCAATACGGGTTCGTCCTCGGATTGGGCAGGGAAAAATGGTTACCGCTCCTGTCCTTCGGATGAGACAGTAAAAACCGAACATGAGTGTACGTTAAAGAACCCTCACTGCTCAATGGCCATAAGTGTCGAGCATAAGCCAAAATTTGAAGCCCTTCACCGGCATTGGTGACGTCTCCATATGAGTGAAAGATTCTTGAGTGGGACGTTAAACAACAATAAAACAATAAAACAATAAACCGTCTCTGAGAAAATGGTTGGTGATGATATTTATAAAATTATTGCACTATTTTTTGTTTGATATGAGAATTTATGGACAACAAAAATAATATCGACCTCAGCCGAAGGCTCCCTTTTCATTTTTATCATTTTCACCCTCAGAGAAGAAAGCAAATTCAAAATGAAATCTAGTCTGTCTTGAAAAGCAAGATTAGGATGAAATTCATACACTTTGAAATAAATGTACATGTATTTTGAAATATTCTTATTTTGTTTTGATATTAGCAGCAGGGGTTCATAAAGAGACAAAAGTTAATGAGATTTTAAAGATTATTTGCTTGGATGAGTGGTTGCAAAATAGTGAATTTAATTAACATGATTAAAACAATAAGCATAGGACAAAACAGCACTGGAACCTGTTTAGTCAGGAAATGTACCAGCTCATGTGTGGAAGGCAGGTGGATTTTCCTGTAGCATACTGTAACCAGATTTTATACATTAAAATGTATCTGCCACCAAAAATATTAAATTTATGAGGAGTAACAACCAATTTCATAATGAAATGAACCCATTTCAACTTGTTTTGATTGTAAATGTCAAAAATTCATTCTCCATAAAAGTCTCAATGCTTATTTTATGGCTTAAAGGGGCATGAGATATTTGGGTTTTTTTATCCAAACAAGAGGCCAAAGATGGCCTCAATCGCTCACCTGAGATCCATCTACAAATGAGGAAAGAAGACCAAGAAGAATATGAAGGCGGATCTGAACAAGAAACACAAATATTGCAGTTTTAAGAAATTCATAAAAATATCTAAAATTTACATTTCAACAAAATTCTTGCACAAAAACATTTCTTCACCTATATAGGCCTACAAGTATAACACATGAAATGAATGCATCATAGTGAATACAAGGGGAGATGATCAAAGAAATTATACAAAAATGAATGAAATGACAAAGTCTGAAAAGACCTGAAAAACACGTCAAAAATGAATATTTCAATATAGCCTAAAATTTATGCAAACAAATCAAATATCCATGTAAATTACTCAGAAACAATCCATTTTACAATTCATGCAGTGGTTCTGGAGAAGAAAATTTTAAAAAAGGGGTACCTTTTGCAACCAATTTTGCCCACCCTTGCGCCAATCAGGCCCCAAAATACAAAGTTTGTAGAGGACCTTGAGGTCTGCGTCCTGGCAAGTTTCATCGATTTCCCTTCAGTGGTTTTAGAGAAGAAATCGAAAAGTGTGAAAAGTTTATTGACAGACAGATGACAGATGGGGATTGATGACTTTGGCTCAGGTGAGTACTGTAAAAAAAATGGACTTTGGAAAAGAAAACAACAGTTAATGTCCATTTAAAAGTGAAAAAACAGTAGTAAAGCAATTATATTATTGTAATATTTATTACATGTACTTAAAATCAGATCTGTCATAAAGACATTAAATAAATATAAAAAATACACAAATCCATCAGATAACATGTATGAAATGTTCTTTCAAATAAATAAGATGCCAGAAAAAGCCAATATATCTACCTATCTATATATATATATATATGTATATACTGAATAATGCAGCAAAAATACCTGTTTTGTGATAAAGGTAGGCATAAAAATTGAGAAAATTATAAATGAAATGCATTTTTCAATTCAATTGGACCCTGAAAATCATATGGCATCATAACTATATGCCATCTTTGGCTATAAAGTAAAGCCTCTATACACAGAATCTTGGATACTGCTGAAAATGGAGGCAAATGAGAATGCTGGGACCACACTATGACCTGCAGACTTTCAGGCAAACAATAACAAGAGATCATAGACAAACAATATACCACCGGGGCACATCACTACAATACACACTGGTTGCAAATCCGGGCTCGCCCTACCATTAGCCAATGTAGCCATTTAATATTTATTGAATTTTTTTTTAAGATTAACTAAAAGAAAATTGTAATTGGCATCTTTTCTGGCTAATTTCCTTTTTTGGTCATGTTTCATGTGTATCGCATACCGGTATATATATAAATGTTCAGTTTACACTTGTCACCACTTTTTGTAAAATTACAAAACTTATTTGGTATCAATATTCAGCTGGCTGATGTAACTTTCAATTGGCTAAAAAAGTCCTGTGGCCAGTTTCACTAAAGGCTATAACTTTAATTGTACACATGAATATAGACTTACTTCTAAAATGAGTTCCACTAAAGGTCGAATCTGTTTTCTTACGAATAAACTTGCATCTGCTACAAACTGCTACTAATTTCACACATAACTTATTGTAGGTTACAAGTAAGCATATATTTAAGACTTTTTGTGAAACTGAAATTACGTGCATGTAAATAAAATCTTAACTTGAGTTATGTCTAAAGTTACGTCTACGTTTGGGTCATAGGTACAACCGTTGGTGAAACAGTCCCCCTGATTATCTAAGTATTTGGCTCACAGTTTTCCGTGTCCTGGGTAAGCCCTGAAATCTGACAAAAAAATGCATAATTCAGCTTGCTCAATCAATCACAAATCAAGATTAAAGAAAATTGTTAACATTTCGACTTTAGGACAACACTGTTAAAGTTACATTGAGCTATCTGATACATCACTTACATAACAAATTATCAGTAACTTTCAGTTCTGCTTGGTTAACAGAGCAGTAAGCAGAAAAAGATACAAAAGATGAAGTCTCAATAGTATAAATCATTATAGATAAAGTACCTTGAGAGTGTTTCATAAAAGGTCATAAACACTTTCAGTCAATCAGTGGTCTATGGTTCATACAGGTGATGAAAATAATTTTTCAAGCACTTTTCCTGGACTCATCATAGTGTTTTCCAAGCACTTTTGGAGCACTTTCAAAGACCAATAATACACTGTCAGTAAGGTCCTTTCACATGTCGTCTGTCAATGCTAAAGAGTTCCAGCAGTATAGCATCACAGAAACAATTTACTCAAATGAAATATCCTTGGTCAAAATTAATTTTTTCAATTTATTCAAGAGTTATCTTGTTTTTAGTGATGAAGAAACAAATACGAATATAATTCATGCATTTAGACCCCAAAATCAAGCATATACCACTAAATTCAAGAACTTTTCAAGAACTAACTGTATATTTAAACATGTTTTAAGGTCTGTGGGAACCTACATGTACCCTAACAATGTTAAGAGGTTTAACATGGAGAGATATTTTTGACTTGCATCTTTATCTTCGGCATTCGTGTCGATAGTAAAGCAAGCTCTAATATTATTGGAGTAGAGTGAACCATGAGTACTGAGCCAAACCAAAGACATAATTGATGTATAGACAGTTCTTTCACCAAGATTTGAACATAAAATAAAGTGAACGTTACAGGACTTAAAACCAAGGTCCTGTGTCATGGCAAATTTCACAAGTACAAGGACTCTCACTGCATTGGCATCAGTACATAGCACAGGTCAAAATTGTGGCACTTCACATTAAATTAGAGATGGATCCATACAAGTGAAAAATTATCAACAGGTTATCTCAAAACTCACGGGATCACACCCATTACTCCGAGATATCCGGAATTCGAGATAACCGAAATTTTAATTCATATATTATTATATCTATAAAAATTTGGGACTAGACTTTCAACTTTGACATTATCAGAATTTCCACTAAACCGATTTCGACATAACGAGATTCCATTATATTATAGAAAAAATACCAAACTTGAAGCTTTGCTTAAAGAAAAAAAAAAAAGAAAAAATGGCCAGATGAATGATCAAGAGGATTGTTTCTGTCAATGAATGACTATGAAATAAACAGTCACTAGTTTTTGATAACTAAATCATATCAAATTTCAAAAACTGATTTCAAATAAGCCATTTTGTGTGAAACATTAGCCAAATCTATAAAAATACACTTTCCAGATTGTTTAACACATAACCCTCAAAATAAAATTTATTGATGCATGATATATCTTCTATGTAAAAATGAGATAGTAATGTAGAATTAAATTGAAAAAAGAATAAATAGCAAAAATGGAAAATATTTTCCAAAAACAAAATCACTTTGAAATTTGGACATTGAATAAACATCATTTAGTATTGAAAATATATGCAGATCAAAAATTAATGAGATGTTTTATATACTGATCTTATAAAAAATAACACATTCTCATTTGTGGCAATACTTAATTCATTCGTTGTAAACGCTGATCCAGTGTTATAGTGTCATATCAGATATTTTCTACTCAGTCAACACATTGCAACATTATACATGTTATATACTTGTGCAAACTGCCCAGGCAGACAACACTTCTTTGCATAATCCATGTTCAATCCTGCTCAAATAGAGATCTACATTTCATGGTAAAACAAACCACACAAAAAATATCCTTTAATGGTAAATAAACTTGATTGATGTGTCTTTCTGTGGGTAAGCAATATAATTTGATACTGACCATTGTACAAGTGAACATGAACTTTTACGGACTCCACTTTCTATCATGGCCATTTCTTTCAATATAGTGGAACCTGTCTTGAAAGACCACTCTCATGAAAGACTGCCTGTCTTTTAAGACCACATTCTGAAAACTTCTTGGTTAAATAATTCTTTAGATAAAATCTCTTTTGAGAGACCACCTATCTTGAGAAACCACATTTCAGTGGCAGATGGGGTGGTCTCTGAAGACAGGTTCCACTCTATCAGTTTATCACTGTATTTTGAACTTTTCACAATCATAATAACTTCTATACTTCATAATTCTTAATACTTTCTGTTTATCATCAGATCTGCTTCATGAATATATAGCTCAGGATAAATCTTTCCACTGGAATCTTCTTCAAACCATTTCCATAACTTTAGCCATTTCCTTCATTTGCTTTGAAAAATCCTAATAATGAGAACAAAAGTACATGTACTACATGTTTAGTCCCTTGTAGTTTAAATCTGAACTTTCATTAGTGTGTTACTAATATGCCACACTCAACAATTTTTTCAGTTATATGGTGGCAGCCAGTTTTTTATGGTGGAGGAGAGAACCTGGTTACAATGTATCCGGGAAGAGGCCACCAGCCTTCCACAAAGTTAACCCATCTAACCCTAGAGACACATATGGACTGGTCTTAGTCACTGATTTACAGAAGAATCTATTGTTTTTCAGGGGTTGATGAGTTAAGGAAGTGGCCATGTTGTTTTTCAAACACTCAAAAAGACAGCACCCTCCATTGTCTGTGACATAGGCTACACTGTTCTTTTCATATACACCACATCCGTACATGCTTACAGATTCCGGATCACATATTATTCCTCAAATGATATTAAAATGTTGAGATTCGAATTTTAAAAAGTTGTCTTAAATAAAAGTTAAACATGTTAAATAGTAATGAAATAAAAATTTTAAAATCCTGTTTTTGTTATAAAAAATTATTGATTGGACCCGCTCTGCAAGAATTAAAAAGTCTACATTTACCCAGAGACATGCATTATATACATCTCTGATCTACCTTAGTGTCGGGTTTATTCATATATTTGTGTATTTTGATTTCAGTGAAGGGTTGAGGATTACAATATATATGTCGTATATCATTATCAAAGCACCCGCTGTGACAGTCCACATTTAGGAATGTGTCATACACACGCACACTTGGATGCTGTGTATAAAGTCGGCTGGCTTGTGTTATAATAGATTTGTTTGATGTAAAGAATATGATTATCGCTTTGGTGAAATTAACACACACATACTTTCTCTCTCTCATATACACCGATAGTAAATACTCCATTATAACTGAGGTATTCAAAATATACAGCTTTCAGAATTCCTGGTTTTACATCCACGCATGTTTATCACAAGTTTTCATATGACTAAACCTGAGGTATACATGTCCCAAATGCTGATGATAGAATAGACCTACTAAAGTAACAACAATCTGAAATTATATAGGGCCTATGTAATTTCAGAAATTTTAATTCATTTATATCTATATCACGGAAATAAAATTTAATTCATTCATTTGTCAGCTGGACATAATTATGTTGTAAGTTTGAGCAGTTCAGAGTGCATGTCTGGCCAAACTGACTCTCATTTGTATAATTTTTGGCGAAATTTATTTATTTATTTTTTCAAATATATATCGCTGAAGTAAATCAATTTACCTGTTGATTGATCTGTCGATGACTATACCTGTAACATTTAGCCGTCTAGGCAGTTATTATTTTCGTCATAAATGATTATCATAATGTTAAAACAATGGATGAAGTTGGTGTACATGCTAGTAGGTCAAATTCTGATTATCTCACATTAATGAACAGACATATGACCCACAGAAGAAACGTACTCAAGCTAATTTGAACCGACACAGTGAGTTACCTGTACAGGTAGTGGACTATCCTTAAAACTTGGCCTTTAATGATATGAACATGTGTAAGGGCCTACATCTATATTTCAAAAATTAAAACATTGTTTACAATAGGTTATATGAGAGAGAGAGAGAGAGAGAGAGAGAGAGAGAGAGAGAGAGAGAGAGAGAGAGAGAGAGAGAGAGAGAGAGAGAGAGAGAGAGAGAGAGAGAGAGAGAGAGAGAGAGATTACTATATACAGTAGAACTTCGATGAGTCGAACTTCAATGAGTCGAATTTCTCGATGTTTCGAAGTATTGACAAAGTCCCAAATGATTTTGCTATTTAACGCTACTTACAACTGTATATACATTTTATAATTCGAACTTCTATGAGTCGAATTTCTCAATATTTCGAATAAATTTTGGGGCCCATTTCTATAAAAACAACTAAAATTCATACATATAATTCGAAGTCCAAATTTACATTTGTATGAAATCCCCCCCATGATAATTCTTGTCCTTCTAATAAACACTCAATGTTTCAATTTCTCGAAATTAGGTTAAATGTAGCACTAATTATTAATTATAATGACCATATATCTGTCTTAAATGGTTTAGAAGCAGTCGTATACACCTAATACCACCTCTAAAACATATCCACCTTAAAGCACCTCTAAAACTAAAAATCTCATGATTCTCGGTTACCATACATGAGTCGAAGTCCCGATGTTTCGACCTTTTCTTGGTGGTCCCTTGAACTTCGACTCATCGAAGTTTTACTGTAGTATGTTTTGAAATTTTAAATTAAAATTTAATTGCCGTTTTCAGTAATAATACAAGTGATATATAAAGCTTCATTTATGTTTTATTTATTATTAGCAATAAATTATCAATACACATTTCGAAAAAAAATGATACATTTCTGCAATGCTTATAAAATAATTGTCTCATACTTATTTTAACATATGGCTAAGGTTGGGAAATCATGATGTTTATTTACAAATGTTGGCTACTGTAAATTTAATCTTATATTTCAACCTTGACGTTTACCCACACTCGATTGAACAGCCATGTGTCATCTCAGTGTAAGTAAAATGATTTCCTGACATCAAGGGGATTAAAAGATGTAGGTACCGACATCATGAAAGTCGGTGTTTACGGGGTATTGTACACGACAGCAGATTAGATCTATAGCTGGGGACATAGGATGCTGGTATTTCCATATAGCGGTGATAAAAAAGAAATAGTCACGTACTCATTCAAACAAATAATGATTTTAATACATACTTCTCTGCTTAATTTATTTGTTGTAAATGAAAAAATAAGAATTACACATTTTCCCTGGCTTGTTGGCTCTTCAGGAATGGTGTAATCTATATTCACAAAAACGGCGCTCTCTATCACGAAGCAAGATTTCCCCATACCAGCTTAATTTTGAACTTTAAAAGTTGATTTCTTCTAAATGCATGGTTTGATTGAAAATATTTTTTCGGTTTTGGGATCATGAAGTTAATCTCTTTCAAATAAATCCACCTTGTGTTTAGGGTGAACCATCCCTTTAATAGCTCAATCAGTAGAGCACACAATTTTAAAACAAGTGGTCCTAGGTTCAATTCAATGCAGAGACAGGTATTTATTTCCCTCCATGGCACATATTTTCTTACATATCCATGAATACAGAATGTCAACCATTTTGTAGGTAACTGGAACTTAAAAACATTCCTTGCTTTTTAGGAATGCTGTTTAAAACTAAGCACTCTGAATGGTTAGTGCTTAAACTTCATTACATGCTTGGTTGTCTAAACAGTTTAACACAATTGTGAAATTTCATTTAAGACACAAACCTTCAATTACATTCTTACTTTGAATTTTAATTGGAATTTTGATGACTATTCCCAATAATGTAAATTTTATAATGATAATAATATTACATGCAATATGAACATGTCAACTCCTGAATTCTGACAGAAGACCATATTATTTATTGATTTGGGCGAGTCTAAATGTGACCACAGGGGTTGGTGAGTTAAAGATGTACATTTCATCTATTTATATTTCACATGTATGTGAAGTGCTTTAGAGATATATTACCGTAACATTGATTAGGGTGCTGGGCAAATTTTAGTACGGTATTGTTTTTATTATATGCATGTATATTCATACAAATAAAATACAGTGTTTGATATACCCGAGCAATACATATTAATACTAAGGTTCTGTCAGATCTACTTTTCTTAATGGGGCTCAAGTCATCCAAAATGATGGCGAATTATTAAATCTAGAGGTCATTTTGATGGCAAATTATCAAATTTGTGTACTCATATAAAAAAAGAAGTGGCATGTAATAAATACAAAAACACACATATGTCTCTATCCCTATTTTCAGACTGCACTTGATTGTTGTAGCGGAACGATTCAATGAGAGCTATGCTCTTGTTAAATCCATCTGCTAAAATGACCACTTGCCGTCTGATGCTACAGATAGAAACATATGTGTAGTTTTGTATATGTAAATTAAACAGCTATACAATACCTGCTAATAAAGTAAATGATATGATATATTACTGCAGAAATTCTATAAAACTTATAATCAACACAAGAAGATGCCATTACCTGGAACTGTGGGACGGTCATTTCAACTGTGTGTGCTGATAATTTTCCAGATGAATCTTCTACCTTTATTGTCATGGTAACAAATGTGGAACTAAGATTTTTACATGAGTCTGAACTTAAAGATATCCCCATCTTCCACTTCATATCTACCAACTGAAAATACAAATCAGATATTACAGAAATGTAATTTAACTCTTCAACCCCTGAAAAATAATGGACTCTTCTGTAAATCAATGACTAAGACCAGTCCAAATGTGTCTTTAGGGGTGAATGAGTTAAGCCATAAATCAATATCAACTTATCCACATATCATACAATATTTCACAGCAAAATCCAAGTGATTTCTGACGGATTTTTTAAAGACTTTTGTACATGTGTTAGCTTTTCACATCAATGGTTATACTTCAATCCATATACATATAGCTTGGCAGGGTGGAGTATCCTTTTGATTATCGTGTTATGGATGATTCAACTAATTTTTCGATTATGACAAGCTGAACAGGAAAACCATTTAATTCCTCACTGGATACTCTCTCATGTAAGGTGACAAGTAGGAACAATTACTCTAGTCAGTGTGTAATATTAACATTATGCTTTATTACCTAAAATTTAAACTCGACCAGGTTAAGAAAGGGTTCTCGAGACTCCACCCTGCCAGAATATATGGATTTGACTGTAGTTGTTACCAAACTTCTCTGTCAAAGGTAACATCTGGACTGAAGATATGCAATTATGTCTTGTCCAACAATAATTACAATACATTGCTAAACATAAACAGTCATGTGATTGGGCTTAAATTAATGGCCTGTAGATAACAAACTGAATGCCTCTAATGATCACTAAGTCACATCATCTGATAACTCTGGTGCCATCTCCAAAAACAAAAACAAAATATATAAAGTAATCAAAGATTACAAATCTTAAACCTCACACCAATATATTTTACATTCCACAATTGGTCCAAGTAACCGGACATCAACCAATTTTCAAAACCACAAAATTGTTAATTGACCATTACCAAACATGCCAAAGCAGGGTCAGTTTTGGGCAAAAAATTCAGTTTGACTAATCCAGCTTCTGAAGCATAAACAGTCATACTTATTCTTATTTAGGCCAGACATAAAATATTCTCTGTTTGCTGTTAACCGACTCTACCCTTTTACCTATGGGTAGGTACATAGGGAAATTATTTTATTTTATTGGAAATTTTTCTGGCATCGAGTTGGAAAACGATATATTGTTCTCTCGCATGTAAGTACTGATGCCATTGTGCAGTTCGTCATTTTCTGTACAAATTATAATGAAAATAATTGTAAATGAGGACACATTAAAAATTTAATAAATCTTTGAGACAGACAGGAGAAGAGAGAGGTTACCACAAGTTTTCACAGAGGTTCATGACAAGAGTATAAATAAAATGTATGCAGATATTCTGGAATCTATCTGTATATGTCAATGTTCTCCCCAGAAATTTCAGATAGCACCATGGTAGTGCGGATGAATAATTCTGTTGCGTTGCGTCGGGCCGCACCCAACATTGCAACAGTGTCTCATGCTACATGTTCTATTTTGTGTATCATTTGTACATGTATGCACTAGAACATTATTAAAAGTAAAATAATATATATAAAGACATATAAGATATGATATATTGTACAACAATTATCTATCGAAACTAAATGATTATTTCACAGTATTTGCTAACTGGTCGCAAGTTAAACAGACTTGCCAGTATCAAATCAGAGGCTCAACTTGACCTCCCAACTATCGGCAATCAGTCACACAGTGAGGCAGTGTTTATAGTAAGGTGCATGGTGCAGTGACAGAGTCGGTGTTTTAAAATGATAACTTTCCTGGGACATTTTTAATATATTTCTAATGTAAATTAGAGAAATACACAAGGTTATGTTAAAGAAAACAGGTGTATAAATTAAATTTATTTCATTTTACTAGATTTGATATCGTTTTTGTAAAATTATTACGTTTTGACAAATATTTTTGAAATAAAAAAAATTACAGGAGGTAACTCTTATGTAACTGTCTACATGATTTTATGTTTGCTATAACGTTATTCCCTTCAGCATTCATAAAAGCAGGAAACATATCAAACAAATTTACACAGGTGTTTCATAGTAAAACATGTATCATATCAGATTTTTGGTTTCCTATTTTTATAAATAGTATTCATAGTGAAAATACGTGTGTCATTCTGGGATATAGCAGTAGCTTAGGCAGAACTTTATGTCCCGATTATAAGCGATTTTTTGAGTGAGTAAAACCTGAATAAATCCCTTTGGAGATTCTATCGTGTTGCCCCATGTGTTATATACGATGTTTCATTGAATAAATAATAGCGCCACGGTCAAAATATATACATGTATATTCTCAGAGATCGAGACGAAGTTAATACTAATACTATATAAAGTTGTGACGGTAATCGAACGTTCCAGAAAGATCGTCAATAAAAAAAATTTTTTTTGAAAACAGCAATAAAATTTTCCAAGTTGCGGTGATTTTGTGGGACGGTGGGTAAACAGCAAATAGACTTGATTTTATTTTAGGCCCTATACTCAAACATGCCAAGGGAGCAGGAAAAAGTAGACATTATAGATAGGTGGCCTTTATAAAGCAGTTTATTCATTACATGTATTTAAAAAAATAACAAAGGTTATGTTTGAATGGCCATTTTACTATTTTAGGATGGTGCCCCTTATACAGATGTGACATCTAATGCAAATTTGACTGTATTTGTAAAACGTGCCAATAATCGTAAGGCGTAGATGATAATGTCATGCAAGTTTAGATAATGTACAAGCATTAGAAGCAGGCAAATCTGTTGTCATGCATGCAACCAAGTGATTGACAAGTAAACTTATACTTGCCAAGTCTCTCCCATAACTAGGGAGACTCCCTATTTTTTATTTAAAATTTTGATAATATCTTAAAGAAAAATGCATATCTCCCCATGAAAAATTTAAACATTCCTACTGATTCTTACTAAAATTTAGAGTCTCCCCCATGAGATTGAACTGGTTGGCAAGTCTGAGTGAACTGATGCCAAGTTATGATTAAATTCTTAGTGACTTATAGTTATATTGAAATGAATTCAGTATTTATTACTCAAAATCTATTCAGTGGAAAGTAATTATAGATATTGTGAAAGAAATTAAATTTTAACTATCGAAACATGCAGTTACCTGTCCAACTTTCAAGGCATTGTTGACTTCATTCATTTTTCCTCAGAGTTGTGTTTTTGTATTATTTCTCTCTCAGTTCTGTAAAATGAATAAATTACATTTTAGGATTCTAGCTTAAATTAATTCCCATTAACTATATATAATTCCAAAATGTTACAGATTTTTATGTGAACACACGATATCTCATCCTTTACCATTCACACATCATTTTTTCACATAAACCCAAGACTAATCGCCATCTCATTCTATGTAGTATAGCACTCAAAAATTCCCCAAAACAATAATTTCTTTAATTATTGAACATTGATACACATGTATGTACTATTAGAATAAGGTGAACATAATAATGTCCGTTTCAATCATACATGTATGTTGTTTACTTGTCATTTTATTATAGGGAATACATTATATTTTACCAGTGATATATATTTAACACTTTCACCACAAAGTAACTTAATGCCACACTATTTTCTTTTGTATTAGACCAGTTTATTATGGTCCAAGGAGATGAAAGGGTTAAGTACCTTTATATATCATTGATTTTACAGAGACGACAACCTAAGCTGTGATAACAAAACCAATTTTGTTTAGAGACAATACAACATGTTGTTATATTAATTCATGGATTTTCAAATTGTTTTATATTATAATAATTATTTAATGCATTAGGCCTACAAGTAACACTAACAAATATAAAGCTAAAGCTTATAGGGCCTATCACTGAAATCACATGGACCAACTTAAATTGTTCTATAAACCAACTAGACCAGCTGACAAGAATAATTAAAAAACAAACAAAGAATAAATTTTAATTTTCTTTCTCCTTCTTGAAGAAAGACTACTGAAGTCTGAATCATTTGTAAGGGCCAACTACTACTAGACTTCTTGGGTCTTACTTGTCTTACATGTACTGTTGAGTGACAAATTATCTGCTATCGTGACTTTGACCTATGACACACTGAACAAATACGTTTAAGATCGTTACGCCATGTATGCTAGGCACTTGAAGGACCAGTACGGAGTCGAAGGTCGCCTTCCTAAAGACTTTCCGAAATCGGTGGCCGCTTAGATCACACACTTGTTTTGAAAACCGCTTATGTTTCTATCTGGTTTAAACTCTTTAATTATACATCAAAATGTGTGATGCTGTCATCTTGTATGGTTATATAAAATAGAAAAGATTTTTTACATAGCTTAGCATGTAATTAGACCCTTATTTGCTTTTAAAAAGTATAATATTTTTGGCGTTTTATAGGTCACGTGATGAAAGATCACATGACAAAACAAAATGGCAGTTGTTAGACGGCTCGTCAAAATGAACGTGTGTGTGATTGTGCTTTTTTCTCTCTTGGAAGTTATAACAGCAACACAATGGCCTATACAGTACAAGTGAGTTAATTATGTTAATTACCGAAGAAGTTAAAATACATGACAATTACATTTTGAGAATGAAATTCAAGTGTCGACTTGGGTATGAAACTGTAGGTCTACCGGTGCCGCGGTAGCATAGCCATAAATGGCATAATGCCCATAATGATAATGGTATATCATAAGACGGGCCCTCATACGATACATGATAGGTATATAAACCACACTACAGAATCTGTTTAAAATAGTCTGGTGCATATGTTCATAATGTACTTAATTTAATTGGTTTTACCAGCGATATATAAAGCTATATATATCGCTGGTTTTACAAAAAAAAAAAAAAAGAACGAAATTATTTAGATGAAATAAATAAATTCATATGATATAATATATAGGACTAATCTGGTTTACAGGATTATATCTTCCTTGGCTTTGAGTTTGGACATGAACATATAGGCCTAATAACTGAAGAAAAAAAATATGCAAGTGATTTAGTCTACACTTCAAGCAGAATCAATGACACATTTTTCATTTTCAGATCGCTGCTTGCATTAAGAGAACAACAATTAATGTTAAAATATATTTTCAAAAATGCATGCTTAAATATATTTGTTTTCACATGTAATGCACATTTGTACCATGTGCAGTGAGTACAAGTGATACATGTACATGTACTGATACATATGTCATGTATGTAGCCAGGGATTAAATATCACCAATACTTGTATATGGGAAGACCGCATTCCCAATGCAAGATCTGCTATTTTTTCCCTAATTTTGAGCAAATATATCCCAAATATGTTCACAGTATCATTGACATCTGGTATTAACAATAAAAACTTTAATTTAGTACATGTACATTTGTATAAACTGCACTTCATAGTCTTCAGATGAAAGTCATGTTGTCAGTTAAATAAGAGAAGCTATAAAGTGAATCACAAAGTTTTGTGTATATATTCTTATGAATTAAATGACCACATATTTTTTTCTCTCAATTTGGCCCATTGCAACGTTAAATTCCCATTTGGAAGGGTACACAACCATATCCAAAAATGGTCCACTAACCCATTTTACTACATGTACAAAATGTTCACTGAACAGGCACTGGGTACATGTATGTTGGACCAGGTATACATTGTACATGTATATAGCTCAGTGGGTACTGTAGAACAGCAACACAATATGAAAGAAGGACCAGGTCCTAAACCCCACTCTGGTCATTTACATTTTCCTTACAGTTTGTTACATTTATGTACATGTATATACATGTATATACCTGTACATGTACAATGTATCTGTCTCACATATTATGATGCATTTACCGCACTTTTATGGCTGAAGTATTTTCGTGTTCAAGCAATCAGTAGATAAAAGTATGGTACTTGTACAGAACTAGAGCAAATCAGAGATTGCACTATGATTCATTTTATTACACATTTTGTAGACATGTATTATACATGTAGGCCTACAAGTACAATGTACATATTGACTTTTGTCTGTATAATATCTAAGTGTGTTTGCTTTTATTATTTGATATTAAACAACAAGTTTGTGTGAGCATACATTATAGGACGTATAAGAATGTTATGAGATAAAAGTGTACAGTACTCATAACATGTAGACACTTGTAATATTATTACATATATGTATTGCTTATCACCTTAAATTCTTAATCTTAATACAGTCGAAGGACAAATTTAAAGTAAGACAAGTTATCAAAAATGATTTTTACTATATAACCTTAGTAATTTTTGCATTTTGTTTGATTTTGTCCTCTGAATTTGGTAGATATCCAACATTAAAAAAATGGCACATTTAACCCTGGGTCTTGGAGTCTGGGCCAACTTTTGGTGATATTTTTGTTAATTAACTAGTTTACATGTATACCCATTGATGGTTTTGTTTTGGTGTTTACGAATTATATCATAGATCCATTCATTATCTATGTACATGTACATGTATTAAGCATCAAACCTGTCAAAATAACATGAATAATGTTGCTAGAATTTTACTCTCACATAGAATAATGATATACTCCTGAAATAATATATCAACTGCAATTACATGTAGTGGCGTTTCTGCCAAATTGAGTACATGTATGCTAACCTCAACTTTCTGTGAATTAAGTTTTGTTAAAATTGGCTAAAAGGTGAATTCTAGATGAGTTATTGAGAAAAATACGATGAATTTACTAGAACAATATACATGTACATGTATATAGTGAAAATAAATTTTGTAAACTCATTTATGTTTACTATTACTGTATAATTTCTACATGTATTGAAACATCACAGTCATATTTTTGGAATTATGACTGGGACATTTAATAGAAATTAACTAGCTATAGTACGTGTACTATACAATAATTTACCTGCATGTTGTTTATGATCTTTCCTTTTACACAGGGATAGGAATTTTCCTCTAATTGGAGGAATTCCTCCTTTTTCAAAATTTTACTACAATGTACATGTTAAATCTTTGTTTTCCCCATTCAACCCCTAAAATGAATCAATTACCTCCTTTTTCACCATTATGGAATCGCATCCTTGTTTTACAACATTCTACAGTGGAACCACCCCATCTGCCACTGAAATTTGGTCTCTCAAGACAGGTGATCTCTCAAAAGAGATTTTATCTAAAGGATTATTTAACCAAGTGATTTTCAGAATGTGGTCTTAAACAACAGATGATCTTTCATGAGAGTGGTCTTTTGAGACAGGTTCCACTGTACTGCATGTTATCAACAGAAAAAAAACATGTAGTGTACATGTACCTGTACAGTGTTATACCAAAAGTCAGGCAACATGTCAAAGTACATGAAAGGTTTGTCATCTTTGATTACTGTGTATTTTAGTAGAAATGTCTGCATGCATACATAAATTGTGTATAATTTTAATTTTAAGCATTAGTGATTGTATGTACCTCATTTCATTATCAGGCGTGTTGACCGACGGCCTACAGCTAACCCATACTGTCAGGCAGGGGTGCTTCCATTTTGCCCAACAGGGAGGACAGCTAATTCCATGCCAAGATTTCAAGATACAGACAAAGTGGAACTGTATGCTTTAAAAAAGCCAGTCTGGCAGTTTAAATTTGGAAATTTACTAGGAAAACTTGTGAGTATTTCTAATTTATACATTAGAATTTGACTTGTATGTAATATATATGAAATAAAAAGGAAGTCTGTTGCTAATGCTACACTCTTGCTAGTGTTACTATTGCTTGACAAACAATTTCAATTATTATTTTCAATATCAATGGTTATGATCAATGTTCCTTTAGCCATAAAATCAGCATCTTTAGCAGTCACCCTAATTTATTGCAAAGAGCACGTTGCATACTGGTTAAATGTGTAGTAAACACACAGTTTCCAATTGCTAGTGTTACAGGTTTTGAAGATGGAAAAATTTATGTAACATTAATAATGGAAAAAAAAGCCCGCAAGGTCAACTGTTTTCTGACATACATGTACTTGACTTTAAATTGACTCTAGCTATTTCAGAATTGCAAACTCATACTGCTTATGCCACAATAGTATCCCCAACCCCCTATGCCAGATAAATCATACATTTATACATGTAGGACATGTTAACTGCTAATGTTATGCATGGTAAACAGGACAGAAAATGGCTATTGTGACTTCATTGATAAAAATGCTTATTAAATACATATAGTTTTGTAGAACAAAAGAAATGAAAACATGTAAGGTATTCATTTTAAATTAATTTTGGATACCATCTTGAAAAAATCAATCTGTTTTCCATAACAGTATTTTTCAACAACATCTATAAAAGGACAGCAGAATTGCAGGGAGTTCATTGATATTCTGTCCTCTTTTGGGCTCAGTTGGTAAATTAACAGTAAAACACAGGGAAATACATGTAGCATATAAGTACATCATTTCATTGAATGTGTATCAGTTTGATGTATTATTACACAAAATATCATATTCATGCATAAAAATTAGATAATTAGTTCATTTTATTAT
This sequence comes from Atrina japonica, assembly GCA_030159075.1. Lineage (NCBI taxonomy): Eukaryota > Metazoa > Mollusca > Bivalvia > Pterioida > Pinnidae > Atrina > Atrina japonica. Next base: position 163,717 of record BROG01000373.1, read on the forward strand.
TAATTTAATTGATTTTTTAGTGTTTCTGTCTATGTAATAGTTAGCATTACTTGCAATCTGCCATCAGAGACATGTATATGTGTTATATATGTCTCTAATGCCATATACAAATTCCCAGCTGCTGCTTGGAATTTGTATACATCTCTTCTGAGTTTCACTTTTTTCAGATTTGTTATTGCAATGTCATTTGCATGTTCCATTTCGTCCTTTCTCAAATCAAACTGTCTTGTACATTTTAAAATGACTCATTCAAATTCAATTACATCTTGTTTACAAAATGTAAATGTTTGTTACGTTAATTTTCAAGATAGTCATGCCAAACATGTGATTATAGTTATTTATGGCAAATTTTGTTTTAGGATGTGGTTGAATATGTAATTTTCTGTCATAAAAGGACACAAATAACCAAACTAGACAATTTCAAGGTACATTGTATATATAGTATATTCCTAGCACTTAAATCATCTATTTGCTAAGCGCTACGGTACATGTAGATGCCATACATTTGTAAACGTAGTCATACATGTAGCCTGTCATTCTATCACAACATGTACAGTGCTGATGTATACTTTTTTGGCTGTTTCTGATATACATATTCCTGTTATTGAGCATGTGATCACTTATACTGGTACAAATGTAGTGCTATATGTACATATATGTATTTCAGCTGTAACCCACTGCAGATTACATGTACATCAATCTCTAAAACATTACAAATCTCTGTCCTCTTGACATACATGTACATTTGTGCATTGTACATCATGTAAATTACCTACATGTACTTTTGAATTTCCATTTTCAGCATATTATGCATGATGCCCTGGGAATCAAAAACCTGAATACTGGTCTAAACTACACAATGGAATGGTACGAATTATTTCAACTGTTCAACTGCACTTTTCCGCATGTTCTGAAAAATGAAAGTGTTACGTGGTGTAATCAGGGTGCCACCTGTATTTATGATGGTATTGAGGACCACATTTGGAAGCAGAATGGAACACTTCAAAAGATTTCTGAATTATCTGGTAATTCATAAATACTGGTAACATTGTTAATTATCTTTTTCTACCATGACTTGTGTAATATTACATGTATACCACTCTCAAGCAGTGGTATAAATGAAGCTGCAGTTAGTTTACATTTAAAAATAACCAATAGGGCTGAATAAATCTTAATGGCAAAGCCCTCACTACATGTACAACTGTATTGAAATGTTTGTACATGAAGTTTCATCAGACCAGTTATCGGTGGACAAAGTTGGCGATTAAAGTTATTGGAGGGAATGGAGTCCTTTATTAAAGTCTCTAACAATGTTGGGTTTCCTACCTTTGATGTATTGATGTAATCTGGAGATTTAAGCAAGGACTTTTCGAAAAAGTTTGACGTGATCAGGAGAGTCCAAACTCGATAGTGTATGGACGTGATGTAAGCTAATAATCCATACTACTAATCAGCGCTTTCCAGTTATGGTAGAAACAGATTCAACAATTTCTGTAAGTTGATTATCATGTTTATCTAATAAACTCCCTTTAGTTAATTTTCAAAATGTGAAAAAACACTCTGTAAATCTCGTGTCTTTTCAAGTTTTGAAAGTTAACTAACTCGAGTTAGATAAACTTGATAATCAACTAACACTGGTTGTGGTATCTCTATAGACTTGATAAAAAAAAATGATATATCTGTTACATATACATGTAATGATTATGATGTACATGTATGATACTTGACCATGTGCTTGGCTTATTCAGTCTTAAGCATCAGGCTATACGCCACACATTTACTTGTTACTCAGCCTGGGAATTTCCCTGTGGTGCAATAATTTTTATCAGAAACTGTTGGACTTTGGGAATGTTGGACCAGGTAGCTAATTTGTGGTAGGTCTTGGTCGAAAACACAGTCTGGCAGTTTTGTTTTACCTCTCCTACATGTATCACTTATGGATTTGTATTATGACATTTTAAATCCATGGATATAGAAAAAGTGTAACACTCCATGACTGCCTGTTTATGCTCAATACAGTGTCTGTTTTGTTTTTATGTGCTGTACATCGAGCATATAGGAAAATGAAATGTTCCCTTAAATAACACCCTCCGTGTCTTGCTTTGTTTGTGAGTATGATGCATGAGTTTGAAGGTAATAAACAGTTTTCATTGGGGACCCCACTGATATTTTCACGCTTGTATAAATCACAAACAAAGCAACATATGGAGATGTGGTGGTGCAGAGGGTATCAGCTTAGATAGCTCAGCTGGTAGGAGCGTTCTGCTAATGATCTGAAAGTCCTGTGTTCGATTTCTGGTCTGACAGCACATTTTTCCTCACCTACTACATTTGGTCATAGATTCCTGAGGTCAGAAATCTTCTTGAGGGGGGGAGAGAGAAGTGGTGCAGAGGGTGTCAGCCTAGATAGCTTAGTTGGTAAGATTGATAAGAACATCTTGCTAGTGTTCGGAATGTTCTGGGTTCGATTCCTGGTCTGGTCGCACATTTTTCTAGCCTTCTACATTTGGCGCCTAATTAAAAAAATCTCTGTGGTGTGTTTTAAAGAGGGGGGAGAGTCTGGTGGTGCAGAGAGTGTTGACCCAGATAACTCAGTTGATAAGAGCATCCTAGTTTTAGGAAGGTCCTGGGTTTGATTCCTGGTCTGGCCACACATTTTTTTAGCTGCCTGCCACAGAGATATAATTTATGGGTACATTCTATTCATGTAATTATTATATGTATATGATTAACCATTTAGGAAAACAGTACAACCAGTTTGCTGAGTGGGTATTGTGGGACAACACCACAGGAATTTATTATGAAACCTGGACAGTGGCACAGAAACCAGGTAAGAAGAATTTGTACAAATTATTTCTATTTCTATTCAGATTTTGTCAATAAAATAAAACAACAAATTCCTGAAAATGGCCAAAAGAGAAAAAAGGATTAATATTGTTTTTTTTATAGAAATATGTAAGATAACTACATATAACATAGTTAATATATTACTTTTGCAGTAAAAAAAGAGCACGTTTTATTAAATGTTTCATAGTATCGATCAGTTAGTTGAAAGACCTTTAATGAGCAGGCTATTGCCATTGTCAACAAAGTACCCTCTGAGAACAGGTAACATCTTGACCCTTTTACCTCATGCCTAGAAATTATATTTTAGTGTGTACTATAGAAAAATCCGTATAACCTGGTGGGATGGAGTTAAAGTTTTAGGTAATAAATCATAACATAAAAATTACATTGACTAGAGTAATTGTTCCTACTTGGCACCATGCATAAGAGAGTTTCAACTGAGGAATAAAAGGTTTTTCCTCTGCAGCTTGTCGGAACCAAAATGTGAGTACATGTAGAATCATCTGTATGATAATTAAAAGGTTACTCTGCCCCGCCATTTTATATGTATTGGATAGTAGGCATCCTAAAGATTATAGCTTGTTCAAACCGGAAAGTCATGACAATGTCCAAAGGGAGATTGCACTCGGTGGGAGTCGGTGATTTGAATTTTTTTTACATATTCCTGAGACACAAAATTTCTAGGCTATATGATACATTTGTACCTGAGATCAAGATATTCTTTGAAAATGTTTAAAATGGTATGTTCACAAAAAAAATCTTCATTTTGAGACCAGCATCACCAGTTGATAAAATTGTTTTGAAAACGGTCATTCATAAAGAACTAAAATTTTATGAATCCAAAACTCACTAGACTGGGATAATATGCATTAGCATGATAAGGTCTGCAATGTGTGTTACAGATTTAAAACAGATATGTTTCAAGGTAATGGAGGGACATTTAAAGATGTCAGAGATCAATTTGACATGCACTCTGCATCTTGACCCATCTCACATCCTTATGTAGGCTACTCTTAGTTAGAGAGGAATGTTTAAACATGATGAAAAATGGATTTGCAGGCAGATGTGATCGACAGTTGGTTTCCTATGACAGATTGAGTAAATATAGACCAAATCTTGTAAAATTTGGCACTATGATTTAGAAAATTCTAGGCACCAATCTTTTTCTTTTTTTTTTTTATAGATTTTTAGTATTTTTAAGCATTAAGGAATTATTCATATTAAAATCCACAGAAAATGTTGAAATCCTGGATTCTAGATAGTAAAAAAAATATGATGTATTCCATTTAACACAGGACTCTATTAAACATGTGTTTCCTGTCAGAGATGCACCATGTGTTCACCACTTTTCAAACCTGTAGAGATGAAAAAAATATTGAGTGTGGCAAAAATTCCAGTAAAACTTAAAAAACAAACAAACAAATGTGTAAATGATTGTACATGGTGTACTTCAGAAATTGAATTCATATGTCTTTGTACCCTGCTGCAAGGCGTATAGGAGACATAGAAATGTTGGGCATCTGCTGTCTGTCCATTCGCCATGTAAGCACTGTAATACCTACATTTCTCAATGGATTTTCATGACATTTGTATAAAAGTCTATCACCATCTAGGTCATGTAGGAGTTTGAAACATTCATTTTGTATGATCATAATTTTTGTTGGACATTTATCACACATGAAACTGAAGTCATATATGTTGTTACTAACTCGCCAGGACCCAATGTCTTACCCTAGTTGTCAATGTCGTCTTATTGGCGTCTGTTGACAAAACATTAACCTGGCCTATATCTTTTCAACCAGAAGGGACAGGGCTTTGATATTTCACATATATATTTCTTATGACCAGAGCTTTCATTTGGTGCCTTGACTTTTGACTTAGTGACCTTGACCTTCGAGTTTGACCTACTTTCAAAAACTTCAACCTCAGCTCTACATTTCAAACCATTAGGGGTACAGTAGGCCTTTGATATTTCACATATAGATTTCTTACAGTTAGACCTTGTGACATTAGACCTAGTGAGCTTGACCTCTGATTTTAATCTACAGTTCAAAAACTCTAATCTGAGCTGAAGGAATCAAAATGTTGACCATACCTTGACCTTAAAACATGACAGCTATATATGGATCAAAAACCTATTTAGAAAATTTACACCTATTTCTGGTGAGCTTTAGTTGTTTGTCATCAACTCTTGTTTATGAAATTTCCAATTAGTGTGTAGATTACATATAATGCATTATGTTTAGACATGTAAAAAATTTCGCTTTTCAGGTGGACAGAAGTGGTTTATGCCTTTTGACTGTGCAAGCTGGGTGCTACGAGCTATAGAGCAGTTGGCTAGTGATGGAGTCACTTTTGATACCTCAGTAAAGCTGAATTACACTCGAATCAATTTGTACTCGGAGGAACCAGTTTATCTAGGAAATGCATCGGTAGTGTTTGCTGATGTCAAACTCTCGAAAGAAGTTCGAAGTTTTTACAAGAAATTTCAGTCTCATCTCCCTAAACCAGCTACTGCCTTAAATGTCCTCTCTGCTGTCCTGGAAGTGATCATCGAAGATAAGTTTTATTTGTTTTACAATGAAGAATACTGGTTCCTGAAGATGAAGAATCCATACGTAAAACTGACCTATGATGTGGTACCTTTGCCAGATACAAAGCTAAAATATTTACCACATCGTTTCCCTTAAACATGTTTAAGAGATCCTAACTGGTTTGATGTTTTCAAATCTGCTTAACAGATCAATTTCTTTTTTCCTACTATTATAATGTGCAATAGCTATTACTTGTTTGTGATAGTCAAAAGTCAAATCGTTTAATTTCTTTATAAAATATTTTTTGCTTTTTAATGAACAGTCATTGCAGTTCATTATTATCCTCATTTTTTTTTTCTTGTTCTGTGATCATTGAGCAAAAATCCTCGACAGATTGTCTATTTTATCATTTTAACCCTGTCAACACTACACACCATAATAGACTTTCTTGTTCTGTGATCATTGAGCAAAAATCCTCGACAGATTGTCTATTTTATCATTTTAACCCTGTCAACACTACACACCATAATAGACTTTCTTGTTCTGTGATCATTGAGCAAAAATCCTCGACAGATTGTCTATTTTATCATTTTAACCCTGTCAACACTACACACCATAATAGACTTTCTTGTTCTGTGATCATTGAGCAAAAATCCTCGACAGATTGTCTATTTTATCATTTTAACCCTGTCAACACTACACACCATAATAGACTTTCTTGTTCTGTGATCATTGAGCAAAAATCCTCGACAGATTGTCTATTTTATCATTTTAACCCTGTCAACACTACACACCATAATAGACTTTCTTGTTCTGTGATCATTGAGCAAAAATCCTCGACAGATTGTCTATTTTTATCATTTTAACCCTGTCAACACTACACACCATAATAGACTTTCTTGTTCTGTGATCATTGAGCAAAAATCCTCGACAGATTGTCTATTTTATCATTTTAAACCCTGTCAACACTACACACCATAATAGACTTTCTTGTTCTGTGATCATTGAGCAAAAATCCTCGACAGATTGTCTATTTTATCATTTTAACCCTGTCAACACTACACACCATAATAGACTGATCTAAGAAATAGAACAGAGCATACCTTTTGGATACTTAGGTGTAAAAGGGTCATGTAATATTTCAGGATTATTATGATATAGTAAAATCCATATAACCTGGCAGGGTGGAGTCTTGTGAACCCTTTCCTGACCTGGACCAGTTTGAATTTTTGGTAATAAAGCATAGTATTAAAATTACACTGACTAGAGTAATCGTTCCTACTTGTCACCATACATAGGAGAGTATCCAGTCAGGAATAAAACGTTTTTCTCGTGCAGCTTGTCGTAACCGAAAAGTAGTAGAATCATCTAAATGATAATCAAAAGGTTACTCCGCCCCGCCATCTTATGTGAATTGAACAATATCAATGTAAACCTCTATTTTGTGAGAAATACTTATTAGCTAAAAAAAGAGAATGTACATGACATTCTAAGTGATATTGTTGTTCCCATATCAAAAGGTTAATATAGCCTGAATTTGTTTTATGCTGAACTTGATGTTCAGTTTTTTTAAATGTACAAGTTATATATTTATGTTTATTACTCTAAGTTTTGCATTTATGTGTAAATTTAGAAAATCTTAGACATTCCCAAGAGATCATCATGAATGTTAGTTACAATATGTGATGTTTAGTAATGGTATACAGATTTGTGCAATATTAGTACCATTATTCTAAATTAGACAAAATTTTTCATCAATTATCTGTGATATTTATTTCACAATGATCATTTCCTTTTTACAGTGTATGTATGACAACCAAGGAAAAAATCACTGAAGAATTGGAGTAAATATATTACACACATATATATATATATATATACAGTAGAAACTCGTTATCTCGAAACTCACGGGACCGCCCCGCCCTTATTACTTTAAGATATTCGAGATAACAGAAAATTGTAATTGATATTTTTTGTAACCATAAAAATTGGGACCGGTTTTCCATTTTGACATATCCAGAATTTCGACTCATCTGACTTTTGACATAATGAGATTCCACTGTGTGTGTGTATGTATATATATATATATATATATATATATATATATATATATATATATATATATATATATATATATACCGTATATATATATATATATATGGAGTATTTCTGAGAGGAAAATATACTGTATATCTGATGATTTCAATTCCTATTTAATTTTTCTACTTTCACCTTTAGATTAGAGGCGTGAATATAGATTGACAGTGAAATTTTCAAGCTAAATAATTGAAGCACTTTTGTTAACTTAGGTTTTGATTAAGTGCAAATATACGGTGAATATATTTTCTGTCATGAAAGGACGAATTTAACCACGGGCGAAAATTTCCAGGTATACAGAATTTCAATATACTAACACAACGGTATACATGTACGTTGTCATAGTTACTGTTTCATGTGTATGTAGGGGTATATTCCGTGACTGATTTCCATTTTTTACAAACACTGCATGACTTAGTGTCATACATTTCTGACATGGGGAACCACCAGTGATAGGGTAACCATATTTTAGTGACATGTCACATTTTAACTCATTTCACACCTACAGACACATTTGGATTGGCCTAAGTGATTGATAAATAGAAGAGTCCATTGTTTTTCAGGGATTGATGAGATAACTTACACTCTTAATGACAGAAAGCACCATAGCACATAGGCTAAGGTGAAGCCCTACTTTTATCAATGACCAAATTACTGTGTTGAGAATATTGGAATGGTTAAAGAATAGTAAAGGAGTTATCATATGGATTTAAAAGAATTTCAATACAAATTCATTGCCATACATGTACAGTAGATACATTTACTGAAGTGAAATGCTATATTTTCTGTTTTTAATTGATACAATCCATTTTAGACACTGAAAACTATTTTGATACCTATTGGTATTATCAAATATGTAAATAGTGCATTTTAGTACAAATAGGTCAACAAAATTGTATATGAGGTCATATATACAGCAGTGAAACATTATAATTAATCCACTGCAAGTTTTCAACTTCATTGACCAATGAAAAAACAGGAAACAAAGAAGTGGTATTAAAAATGAGAATACAACAGACCCATGTAGGTCTTTCAGACCTGCAGATTTAGTTTTTATTTTAACAATAGATTGTACATATTTAGAAATATGATTTTTGCTTTAATTTTTCAACTTTCAAATTAAAGGACTATTTTTTCTTGGCTCATTTGAATGATACAATTACTGTATAACATGTATAATCAGCATATTTACATATCTTCAACTCATTGACCCCTGTAACCACATTTGAACTCGTCCATTTCAAAGAACAGTAGAGTCCACTGTCAGAATTTGGGAGCGTTTGATTTTGAATCTAACTACGGTACTGCTAAAAAATTTCACATGCAGTATCAACTTGCACACTCCTGAATTATGACAATAGAGCATGCTATCTATTTATTTGGACGATTCTAAATGTGACATCAGGGGTTGATGGGTTAAGTAAAAATTTAGAGGAAATTATCTATCATGGATCATTTTAAATTGTTATTCTGTACAATGTATGTACATGTATACATATATGAATGATAAAAAGTGTTTGATTTTTGTCAGAATAAAAATACAGTAAAACCTGCTATAGCGGCCACCTCTATATAAGGATCACCTGTCTATAAAGGCCAGTTTTGAAAAGTCCTTTGGCTGCATACGCTAACTAAATTGAACCTGTGTATAAAGGCCACCTGCACATAAAGCTCAATATTGCCTGGTCCCTTGGGTGACCCCTATATACAGGTTTTACTGTACCTTGTTTTTTATTATTAATGCAACAGAATCAAAATACCTTGTTTTTTATTATTAATTCAACAGAATCAAAATACCTTGTTTTTTATTATTAATTCAACAGAATCAAAATACCTTGTTTTTTATTATTAATTCAACAGAATCAAAATACCTTGTTTTTTATTATTAATTCAACAGAATCAAAATACCTTGTTTTTTATTATTAATGCAACAGAATCAAAATACCTTGTTTTTTATTATTAATGCAACAGAATCAAAATACCTTGTTTTTTATTATTAATGCATTTACTTCTCATAATCTGGGTTTATTGGGTTGGTGTGTGTGTGGGGGGTGTTATTATATGTAAGCCAGTGGCTGAGGAAAAAGTCCATACAACATAACCAATGAAATGCCAGATGATAAGAAATTCTGTCTGACAAAATATTTCTTATGTTGTAGATTTTTGACACAGAAAACAAAAGAGTTGCCCTCACCTGCCCTGATTAAAACATTATATTTTTTAAATTCACATATGTTCCAGTTTCTGATAACATAAGAATCACAACACCCAACACCCCCCCCCACCACCACTCCCAGATTGTACTTTGGACCCTTTTCTTACCCACTGGATTATATGAATTAATTAATTAGTAAATATATATGTATAAATATATGTGCTGCATTTAGTATACAGTGGGACCTATCTTCAGAGACCACCCTTTCTGCCACTGATATGTGGTCTCTGAAGACAGGTGGTCTCTCAAAAAAGGTTTTATTTACAGAGATATTTAACTGAATTGTATTCTAATCGTGGTGTCAATAGACAGGTGGTCTTTCAAGACAGGTTCCACTGTAGGTTTTTGCTATGTTTACATAGTACATGTATATAAAACAATGTATTGGAGATAAGTTACATATCTGTGTATCAATTCCATTGTTGTGTGATTTTAAAATCATTGTGTAATTTTGGTGCTGACTAGTTATTTGTGATTATATTTGAATGACTTTTTACAATAAAATAATAAAAAATGAGACAATATTTGTATTTCAAAGAGTTTTTATCACCAATAGATATTTAAAACTATCAACCTTTTAGCAATTATAGAAATAACACATTGGCCACTTATCACTAGTAGTGGACACACCAATCTGATTGTGTCAATTATCCAGAAATCGAACATAAACATGAAATATTTTACATTTGAAAATAAGATTCATTATTTAATTTGAAAATCAATTACTTTTTTAGCTCACCTGACTATGTCAGGGTGAGCTTTTGCAATCACTTTGCGTCCGTCGTCCGTCCGTCCGTCCATCCGTCGTTAACTCACTTTCAAAAATCTTCTCCTCTGAAACCACTGGGCCAAATTGAACAAACTTGAACTGAGTTGTCACTAGGGTATTTAGTTTCAAAAAGGTTTTCTATGTCGCAGGTCAAAGAACATGGGCCGCTGTTGCTAAAAATAGAACATAGGGGGTAAATTGCAGTTTTTGGCCAATAACTCAAAAACCATTACAGATATCAAAAATCTGACATAGGGTCAAAGTGATCAGCTTGATGAGATCTACCTGCCATGCAATTTTGAAGAAAATCGGAAAACTCATCTCGGAGTTCCAGCCTGTTTTTTTGTAAAATTTTCAAAATTTTGGCATTTTTAATTTTTTATTTCAAAAAATGTAGCAGATAGAGGTCAAGTGTAAATTGCAAAAATGTTCAGCATATCAAGATATACCCACCCTGAAAATTTGAAGACAATCCAAAAACCTGTGTAGGAGTTATTGCCCTTTTTTCACAGAATTTTTTCATTTTTATGTTTTTCGTCTTCTAACTCCAAAACTATGAAAGATAGAGGTCGAATGTAAATTGATAAAATGTTTGCCCTGATGTGGCGACTTCAAAACCGGTGTTGAAAATTGTTTGTTGACCGCCATTTTCAAAATGGCCGACAAAAAAGGCGGGAAAATTCAACATTGTTTGATTTCAATGAAATTTGGTTTCCAAATAGATATTGATGTTGCGACTTCAAAACCGTTGTTGAAAATTGTTCCTTGACCGCCATTTTTAGCTCACCTGGATTTTGGAATCACTTTGCATCAACAAACATGTCCGCTATGGCGAGGCTTAGTTTAACATTGGATCCTATAGGAAAATCATCTTCTCCTCTGAAACCACTGACACAAATTTAACCAAACTTTACAGGAATGATGTATGCAAGGTCCTTTACAAAGACTGCTCATTTTGTTTTGATCCGTCAAAAATCATGGCCACTAGAACAGGGCTTAGTTTAACATTATATAGCCAAAAGAAGACTGCTGTGCTGCACACACTGCAAAGTTTTCACAGAACCTTATTCATTCATTCATGAATCCGGTTCCTGACTTGGAAGAAGAACATTGGATCCTGTGGGAAAATTACATTTTCATCTTCTCCTCTGAAAACGCTGAAGCAAATATAACCAAAACTTTAGAAGAATGATGTATTGAAGGTCCTTTACAAAGATTGCTCATTTCGTTCCGATCTGTCAAAACCATGGCCGCCAGGGCTGGGCTTAGTTTATCATTGGACCCTATGGGAAAATCACATTTTCATTTTCTCCTCTGAAACCACTGAAGCAAATTCAACCAAACTTTACAGGATTTATGTATGGAAGGTCCTTTACAAAAATTGCTCGGTTCGTCTGATCTTCTCAAGCAAATAACCAGGTGAGCGATACAGGCTCTTGAGAGCCTCTTGTTTTTGTTTTTGATCAGTTTTGGAGCCATCATTTGGAAACATTGTTTCTCTGGAAAATTAAGTTGTAAATTCAGTATTTTAGCACTCTTTGCAACGTTAATGCTGTTGAATATTATATCATGAGAAGGAACTCAACTCAGAGCAGGTGCCAGTCTGTCCTTGCAGAACACATTGCCATTTACTCAAAATAAGTGGTAATGACTGGTCTGTTTCTGCTAATGGCAAGAGCCCCTTGATTATCTATGGAAATATAATGCAAGTAAAATGTTATTAGATCATCTACATTGTAAGTTGTGTTACCACTTGTGGTGGTGGAGCTGTGTAGTGTTTGACTTGCAGTTGGAAGGTCCAGGGTTTCAGTTCCCAGAACTGGGTTATATCCCAAACTAAAATACTGACTAAAGTAGCAAGAGAGCCTCCTTGGTCAAGTAGTTTGATCGTCACACTTTAACCGATGAAGTCTCTCACCTCTGTGTACAGTTGAGACTGTTTTATGGGACTGATCAATGATTGTCACATAAAACAGGGAGTCACTTAACACAGACCTCTTTTTTTCGACCTCATCAATTTGTGTAGCTCTGCACATCTATGTGTTACTAGTCTTACACATACAACAAGATTGCTGTATTTATAAGATGTAGATAAGATATAAATAATAAAATAAGTTAAGCTGGTAGGTGTTAATTTTGATTACAGGTTAGTCCTATTGTTTATGTAATTGACACTTATTGTCAGGTATCAGGGGTTGTCTGAAAGTCGCTTAACACAAACTAATGAACAGTTACAGCGTGTAAAATCATGGTCACTTGTCAGGTAGGACAGGGAGTCACTTAATACAGACCAATTATATAGTAAATAATCTTGGGCAGACTTGATGATGGTCACATAAGACAGAGTCTCGGAATACAGGGGGTTGCTAAGACAGTCCCAATGGTATTCTAGGAGGCGCATTTGGGAACTCCACTGGAATCTAAGCTGATTTTGTGAGAAATTTTGCCAGTTTACTTGCAGAAGGCCATCGATCTCTTCCCAGTCGAACTGTAACCAGGTTTCCTCCTTTGCTGTTAAAAACTTACCCCACGATGTAATTGAAAAATTGTTGAGTGTGGCGTAAAAGACGATTCAAACAAAAAATTTTCACCGAGAGCTTGACCTACAATGTGTAAAACTTTATTCATTTTACCATATCAAATTAAAAGACAAGTGTTTGCAAATTACATGAATATCTGTCATAGTCATTGCACTGAGGTAATGTCAGGGCATGCTTGCTGTCGAAGGACATAGAAGTATCCAGATAATTTGATATATATGATAATGTCTCCATGCTGATGACTGCCGTAACATCCCCAATCTAATTAAAAACCGATCTCTCACTGCTCCCATTTTCTGATGTGTCGCGTAGAGGATCTAACGCAATACACTATGGGTCACATGCGGGTCACCTCTCATAGATGGGTTATGTTCAACCAATAAAAATGCGACTTACAAAAATTAATGGCATAGAGAAGTTATTTATTTTATAAAAAAGGAAACCGTCAGTCTGCTAAATCTCATCAGAATATGTTTTGTGATTCGAACCGATCCTGGGTTTGGAATGTAATTCTGTGTGCTTCCTGTTGCTTATAATGTTACAATATTTACATCTCTTTGCTATTTGATCGCTTACAAGATTCTGCAAGTCGCTTTTTCATTGGTCGAAAATGACCATGTCAATGTTATCTGCACGTGACCCCATAGTGGATTGCGTTAGATTCTATATGCGACATATAAAAAACGGGAGTGATTAGTGATCGGTTTTTAATTTGATTGTCACATCCCATACATTCCCCTGCTCACTATGTCCAATCCCAGGAGATAGACGACTACATATGTCTTTCAACAGATAAAAATCTCAAAATCCTAGTTTCTAAATTTTTTATTTTTTATAAAAAAATCCCTCTTTTACAAAGATGACCTTTCAAAATTCTATACATTACTGAAAATTTCAAGCATAACACAACATATTTATATTCCAACAATTCACAAGTATATCTTATATATTTTCATATTTAATCACTTATATTCTTGGGCTGAAAAAAAACCCCTAAATTAATTGTCAAGCCTTCAAATGAGGAAATCATTATATTCTAAGAAAGATATGTATATAATGCACATGTATTTAAATACAGTAGAATCTCGTTTTCTTGAAACTTGCAACCCCCTCCTTTCCTATTACTTCCAGATATCTGGAATTTGAGATAACGGAAATTTTTAAATGATATATTTTTCTGATCCATAAAATCAAGACTGGCCTTTCAACTTTGACATATTCTAGATTTGGACTTGTGCAATTTCGATATAACGAGATTCCAACTGTATACCTGTAAGAATAAATCATGGCAAACAGGTAATTCCCCCTCATCTCAAGCCAAAAACTACCTATGGAATCAATTTCTTCAACATAAATATAAATAAAGTTTTATAGACAACAAAAATTTCAAAATATACAAAAAATAACTGCAAAAAGTTTCAATGGAACAATCATTTATCTAAAATGCACTTTTTTTTCTATATCTAACATTCTGTTCCATCCAAAACCTTGTGCAACAATTCCTCAAAACTTGAGATCAATGAGTTGAACTACTTTACCATCATAACAATGATTGTACATATGAATCTCCTTTGATGTTGTTCATTACAAAATCAAATGTGTCAAGACTTCTACATATGTTCTAGAGACAGGTAAAGATATATACCTTAACCAATAAAAACTACCATCCTTTACCTCTTTCAACATATACCCATATGTGCTATAACCTTTAGCCATTTTTACCCTCATTTGTTTTCACATTTGTGGTTATATACCTAAATGTACCTGTAATGTTACCTGCAGACAGCAACATACGCCTATTTAATTTACTTCGAGTATCGTCACACATAGGCCTATATAGCATGTCTTCGAAATTGAAAGATGTGGAAATTCAGAAGTCTCAAGCCATTTATACTACTGAATTAAGTCACGTATAATAAAGCGTTTGTTTCAATAACATGTGCAGATGTAAGTCAGTTCAACTGGCTTTATAGAAACTTGAAAATTGAATATAAATATATATTTGTATTTTATTTACAGGTAAGGTTTCAAAACATTATAAATTCCATCTTTAAATGAAGTCCTTTTCCCCAAATTAAGATCCTCAATTCTTTTAGTGTCCAGATGGGCATCATAAGGCCTTGTGGCTCCACCTGTTGCTGTTTTCACAGGAATAATGTGACCCGTTGGAATGTTAAATGCTGTTGCCATGGCAATCGCCATATCATACTTGGTCATATTGTTGTCACCACTCCAGTGATATATTCCCTTTATTCCGCCATCCTGTAGGAATTACAATATTCAGTTCATCAACAAAATTCTATACATTGGGACCTTGCTATTAAGACCACCTAACTGACTGAATTTAATTGTTAAAGCTGTCTGATTAACGAGGTGGCATCTTAAATGAGGATATGGATGTCTTTAATATTTATTTAGAAGCTTCCAAGAGACTAAATAACTATGGTGTTAAATTTGAGGTGGTCTTCTGAGCAAGGTGATCTTTAGACAAGGTTTCACTGTATCTTAGTGTAATTCAGAAAAGCAACATACACACATATTAATTCTAGAAACATTTGGCAGGATCTTGTAAAGATCGGAATAGGGTTTGAAAGGTAACTACTGTAAGCTAAATACTCCCAATTCAATACCTTTTATTAAAACTCTATCAGAGTCACCACTCTCTGATCACTCTTGTGATGTGTCTATAAAGGCCACTCAAGAAAACAGACAAAAGTAACCGGTATAGACAGATGGATTTTACAAAGAGGTTTATTCATTTTAAAATAGTTAACAAAGGTTATATTTGAATGGTCTTTATAGGCAAGTGCACTTTATACAGAGGTGCAAGGTTTGCTATATATCCTTAAATTTTCAACACTACTAATAGAAAATAAAGTCCTCCCATCTGCTCCAATCATTTTTAGGGGTGTTTGATAATCTACAAATTAACATGTTTTCATCAATTAGTTTTACATACCTTAACCTGTTTATCAGCCAATTGTCTAATAACATAAGCTACATCATCACAGTGTGTGGGGTATCTCCTCTCGTAATCGGACATTTCACATTTATTGCTTGTGTCCTTGACCTTTTCAAATAAAATAGTCACCGCACTTTCCTTGATGTATTCCACTTGGCCATATAAAATTGGTACCCGAAGAACAGAGTTGTCTAAAAATAAATAAAACAAATATATATATGAAATGCATCACCTAAACTTATGGGAGATCATAATGTTCAATTCTCGCATAGTACAAATTCTCGACTGAAGGCTATATTTCAACATGTATTGCCATTTAAGGAAAAAATCAAAGATCACTGATTTTTAACCTGAATTTGCAGTCTTAAAGGATCAGATTTCAGTGAACTGATGTTGTTTTACATGGACTGATGTGAAAAAGTTTGTAGGATTTACGATATAAAAATTAATGAATTGAAAATTACAGTTATTAGTTCATCAGCCAATTTTAATCATACTTTAACTGAATGAAATGACTTATGGTATCTTGTTAAAGTGTGCCAGTGCAATATATTCATGATATACAAGCCACCACTCTAACTAAAACTGATCTCTCACTGCTCCCATTTTTCTTTATATCACGTAGAAGATAGAACGCAATCTGTTAATGGGTCACATGTGATTGACCTCATAGGTGTGTGATGTTTGACCAATGTAAATGCGACTTGCATAACATATCAGAAAACAGGAGCAGTGAGAGATAGGTTTTTAATCAGATTGACCACCCACAAAACCAAAATTCATCATTAAGTCCAGAGTCCTTGTGAGACCTGGTACATGGCAAGGATTGAACTGACCATATAAATGCAATCACACCCATGATGACTATGTAGGACAAATGCAATGAAGGTGAAGTTTGACAATTACATAAGAATAAAATCAATATTTTTCTAGTTATTTTGAACACATTCACCTTTTTACAGTGCCAATAATTTTCCACATATTTGTAGGCATCACAGAGTTCAGGTAATGCAACACAAATTTTGACCTGTGCTAAAGACTTATTTCAACACAACTGAATTCTTTGATTTAGGATCTCATGTTTTTATGTCTCATCTCAAAAATGTGTTACAGTCACTTCTTCTGAATCTCATGCTTTACTAAACAGTAGTCACTACTTACAGTAAAACTTTGATGAGTAAAATTTAGAGCACCACCTAGAAAAGTTTGAAACATCAGGACTTGGTCTCATTAATGGTAACAGAGAACCACTTGTCTTCTGCAATGTACCCATGAAGAGAACAACGGCCTTCCACAAGTCAACTGGTCAAACTTTCTGACAAAATCTTTTTTAGTTCCAAAATAACCTTCATGTGTTACATTGAACATGTTAAAGCCAAAGTGGTGACACAAGTGATCTATGAAACCACACAGAATTTTAGTCATATAATGCCTTACACAACCTACAAAATGTCATATAAATGTTGTGATCTGTGTTCCATCTGCCACCAGAAGGCCATTCTCTGTTAATGGAAAAACAGAGGTTTTTTCTTCTCTGTTATGGGTCCACCCTGAATTAAAAAACCTAACTACCTATTAAAATCACACAGCCTGATAAAAAAAACTCTTAAATTGTAATTGAGATTTTTTAATAGAAATATATGACATCAGATTATGGAGTTAAGTTGGGTAAACTGGTCCTACTAATTAGAGAATGCCATAGTACCCCATATAATTAGAGAATGCTACAATACCCCAAATAATTAGAGAATGCTACAATACCCCAAATAATTAGAGAGTGCCATAGTACCCCAAATAATTAGAGAATGCCATAGTACCCCAAATAATTAGAGAAAGCCACAGTACCCCAAATAATTAGAGAATGCTACAATACCCCCAAATAATTAGAGATGCTACAGTACCCCAAATAATTAGAGAATGCCACAGTACCCCAAATAATTAGAGAATGCCACAGTACCCCAAATAATTAGAGAATGCTACAGTACCCCAAATAATTAGAGAATGCTACAGTACCCCAAATAATTAGAGATGCTACAGTACCCCAAATAATTAGAGAATGCCATAGTACCCCAAATAATTAGAGAATGCCACAGTACCCCAAATAATTAGAGAATGCTACAATACCCCAAATAATTAGAGATGCTACAGTACCCCAAATAATTAGAGAATGCCACAGTACCCCAAATAATTAGAGAATGCCACAGTACCCCAAATAATTAGAGAATGCTACAGTACCCCAAATAATTAGAGAATGCTACAGTACCCCAAATAATTAGAGCATGCTACAGTACCCCAAATAATTAGAGAATGTTACAGTACCCCGCGAGTGTAAGTTTAAGAGTACTGTAAATATTTGATGGTATATCAACTTTATCTTATCTGAATACTGTTTCTGCAACAAACCAACCGCAAAAAAGCAAAACACTTTCATTCCATGTGCTTATGAAAGAAACACACATTCCACGATTACCAACTGTGTGCGATTTATCTAGAAATGATTTCCTAAACCAAAGTGCACACAAACACTGAACATAGCAAAAACTTGGAATGGCCTAACATAGATATACCTGAATTAAATTCCAGTGTTACTTTTTCACCTTCCAGCTTGCTTTGGCCATATTTGTTGAGTGGATTGGGCTCTGCATCCTCTGAATATGGAGGGTTTTTTCCATCAAATACGTAGTCTGTGCTTAAGTATAAAACCCATGCTCCAACTTTTGCTATAACAAAAAGCAACACTAGGAATTTAGCAAGTGTCTCCAATAAATTTTTAATTTCAATTCAAATAGCGATTTTGATATGGCCGGTATATTAGAATCCATATAACCTGACGAGGTGGAGTCTTTGGAACCCTCTCTTGACCTGGACAAGTTAAAATTTTGGGTAGTGAAGCATAACAACATTAAAAATACACTTGCAAGAGAAACAAGTCGTACTTCATGTTCTTGTCACTATATTTACTCCACTAAGAAGTAAAATGTTTTTGCCATGAATGCTAGTCATAACTGAAAAGTGAGTAGAATCATCCATATGATAATCGAAAGGTTACTCCGTCCCGCCATCTTATGTGAATAAGACAAAAGAAGAAAGCAGTTCACAGACAGGATCAGTTCACAGACAGATTTAGTTCAGAAATCCATTTCAGATCAGTTTGTTTATACGGTCAATCATCTAAACAAACTGATTGTTGAGTCCTGAGGTTTTATTCTCAAACTAAAAAGGTAATCTTTTCAACTAGTGAATCTTTTTTTTCCAAATGCAATAATTCAATTTTAAAAAAGAAGAAAGACTGAAAAAAATGTAAACCAGGTAACTCTAGATGTTTCATTTCAGTTACTGTACCAGCTTCCATTTAAATATTCAGATGGTCAAGACAAATCCACGATCAGAATTTCTGGGTATATTTCAATTAAACATGTTAAAAACCAAGTCTGAAGAAAATGGTTGAACATCAAGGCCAAGTTCACTAGGTTTAAAATGTTGGTTTCAAATACAACGTCTTGTCACAAGGAATACACATGTGAAATTTGAAAACCCTACCCCTTATAATTCAAAAGTTATGCCAAAGTTAAAATTTATGTGGACAAGCAGATTTGAGCTAAATGTCATTTATTTGAACAATTTCAAGAAAACTATAAATAATAATACACGGGTAAACCCATGGAGAGGACAAAAACATTAATCAACAGTTTTACATGTTCAGTTAATCCCTTTGGCAGGGGCAACACGACAGAAGCCCCAAAGGGATTAATGTTCCTGACTCATTGTTCTAAATAAAATATTGAGCAGCTGACTGTTTCCTTGGTGTTAAAACTGAATTTGAATCTATGTGCTATATATTTTATTCTATCGCAGTGTATCTATCACTTTATGCAGTTCACATTATCTGAATAATGGATGCGCTATGTGATCAGGTTCAATGTAGAACCCTAGTCATTATGGCCTAGTCTCAGTCTGCAAAACGTTTGCTAGTACGGTACTTTATTACCTTGTTTGCAATGCGCTTTTAAGTTATGACTTTGCAATTCCGACATTTTGTTTATGTCTCGCGCAAATTCCCCATGTGAGAAGAATTTTTACCATTAGTAGTACGGGTTCACGGATGTAGTAGGAATAAAAATGTGAGCTTCTCTACATGTGTGGGCTTTGCCCTCTATTACTAATTTATCCAATTTTATATGGTATGATAGTGGCAGCCATGATGCATACCAGTATTGATTTATAAATATATATACCAGAAGTCTATCACTCTAGAAGTTTGAAACTGTACTGTTAGGGAGATTAGACATACTCAGTACACTTCTGCAGGTGTACAATCGTTCTAAAAGTAATGTGACACGGTAAGATCAAATGACGCAATGCTCTCTGTCACATTATAGTCAGACATGTTGAATCAGGCCCCATGCGTCATCTATTTGGCCAAGAAATTGCTCGAGATATCCCATAGTATTCAAAACATGATGAAGAGCGCTTCGATCGTCTTCTTCAGCAATATGCAACTTCTTTCTCATCTCAGCATTGACCGTCCCTAGCCAGGTTGATGGTATCTTGTAAACAAATTCAGTATTAATGGCTGCTACTCATAACATGCTGCATACACCACCAAAAATTCAAGCTTGTTTGCCATGAATGCGAGTTATCTCCCATTAATCACAAGTGCTGTAATGGGCATAAATCATGTTTCATCTATGATTAGCTATTGCATAATTCTAGAGTAATAAGCTTCTGAGATATATATATATACAGTAAAACCTGTATATAGGGGCCACCCAAGGGACCAGAGAATATTGACCTTTATGTGCAGGTGACCCTTATACACAGGTTTAATTTAGTTGAAGTATGCAGTCAAGGGACTTTTCAAAACTGGCCTTTATATACAGGTGATCCTTATATAGAGGTGGCCACTATAGCAGGTTTACTGTATATACATATCTGATACAAGCAGTCTATAGCAGTGTATGATACAAAGAGCTGATACCTGCTGCTTTACATATTGTATGAGTAGCTGTCACATTCAGTTTCTTTGTTGCTTCTGGTTGTGATTCTACAACATCAGGTTTCCGTTCGGCGGCACTGTGAATGATCACAGATGGCTAAAAGCAGTGAAAAGTTAAAAAAAGAGTTGAATTTACATGTTACAGGTAAAATATCTGAAAACATGATCATGGTACGTTGTAATATGAAATTTATATGGATCACAGGAGCCTGTTTTACCAAAGGTCATAAGTCTTACACTTGTTATTAGGGCTACATGTATGTCTTACAACCATTTTACAAAAAATAGGACATAAAACTGACTGAATCAGGTCAAGTTTTTATGACTACCCAGAGGCAGTGTGTTGACCAAAGTTATTGATTTGTTTTACGCTACACTCAACAATTTTTCAGTCATATGGTGGTGACAAGGGGGAGAGAACCCAGTTACAAAGTACCGGGAATAGACCATGGGCCTTCCGTAAGTAAACTGGCTAACTTTCTCACAAAAATTAGCTTAGTTCCAGCTGGGCTCGGACCTGTGCTGACAGGAAGTGAGAGTCTTAATGGTTTAAAGAGTGATGCTCTGAACATTTGGACACGGAGGCCCTATTGTAATGTTAATATCAGATAACCTGAATTATCCAAATAAGGTCTCAAGATTCATGATCGGATTATGAGAAGGGAGATAACTGCACAGAGAAAATACAAATACTTTATATCTATTTTTATCACAATCCATAATTGTATGATCATACTTTTAAAAGGACCATTAAGCCCCAAATGTACAAGTGAATAAAAAGACATGCAGGCTTGCTTGCCCAAAATATACAATATTTTTATATACCCTACTTTCGTTTTCCATTTACTTACGGGGAAGAAGGACACCTGGTCATGTGACCAGAATGCCAATATGGTAATATAAACTGGAACTGATGCTGGTAATCTAAACAAAAATGACAGGCGACACAAATTTGTCCACAAAAGACATAAATTGAATTGTAAATTCACATCAAGAAGTAAATTAAGTTGTTCTTTGTTACAAAATTAATTTAACAGTCATGTGTTTTTTTGTCGGCTATGAAACACAGCTTCACATTGTTGGGCACCTTTTGTCCCCCTGTCTGTTTCTCTGGGTACAGTCACATTTTGACAAAAATTATCATTACTTTCTTATTGTATATGATACTTTTGTGAAACTATTGTGATCAGGTGCTTCGCCCAGTCAAGGTCAAGGTCATGTTCAAAGTCACACTCAAGGTCAAATGGTGGTACAGTCTTCTCATAAAGAATTTTTTGTTAAAAAATACTCAATTTCAGCATATTTCAAGGTTTTATTTCTTCACTATATACCCACAACTTGTTATATTGACTCTAAATAATTGTTAACCATTCTGATTTGATCATTTACAGAAAAAAAAAAAAAAATTTGATGACTAAATTTTTTACAGTGACCAAATTTAAGATTTAAGTGTTATAAAAATCAGGTATTTTGGGGGTCACAGCTTTCAATCTTTTGTCCTCTTTATCCATGAGTTCTAATAAAAGCATAAAAACACATTGATACCATTGCTTTAGATCAAATTTTACCAAGTTAGCTAGAAAAACATGAGTTTTGTAAATAAATGACTGCTTTTTAATAATGAATAGGACAGTTGATGAAAAGACCCAAAAATCTGGAAAGGGGCATAACTCTTGCATATGTAAATATCCCTTAGATACCCACAAATGTGCCAGATTATTCATTCTATTAATTTATAAATTCATTTTGAATAAATAAGCAAAAAATAAGAAATATTTGATGATAGGTTTTTTTGTATACCCCAGGGTACCCTTCTTCCCCTTAACATAAAAAGAAAAGGTGCAATATTATTCTATGTATGCCCCGGACCATTTGAAGTTGGGGTGATGTCATGTTATGAATGAAGTTACATTATTGTATGATGTCATATGAATAACTTCAATCATAGCTGACATTAACGCCATCTAGATTAACACTATCACAGAGTCTATGGGTGACTGCTGCGGGTAAATATTTGATGTTATTGTGATCTAGTGTGAATTAAATAAGATTTCTTATTATGATCACTAATAAAGATATATAACAAACATTTTAATGAAATGCTGATGCCCTCGTTCTTGGCTCGGGGAAAGGCCTTGCAAGTTCGGGCATCAATATTTCAACATAGGCACTGATAGACAGTCAATAACTTACATCCATACATCTAAATTTTCAACAATCTTGATTCACAGAGTTCCTATTAAACAAAATTGTTTACAATCCAGGTAAGAAAAAAGATAACATATGTACCGTACCTTGAATTCATTGACAATACCATTTACTTCCTCTTCATTTGTGATGTCTACTTTACGAAGAGTTTCAGATGCTCGACTAAAAGCCAATCCTAGAGCTTCCCAAGAAGTATCTTTTATGAATTCATTATAACATGCTCTGCCTAGAAGACCAGAGGCTCCAGTTATCAAAACTCTTTTTGACATTTTTCTACTGAAATTATAAATATACTTTGTAAATATTACTTAAAACAAGTACACAGACATTTGAGTTGGTGGATCAATGCTTATGTTTGATAAT
Source organism: Atrina japonica (assembly GCA_030159075.1). Lineage (NCBI taxonomy): Eukaryota > Metazoa > Mollusca > Bivalvia > Pterioida > Pinnidae > Atrina > Atrina japonica. Next base: position 187,248 of record BROG01000373.1, read on the forward strand.
CATAACAATACTTTTATTACTTTGAGTGTTTATTATAATCTAGTATCTGAAAAAGGCACATAATTCCAAAATTTGAAAGGGCACCTTTAATGTACATAACCATATTGGTTTTGAGGGCACCTGCACTGTAACCTGAGGATTGTTGAAACTAATGAAATTAAAGCTACTGCAAGGACTCAAATGGCATGGGTGTTTAGTAGTAATGCCTTTTGTTAAATCAAACCATCTTTACTACATATCCCCCGGTACTTTTTTCTTTGTTTGGTGACTTGGTCGCTTAAATGTTTTAAAATACTTTTCCTACGAGAATTTTTGTTAGCCATGCGATGTCGATAAATTGGGTCATGTGGGTAACCGTTATTTTACTCCTGCCAAAAGGGTGATTTGAAGGGGAATAACTCCCAACGTATTACCTGTATATGACGTAAAGTAGAAATTAGAATGAATACACATAATACGATAATATAGTTGGATTGCTCCAAAAACGTGACTTTCGAATGATTTTATTTTATATTCATTTTGAGCAATAAACATCCCTTTCTTTCACTTCCACTTTCAAACTTCAACAGACAGCAGCCATTGCCTATGTAAAATTCCTGTAGGGGTAATTTGAGTCCGAATATCTAGAACAAAACTGATTAATTTTTATTTGTCATGGGCATGGATAAATTATTCAGAATACCTACAACACAGCTAAGTTAAAATTAGGAGTTAAGTTTCAACAATTTTATCTTAATTAGCCAAATCCAGTGGACACAATTAATGTGACCTACTTATAGACCGGTGCATATATATACCGAAATTACAACTATTTACCGAAATTACCAAATAAATTGCCGAAATTACCAGAAATGTTACTAAAATTACCATTAAAATGATAGATAATGATGTTATTTATCAGAAAAAAAATTATTTCTCTTATAATATTTTACTTTAAATAATATGAACTAAGGCAAGCACAGCATTGTCATTGTAACATGGTAATGCAAAATTAAATGCTTCAGGTTAGGAAAACCACGTGGTGTATATTGATGCAGACAGTGTTTACCCTCTTACCATAAAGTGCTGGCTTTGCTCACTTAAAATTATGCTGAAATTGTTGCCAAGTTATAGGTAAGACATATTTGGTGTTCTTTTATTGGAACAATAAGATGTTGGTAAGCCGTCATAATATATCTAGGCTATTACTAATCCGGCTATTACAGGATCAGGCTGTCATATCCAGACTGTTACTTATCCGGCTATTAAGGGATCGGGCTGTGGTCAAAACCATTGTACTTGGCAGCCATGTTTCTAGGAACCTGTATGCGGAGCCTGGTTTGCGATGCACAAGTTGAAACTTTTTGCTGCCCATAGAACACACTGGAGGACTGTGACCAAGAGGGCGCTGTAATTATTGGACTTGACTCAAGTTGCAACATTTCTACAATAAAGAGCTCACTGCGCTCACATATAATTATTTTAAAGTAAAACAGTCGTGTTAATTGAATCTTTCTATAGATATTAGTTGGCTTTCTCATTTGACATTTTGCAAAGAGATCAGATATTTTTTAAATTGGAAAGCCATTTAATTTGATTTAAGCTAACAATAGATATGAATTTAATTATTTGTGTATCTTTTATTAAGTTTCTTGTTCAGTTTTAGATGTAAATCTTCAAAATTTGATAAATAAAGGAAATTCAGATTTGTTCATCACTAATCCATGAATATCACTAAATACACTCTTTTACTTTAGCATAATGACATTAAAAGTAAAATATCATAAAATAAATAATTGCTTTTCTGATAAATAACATCATCATTTATCATATGAGTGGTAATTTCGGCCACATTTCGGCAACTTATTTGGTAATTTTGGCAAATAGTGGTAATTTCGGTATTTATATGCACCCACTATAGACAGGTCCATAAAAACCGAAATGACACCCATTCACCGAAAAAATGCTATAATACACCGAAATGACACCAGTATAGACAATATTTTTACTTATTTGTGTTTTTCATGAACAGTTTGAGCGTAAAAGACAAATATCTTTATAGAGATTGTTACTTTTGAGAGAGAAAGATAATGCTGAATATTCTCTGACACCTCCTTAACGAGAATGACCAAATTTGAAATGACAGCTAGGGTATGAACCGAAATAATAGGGTATTAACAGAAATGATGCTGTAAGTAAACTGAAAATAAAAGAGAATTATTAACAAGAATCACAAGCAATAGCATCGATTTGCATTCTATTCCATTTAGAAAGAAAAATGACACTTGTGTAGAATGAGAAACGTAAAGAGGACATTCGTGCTAATATTTTTTGATAAACCAAAATAATCATATTTAACTTTATTACTTTTGTTAATTATGACATCCAGTATTAGAAAATAACCAAATCTTTATTAAATAGGTGTCATTTCGGTATATTCCATCGTCATTTCGGTTAATAACCGTCAATTCGGTTATTCTATGTACTGGCTATAGACTATATCAGTAATTTATGGATATGAACTATTATCAAAATTCGGCCCAGATTCCCAGGCTTACACGTGTCATTTGGTTTGGATGTCTACCAAATTCAGTAGACAAAATCAAACAAATGCCGCATTAGTAAGAATGTATGGTGAAATTCATTTTTATGTCCATCTATAAATTTTTATAGGCCTACTTGAACTGTAAGTACCGGTTGGTTACAGGTACGATTGATAATCGGCGAAATGTGTAGTGACATTACATATTTGAGGTATAACTTGCGAAATTATCAATACAGCTTTGAATCAGAAATGACATTAAATATAACAAAGACTTAATTTGTAGCTAAAACATACAAACAGAATCTATACCACTTGGCCTTCTCACCAAAAGTAATGAAATCTCAAAACCGGATATACGAAACAGATGTGAAATGAAATTTTGAACGGTTATATCCGGAATACAGTTTTAATAATAAAAAGACTGAATTTCGAAAATTTATGTTTTATATCGGCAATCATGTATGACAAATGATAAATCTGATAAATTAGGCTGTTTATTTTCAAATCAAATCTCTGCAAAAAATAAATAAAATAATAATGAAAATAATGATGATAATAATAATAACTGCGAAAAAAGCTATTTTATCAGAGACATGGCACATCAGTTTGTGCCGCTGTGAATAAAGCCTTCCCCCAGAAAAATTTACAATATAGAAAAACTCCCAACAAGGGAAAAACACATGAAAAGTTTTCAATATCGAGTTCATTCCGCCTTGTCTGTAAAACTTTCCCCACCACTTCGTTATAGGTTTGACTTTTATATCAACTATCATTGGTGGATTTAGGGGGCGTGGGGCGCAGCCCCTAAAATTGACTTTTTGCGAAAATTGTTTTAGTTTTAACGTCTGGAAGTCACGGACTGGCCTATTAGAGCTTTTAAAAAGCAAAAATTTTCTGCCCCCCCCCTCTGTTCTGCTCTTGATCAAAAGATTTGATTGCTGAAGTTCACTAAGTGGGCCTATTTTGGGTAATTCATTTAGTCTGTCAACTTTATGCATTATTCGAGATAAAAACGAGACGCAGTGTGATAATTAACTTTATGAGTTTTTAATATTGAACACTTCTGGGAAGCATGTCGGCCCGGGCCACAGGCAAACGTAGTCCTATAACATATGACCTCGGATAGCGATATGTATATTTTCTGTTATTAATCTATTTTCTTTTTCATTTATTTTGCTGTATAATATTTTATTTGATATATTTTAATATCAACTTGAGCTGTCGCATTTCAAGAAAAAAATGAAAACATCAGCATAATAAATAATGAAAATATAATGCGAAGGCATATATCATAGAACTATTACGTGTATTGGATTGTAGGGGGAAACTTGTGTCTGGAAGCCCCGAAAACTCCCTAATTAGCGACTTTCACTTGACGAGGCGAACAGTCGAGATGTCAAAAATCAGCCACCATAGTATGACAGAACGAAAAGACGACAAATAATTAACATTTTGTCGTGTTTTCGGGGCGAAACGACGATCAAAAGCCATTGAGGCGTTTACAAAGGTTGGGGTGCACGACCAAAATAACCCTCGCAAATGGGTAAGCTGACTTACTTTTTAGTCATCTTTCGTCTTTTGGTGGCGCCTGACGTTTTGTCGTCTTTTCGATCGCCCCGCAAATTTGCTTGTACCTTAGAGTAAATGTCTAAAAAACATATAGTCAATACACTTTTCGCGATGTTGACCCGCAAAAAGAAAAAACCCATACCGGACAGAACGAATATTCCAGAAAAAATGAATGTTATTAGATAATAAAAAAAAAAATGAATCACCCTTTGTGTCAGAATGATATTTAGCTTTGGCTGCCAATTACAGTTTACTAGTTATACTAGACCGACTTATTTATTTGTTTCTATTTTTAGAAAAAATAATTTTGATCAATACTAAACACCTGCGATAAAAGGTTACTATTGTACCCATGAGCTTCGGATCTAAATTACGCACAACCTTCTCTCAAGCTAACATATAGAAAAAATTGAATACACAACCCTGGTGTATACGATTAAATGAGTGTGTAGTCACTATTTTTTAACTCAGCTCAGTTATTACGGAAGGTTTCTGAATAAGTTGCTGGGCCCTTACTTAATTAGAAATGGGACATCAACCGCAAGTACCTGAAGGGTTCTTCTATCAGCATGTTACGTTCCTATAAACCCGTCAAATCTTTAACATTATTCCATGGACTGAGTCGACAGGAGGTATAGAAAAAGGACAAACCGCCCTGGGTAGGTCACCCCTCATAACTAGCTTCAATTATTACGGACTGACCGACTTATAGAAATGATGGACATCTTCTAACCTGGGGATAACTAACTATAGTATTAGCTTATATTAATTATGACTGAGTCGACTTATAGAAAACCTGGGACATTTCTGACCTCTGGCCTGGCACCTGGTTGTAGGTCTACTCTATAGATAATTGGCCACTAGCTTAATTATTACGGACTGAGCCGACTTATAGAAATGGGACATCAACCTGGGGTATGTAACAGTATATTATAAATACAGCTAACAGTTACCGTATTATTATGGGACTGAATGTCGACTTGATAGAAAAGGACAACCAGTCGAGAAGTCAAAGACTGGGAGAGATAGGGTCACTATATACTTAATTATTACGGACTGAGACCGACTTATAGAAATGGTGTACATCAACCTGGGGTATGGTAATAGATCATATGTTTGACTAAATATAAAACTTAAGATCGGGATTATGGACTGAGTCGACTTATAGAAAAGGGACACCGCCCTGGGTAGGTCACTATATAGCTTAAAATCGATTACGGGCTCTGCCACCGACCATTATAGAACCGTGTAGTGGGGGGTGGAAAAACACAAATCATACCAGGGGTAATGTTACTATATAAGCAGATAATTACAGCACAACACCTTATGGACTGTATTTTGGTCGACTTCCATGAGAAGATGGACATCAACCTGGCGTATTGTTACTAATATGCTTAAACGACAGAAGCTTATTATGGACTGAGTCGACTTATAGAAACTATCGGGAACATACACCGAATGTCAAAACTGGGGTACTGTTACTATCGGAGGGCTTAATTTATTATGGACTGAGTCGAATCTTATAGAAAGGGACACCGCCTGGGTAGGTCACTATCATAGCTTAAGATTAATGCTTACGGACTGACCGACTTACAAAACGAAAAGGGACACCGAACCTGGGTGTTAGAATCACTTTATAGCTTAATCAATTACGACTGAGCCGACTTATAGAAATGGGACAATTCAACCTGGGTTCAGAGAAAAGATATGTTACTAATATAGCTAATTATCGCTGTTTATATGGACTGAGTAATCATCTTCACTTATAGAAATTTTGAGGTACCCAGGAACCGCCCAAACCTAATCTATGTATGTAGGTTCACTGTATATAGCTTAAAACCATGGATTATTACGGACTAGACTTTTTGACTTATAAAAGACCGTGGTAAGACATACATCAAAGGGAGAAAACTCCGAGGTAGCACTCATATATTTAAAAAGCGATAATTATTACGGGCAGATCCGTTTAAGATCTATAAGTCGGCTCAGGTCTGGCATTTACCTTAACCTAATAACTGAACTCAAGAAAGGCCTTTTCCGCATTTGTTATCTACATAGCATTGAATTATGTCCTCTTTATCATTCAGAATATTAAGTTGATTGATTAATTCTGAAGCGTGGGTAAAGCCCAAAAGGATGAGATATTTGTAATCTTAGATCGGTGAATCGTCGTGGACTTTTTGGCCCATGATCATTTTTCAGCATGGGTAACAACTAAGCTTCCCAAATTCTTTTACGGCGGGCAATAAGGGGGGGTATCATGGGGGCGCAAGATGCCGTACACGTGAAACTGAAACTGCGTTTATTCTCGTGTACAGAAATGGATATCATCGATAATGGTTAAGAATTTCCCACCATATCTTTATGCTGTTTTTGGCACGAATAACACAAGGCAACACACTCGTATCCATATTTAATCCTGAGATCAGTAATTTGCAAATTTGGTTTGTGGGAACAGATAAATTTTCATATTAAAACATGAGAAGATTTTCCCAGAATTTTTAATGATGTTTTAGGTCGAACGCCAACTGCGTATTTTAAGAGTTTTATAGTATGTGCTGTCAGTTGTTATTTTAGTTTACACATATTATGTACAAAACGTCTATTATCTTTGGGATGGTATTTTACCTACCCGCCTCAACATTCAAAGAGTGGTGTTCTTTTTCTATAAGTCGGCGCAGTCCGTAATAATGCTCTCAGATATACGAATGACCTTGTTAGGTCATGGTGTGACTTTCTAAAAGTATAAATGATCAGTCTAGTCCCCTGATAAGTTCCAAATTAAGTTATAAAGTGTTCTACCCAAGGGTTTTGTCGTGTTTCCTTTCAAACATAAGTCGTCGGCTCAGTCCGAGAAAAATGTAAGCTATATAGTGACCTACCCCATTGCTAAACTGTGTGTTTTGTGGGTAAAATTTGTCAGTAGTTATAGGCAGTATCTCCGGTACGCGCCATTTGAATTTAACCGCCATTGATGACGTCATCAGAATGCTGGACTTTGCTGATTGGTCCCAATTCAAATGGCGCACGCCTTTAGCCGCCTGTGACGGTTACATAGCCAGCCTAGAAGGTTTGGGAGGTCATACCCGAAAGTGCGTCATACCGGACGAGTGAGGTCCATGTTGTCATTTAGGAGATAAGGAGGGAAAGATCCTTTGTCCTCAGCCAATCGTACAAGACTGAGTTGTGGAGGGATTCGTGTCTATGAACTTCGAAGTGGAAGGTTGTGTGGGCTGCCATCTTGGCCCTAAGGAGCCAATGAGAGCCACAAAGGCGTTACAAAAGAGGTTGGGGTCACGAGAGGTCACGTGAGTTCACGATTTAGAAGTCAACGGTAAGAAAATGTAGAAGTTGGGTTTTCCCAGTTTTGAGTTGAAGAGTGAATCTAATTGATAGAACCTGAAACCGCATTGGGTTCCTTTCCAGGTAGTTGTGAAACTAGTAGCGTTGGTGGTTTAAATAGCCCCGATAACCGTCGTTCAGAAAGTTTACGCTTTATATGATGGATAGCGAGAAGCGGAGTAGGCTTTTCCAACTTAATAGAGCTCGTCATAGATGTCCCTGTAGTTCACGTCCTTTTGGAATCGGCGAAAGTCCTATTTCAACTGTGCGAAAGCGCGAAATAACGTTTTACGGTAGGCCGAAAACACGCTCGACTCCCCAACTTGTACTAAGACTTGTAGAGCTAAGGATGTATAGTTAAATGGTTCGGGTTGAGGCGTCTAGAGTGAAGAGAACATCTTGATTAGATGAATGGGTATTTGGGATAGAAGATCCCTGAAAACCATAAATTAATATGATAAGTAATGAAAAAGCCTTATTCACGTTGCCCTTTTCATACGTTACCTAGGTTATTTTTGAAGCTAATGATATTGTTTGACGAAATGTCGGATGTCACATAAACCACCCGATTAAACCTTGGTATGTATCATAATAACATTGCAAACAAATTGTCACCCTATGCTGGTAGTGTGTGGTTTTCTGACGGGTCAATCGTTCATGACTCTTACGAGCTTTTGATACGCAATTGAGATATGAGCTCATCAGAGGAAAAGTGACTGAACCTATTTCTCTAGTCATGTGAAACACAGGACTTTTTGAAGTTTTTCACCATTTTTTATTTATCAATAGGAATACCGCGAGATAAGATGAAAATGGCTATTTGAGTGCGAAAAGACGAAAGGGGTGAAAAGAAACAGAGAGAAGAGAAACATAGAGAAAGAAGAAGAACAAGAGAGAAGAATAATCTTGTCCTATCCAATAAAAAATGAAACACTCAGAGAGAACCCTATGCAGAAGGAAGGAGTAAAAGTAAGTGGTTTTTATCTTATAATGTTAACACCTCGAGCTTGTACGGTGACTCAACATGAGTATTTAATGGCAAGAGCAGTAGAACATGTGCATGAACAACTCTCCTCATCATGTCACAATGACTTAGGACTATATTTAGACTTTTAGTTCTACATGAAAGTGAATGACATCATAACAAGGGAAACACATCAGGGGAAAGAACACAAATAAGTGATGGAAACTTTAATGTTGAATGGATACGCGACTAAATAGTGTGAGACATGAATGGAGTCACTATTTTTTAAACTCAACACGCTCATCGGTTGAAGTGGATAGCGTACAGAATCTGATAGAAGTACAAGAACCCTGCATGTGACCTTTTAAACTAAGCCCATGAAGGTTTCTTTTCGAATAAAGAATACCTTTTAGCCTTGGTAACGTGGCCCTTAAAGATATTAAATAATACTGAGACTCAGGCAGAATTAGCTTATATAATTTGTGTAATGACAGTGGACACGTATTGATTTTTTTGTCCCATCTGTTTAAAAGATGAACATTTTGACCACACTGTTGTTGGCACTTGGCTGATCTGAACAAAAACCAAAAACCCTGTTGGGAGACACTTGCATCTGACACCGAGTTTTTAATGACATTTTTGACCAAACACTTGGCATCTGCATCACACTGTTACCAGGCTTGACACTTTATAACATCTGAACACCTGTTTTTAGAACCGATGATTTTTACACTTGGCATCTGGCCCCCAGGGAATGACACTTGCCCATCTGAGGGAAGAACTCACCTGTTTACTTGACGAATTTTTCTGTCTAGAAACATCTACGTCTACGAAATTTGCCTAAACACCCAGAACCTGTTTTTGACACTTTGCCATCTGGCCACCTGATGTTGACGAATTTTTCTGTCTAGCAACATCTAACAAAAGTCTAGACATTTGGCCACCTGTTTTTTTGACACTTGGTCATATTGGCTTATCTTCCCGAACCTCAACAGGGGCCACGTAAACTCAACTGTTCAAAGAAGGGAGGGCAAAGTCCACCAAGTTGAACGATTTTTCTGTACTAGAAATACTTTACACAAGCGTCAAGACATCTGGCACGGACCTAACGTTTTTTTGTCGCTATTATTTCAACCCGTCAGTGCCTTATTCTCAAAAGTCTCTGATCGTTTTTAACTTGAAGAATCCTCTATAGTCGTACGTCTCATAGAGTGTGTTACACAGTCACTATTACGCCTTAGTATCCTTATTTTTCTCTTTCACTTATATGGATCTGTATAGTACTCAGAAAGTGACGTCTCATAGAGTAATGTTCTGATACACACACTAGTTACGCTTAGTACATAGTCCTTAATTTTCTAAAAAGTTTTAAAGCTTACTTATAAATTTCTATAGCTCGTGTACGTCTCACTAGAGTTTAAACCTACTGGTGTTACACACACTATAAGACGCTCTTGTATCCTTATTTGTCTTTTACTTAAGGAATCAAGAGTAAAAGTCACTCAGATAGCTCGTACGTCTCATAGAGTACAGAAATGTGATACTAATACTCCTATTCTCATAGGTTTCTCAATGGTGGCCACTTTTGTGTTACACCATAGGCCATATAAAAAGCTCTTGTACCTTTTGTCTACCGTGTACTAGTACGACCTCAATCCATGTCGATATTATAACTATAGGTGTACACCTTTGTACCGAGATAAAATACATGAACATCCATGATTTAAAAAGAAACGTTCGATGTCGACATACTGACAGTTTATTAACGTACACTATTCTGTGCCTTGTTGAATCATTGAAAATGAGATATCTTACAGAAGATCAAAATCTTTACAACAGACCGTGAATGTAATTACAAAATGACGAAGACATGCCATCATACTGCAAGACTAGACAGTCAGCTGACGTCACGAGGCTAGTGCATGGCTTATCAGCTGACATGCCTAAGAAAACAGGATTTTCGTCAACAACTAATCATCGTTTCAGGCTTATGATCTAAAAGCAAAGTTTACCTCTGAAAAAGAGAAATTGTTACGCACCCTAGTCGCTTTTCAGGGCCAATATTTTCTAAACTTATTGAAGCTACAGAATTACACAACCCTACGTAATAAACCTGTGTCATAAACTTTTAGCTCATAAGGTTATCTTTTCTAATAAGATGGGTGTAAGATATAAGTGGGTCCCTCAAAAGGACCGTTGTTTTGCATATCCGCTAAAGCTGAACAGAATAAACGGAGACTCTCAGTATTTGTCGTAGTAGAGGTCTTCCAACGGCGAATTGGAGAAGTACTTCTCTCATTCTTCTTTATCATCAGTCAGATTTATCTCTGTCTTGTGTTGTCAAAGATCTGACTAATATCTTCAGGCTGAGCAGGTACATATTTGTTCAGGTGTTAAAAACTCCATGTTTGAGGCTCAGGTCTAGGTGGTCCCTTGATGTTTTTCCATTGTGGAAATACGTAGGCAGAAGATAGTCAATTAGGTAATGATGGGGTCCTACTGCTCAGAAATGCGCGGCTCCATTGGGCCTGTGTCGCCTTACTACAATAACACTTGTCCGCCGTGTAAAATTTAAATCAGCAAGCAATGATTTTTGTGCGGCATGTTTTCCTGTCTCTTCAGTAACAAAGTTGCAAGATCAATGTGTTGCCGGGCCTGAGGCTATCCATGATGAACTAAACCCTACCTCCCTTTAAAGGGCCACTCGGCACAGTACTAGCTTATATATGGCAATGTTTATGACTGTACCCTGTGTACTCTGAATTGAACAATTTTTCTTTCCAAAAAAAAGTGATGTTCAGTTAGACCCTGAAGAAGCTCATTTGGCCAGCCAAACAAGTCACATAAATCCCTCTGAAATTATTTTACATCTTTCAGATACTATTTTCACCACTATCTCTTATACTTGTTGAAACGACTTTATCTCTTTCTCCATTTCAACTTTGTCCACTTTGTGTCTCTCTCTTCTCTCTCTCAAAACATGAAACATCTCACTTGATCAACTTTGACAAACTCGACACTCACTCTCACATTTGCTCTCTCTCACACTTTCCAATGTTGCTAATAGTTTTTTATCCACAATTAGTCATCCCTTTCATTCCATCCTGTTCCTGATTCTGTTATATTATCCGGTTGTCTTTGTTTTGTTATACTCAAACCCGATAAGAAGATACAAAAAACAGAATGGGTGGTCTGCACATATATACCTATGGTAACAGAAATGTGTATCACCTATCAGATCAACATCTCACCCTTTAATGGGCCAGAGTAATGTTGGAAACAAGTAAAGAGACAAGTGATCGGTGGACCTAACAACTGATTATAGTAAGTCAGCAAGTTCTGTAGTCTCCTTATGATACAGCATGGCCTAATACTAAAACGTATTCCTCAAACCCTGGAAAACCCCAAAGTTTTTCTAATCTCTGTATGCCGATTACTTATTCTCTTTGTATGCCGTGACCTCATGCGCGACTTATACTCTTTGTAACCGATTCTGCCCTTAGTCAAGATGACCGAGTTGTTTATAGACACGTCTGTTTGGCTATACCTTGTAATAAGTCGTATAATTTTATCCCTCTTTGTCTCCGGATGACGCACTCCGTGAACGTCCACAGGCGGCTATGACGCATTTGAATTGACATACTAGCCATACTGTATGTTTACACCTTAATAACCAAGCTTACAATACACAAACACAAGGTCATTGGTTCTATTCAAACGTCTAAACTTAACCAACTTTTGTCATCTTTCGCTTTTCGCTGAAAAATTGCGAGAATGTCGCTTTTGAAATAGTCTGCAGAGAATTCCAGTGTTATTAGAATATTTGTGTCAGACTGTTACTAAATTGTATAGTTATACTGCATAAGAATGAACACTACCCTGCGATTAGGTTACTACGTATAACTTTGCATAACTCTGTAGACATCATAGAGCTAGAGACTGAACATACAAAACAGTACGTTTTACTATATAGCCTTACTGACTAGGTACATAGAGATTGCCTATATGACATTAGCTTAGACGGACTCCGACTTAGTGCCCATTAACTTCTGGTATCCTTACTTATTCTCGACTTTGTATGACCCCGCCCTTAGTCTCCCCCCCCCCCACTATATAGCTTATAATGACGGACTGAGCCGACTTTATAGAAATGGGACATCAAACTCTTTATTATAATAGCTTAATATATTATGGACTGGAACCGACTTATAGAAAAGGGTCCCGCCCTGGGTAGAGTCACAGTAGATCTGACTTATAAAAAGAAAGACAGTTAGAACAATATATATCTTATACACTTCTGTTTTAATATACCTTCCTCCTTTAATTCAGAATAGTCGTTGATATAATTTGAGGTATTCTCTAGTGTCCATCGTCTGTATCTGTGTAGATACATACTAGATACTCTAAACTGTTGCGTTTAACCGTAATATACCATCGATACATTAAATACACAAGCTGAAAAATAACACCATGGTCTATTTTCCCTCAAGTCAATAAATTTTCATAATAAACACACTGAGAATTTTTAATGATGTTTTACGCCGATTTTAAAGTTTTATAGTGGCTGTCAGTTGTTATTTTAGTTTACACATAATGTACATATTCTATTATCTCTGGGGATGGTATTTTACCTACCCGCCTCAACATTCAAAGAGTGGTGTTTCGTTTTCTACACTCGGCGCAGTCCCCTGTAAAGGAATGACCTCCGTATGACTTTTCCTATCGAACCTATTCCGGAGCTTTGAAACAGTGTGTAAAGCTAGAATAAGTCAGTGAACATTTCCCCATACTCACACTTTAGTCACTTTGTCTCCATGTGAATCGACAATGATGTCACTTGTGCCACTTGTGTCACTTCAAAGTGCCACCGGAGATGTGTTACTTGTGTCACTTTGAGACATCATAAGGAGAAAAGACCATCTTAGAACGTTGCACACGTTTGTGTGGGGCAAATCTTTGAGAACGACTTCAAACACTTGATCCACTTTCACGGCAAACTTAAGAAACATGAGAACGGTTGACATTTTTTAGAACGAAAACTTGATCACTTTGAAACAAACTTTGAGAACGCACACACGACACACACACACTTGTCACTGTGAGTTAGTTTGGCGAGAGTTTTGAAACATGAACGCGAAAAAGGGTACACCGACTTGACTCACTTTGAAGACTTGTAACTTTGGTCTAGAAATGAACCTTGAAATAGACATAAATTAAACACACACACTTGCTCACCTTTAGCAAACTTTTCTAAGAGATTGTTTTGCACTTTCATGTTCATACATAACACTAAACATTTTTCATAGAAATTAAAACACACATGTAGTCATACGATAGACTCATAGCTTCGTTAAATGACTCTCAGAGGTCTAACTGAACCTATACTCTAGTCATGTGACTTTTTTTTTTTTTTGAGATATTTCCTATTTTAGTATGAAAAGATGCTCCTATTTACAGGGCGGAAACACTTCAGCCTAGACTCTATAAGTAGTGTATTTTTCTTATAGGTTAAACAAAATTCGGATCTCAAATGATTACTGCTGAACTGAACCTCTGTATAGGTACATACTTACTCATTTAGACTGTTAACGAGTGAATATCATACAAAAAACACAGAAACACTCTGTATAGACGCTATAAATATGTGAGTCTTAGTACCTAAACTCAGGCTATACAGAGTAGAAAACCTGCATACCTTTATGAGGTTTCTGTTCGAGATAAGGGGGTCCTTAAAAATATTAAAAGTATACTTGATTAGGCAGTATTAGCTGTATAGGTGAATGAACGTCACGTATTGATTTTTTCCCCGTCTGAACATTTGACCAGTTGTTGACACTTGGCAGCTAACACCTGTTGTTGACAATAACTTTGGCATCTGAACACCTGTTTTTGATTTGACACTTGGGCATCTGGCCACCTACACTTGGGGGGGGAACACGTCTATTTATTAGACATTTTTTTACACTTGGGCATCTGGCCACCATGTTTTTTGAACACTGCCATGGCCCACAGGACTAGACATCTTACAGAACATTTGTACCTGATACGATTTTCTGTCTAACCATCTACGTCAAGACATTTGGGTCCACCTGTTTTTTTGACACTTGTATCTTGCCACCTGTATTGACCGATTTTTTCTGTCTGACATACTACGTTATAGACATCCTGCCACACTTTTTACTGTCGCTAATATTACATCAGGTGCCTTATTCTGTCTCTGAATCGTTACTTAGATCTCTATAGCCTCGGACGTCTGAGTTGTGTTACATATTACCGCTTAGTATCCTTTTGTCTCTTAGGGGATCTGTATGGTACGTCTCATATGTGTGTTGTATGCACGTGAATTTTCTCTGACTTATAATTTCTATAGGCGGTGGGCTCATAGTGTGTTACAGGACATTATTAAGGTAGCCTGTATTTTCTTGGCTTAAAATCTCTTAGAGCTCGAACTCTCATAGAGTTGTGATACTAATACTCCTTCTCATTAGTGTGATAATGGTTTTTTACTAAAGACCTTGTGTTCACATCTACTAGAGTTTCAAACTTATAGTGTAACACCTTATAACCGAGATAAAATACATCCCATCTTTTAAAAAAGCGTTCGATGTCGAATGACAGTTTATTAAGTACACTCTATGCCTTGAGTCTTAAATAGGAGTACCTTTACAAGATCAGAAATCTCTGACCGTAATGGCATTACAAAATGGCAAGACATGCCATCTCAATTTTGTCCTACTCACCACTTACAGCTATACAGGCTTTGTTCCGCCTATAAGTCTCATACAAAGTGATTAAACTCCGCTTTATACATACTCTTAACTCTATGTGTCTAAGTTTGATACAATAGAACATGAAAGTGAATAAGGGAACATTCTCGAAAGTTTGCCAAAGGAACATTCTCAAGTGTGTGTTTATCTCTGTTTGTGTCGTTGACTAAAACTCAAAGTTTGTCATGTTAAAAGTGATCAAGGGGTCCCCTTGTGTGTACCGTTCTCATGTTTCAAAGTTTGGCCAAAGTGTCCGCCTTACTCAAGTGCGTGTGTGTGTCGTTCTATCAAAGTTTGTCTAAAGTGATCTAATATAAACGTTTATATGTACCCTGTGTCTCATGTTGTCAGAAGTACGCAACAAGCACATAAGTGAACTCAAGTGTTACTGAGTCGTTCTCAAAGTTTGCCAACGTGTCTCTCTGAACGTTTCTAAGTTTTTTCCACATGATCACTCCTGTTCTCAATTAGTGACACATACAAAAAGAAAAAAAGGCACAATAGTGTGGTAAGAAAGTGGGACACAAGAGACAAAGTGACAAGAAAAGTTGTGAACCTAATATGGATTATATGCAGTTCACTGTTCTATCCAGCTTTACAATGTTTCAAAGCTCTGTATGCCCTATAGGTTCGATTAGGTTACTAGAGGTCATATTCTTTCATGTGACGAATACTAGGATTTACCTTTAATAAGTCCGAGATTTTATCCCTGCTAAACATCATCTGTGTAGATGCAGACCTTATATTCAAAAGTTCATTCTTGCAGAATGGGTTATGGTATTAGACTTGAGGGAAAATGACCTTCTGCTTGTGTATTGTATGTTGGTTATTACGGTGTACATATAGAGTATCTAGTATGTATTTACACAGATACAGTGACACAGAGGAATAAAATTATACGACTTATTAGAAGGTATAAAACAGAAGTGTATAACTCAACTGTATGAGACGGTGGGATACAGAGAGTATAAGTAAGGCATACAAAGAGAATAAGTAAGGATACAGAAAGTAAGGGCACTAAGGGAGTACGTCTAATGTCATATAGGCAATCTCATACCTATCAGTAAAGTAAAACGTACTGTTTTGTATGTTTCTCTAGACTGTTACAGAGTTATGAGTGCAAAGTTATACGTGTTTTAACTTCATTCTTATGCATTATACCAAAGTAACAGTTGGACAACAACTAATTCTCTGCAGACTATTTCAAAAGCTCTCTTTAGCGGGGTATTAGACTTGATGAACAATGACCTTGTGTTTGTGTATTGTAAGTTGGTCATACAGTATCTAGTATGTATCTACACAGATACGGAGACAAAGAGGGATAAAATTATACGACTTATTACAAGGTATAAAACAGACGTGTATAACGCAACTCTATGAGACTGGCAGAATATACAAAGAGTATAAGTAAGGCATACAAAGAGAATAAGTAAGACATACAGAGATTACAAAGGGAATACGTTTTTGTATTAGGATGCTGATAAGGAGACTACAGAACTGCTGTTACTATAATCAGTTTTAGGTCCACCGACTTTGTCTCTTTCTTGTTTCCAACAACTGGCCCATTCGTCGATGTTGATCTGATTTCCCACATTTCTTACCACTATATATATGTGCAGACCACCCATTCTTTTTTTCTTCTTGTTTATGTGTAAAAACAAAGACAAATAATATAAAGAATCAGAACAGGAGTGAAAGGGAAGAAATGTGGAAAAAACGAGAGAGAGAGAGAGAGAGAGAGAGAGAGAGAGAGAGAGAGAGAGAGAGAGAGAGAGAGAGAGAGAGAGAGAGAGAGAGGATAAGAGAGAGTAGAAAGATGCCATTCAGGGATTATGTGACTTGTTTGGTATCTGGGGCTCACATCACAAGAAAACACAGAGTACGTCATAAACTTTATATAAGCTAGTACTGTCCGAGTCTAGGTATTAGTTCATCATGGATAACTCATCCGACATTGATATGCAACCTGAAGAGAGAAACATGAAAATCATTCTTACACGGCGGACAAGTATTGTAGTAAGGCGACACAGGCCAATAGATTCTGGTAGGACCCCATCATTACCTACTAGACTATCTTCGCCTACTACATAACACCAGGGACCACCTAGACCTGAGACTCCACTTTTAACACCTGTACAATATGTACTAGCTCAGGAAGTATTAGTCATTCTTTGACAACACAAGACAGAGATAAATCGACTGATGATAAAGAAAGAATGAGAAGTTCGCCGTTGGCGACCTCTACTCGACAAATACTAGAGTCTCCCTTATTCAGCTTTTCGGAGCAACCAACGGTCCCTTTGAGGGTCACCCATCTTATTAGAAAAGAAACCTTAGCTAAAAGTATGCAGGTTTTACGTATGTTGTGTAATTCTGTAGCGGCAAGTTTAAAATATTGTAGCGACTAAACACTACTTAGGGTGCGAACTTTATTCAGATCATAAGCCTGAAACTGAAGTTGAACGATTTATGAGTTGAAATCCGCTTAGGCATGTCAGCTGCCCATCACTAAGATGTTGACATTTACTCTACAAGTCTTAATAACGGTCATTCGACATCGAAACCGCTTGAGTGTACATGTAGCTCGGTAAAAATAAGGTGTACCGTTTAAGCTTTACTCGCGCTTGCACCATTGACTTGAAATTATAGGATCTTCTGAGCTACGACTAACTCATTTCAGTACAAGAGACGAGCTAAGGCCTACGACAGCTTCTCGCGCATGCGCACTTGTGAACTCTCGTCAAAGACAGAGTGTGGCGCACCACTACTAGATTTATACACAAACCTGGAAAAATGGTCCCCCAAAAGTGTTCGGTTCTAAAAATAGATTCAACACTCTCAACAGACAAAAAGAAATCAATGGGAAACACACCAATAAGCTTCTGCTCTCTATACCACCCCCAACGTTGACTTCTCGGGTTTGGACTCACGTGACCTCAAAAAATAGTGACCCCAACCTCTTGTAACGAAGGCACTTCATTGGCTCCTTAGTAAAGCCAGAGAGAGGTTCAGGCAGCTCAATCTGATATCACACAAAACTTCATAAGAAAAAACACTTCCGTCATAGATAGGATACAAGATATATTTTCATGCACTCCAAAACTCAACATGATTGGCTCAGTTCCTCCTTATTGCCATGACAACATCGACCTCACTTCCGGTATGAGTTGTTTGAATTTTTTATGAACGGTTATTGTTTAACCTCATGTAACACAACTTCCGGTTAAATGGTAACCGCACGTAAATCCGGCTATGACGTACACAGGTGGCTCTCCGGTGCCGCCATTCTGAATTGACCAATCCTCAAGCCAGCACTCTATCATTTATGACGTCATCAGTGGCGAGCTCCGGCCTACTGCTTTCAAATGGCGCACCGGAGAGCTGCCTATAACTACTGATGTCCTTTTTTTAAGTCAGTCTAGTCCGTAATAGTTGAGCTATAAAGTGACCTACCCAAAAACTGATGTCCAACTTTTCTCTCTAAGTCAGTCTACCTCTCGTAATAATTGTAGGCTAAGAAAATAACCTACCCGGTCATAGACACGTCCAAACTCAACGTGTTCTTTTTTCTATAAGTCGACTCTGTGAGTATACCTCAACTTAAGCTATAGTAATCTATCGCAGGGTAGTGTCCTTTCAGGAAGCCGACATTTTTCTATAAGTCGGTCTAGTCCGAAATTAATTGAGTTAGTAATAGTTGACCTACCCCCAAGGGTGGTGTTTCCTTTTTTCTATAAGTAAACGACTCAGTGCGTATAAGTAATTGTGAGTTAATAAAATGACGCAGTTTTTTCTACGTCGGTGTTAGTCCACAGAATACTTCAAAATATGTCGCACATCTGGTGACAACTCCACATACATGAAAAATCATTGAAGAGATATTTAATAATAAGACAACATTTCTGGCAAGAGTTACTTATTCTTTAATTATATATACATATCTGAATCTTTATTTTATTGTTTACTGTCACTGATTTTTATTACTGTGACATGTATAATCGTACAGATAAAATATATCAAATTCTCAAAAATCAAAAACAATATTACATTTTTTACATTTTTTTTTTAAATTTAATATTGTTATTTTAACTATCGGTATCTAGGAGATTTCAACTAATGAACTAATTTAAAACTATTATTTACGTAAATATTTAATTCAAATTTCTGACACAAATATTCTAATAATATTCATTCTTTCTTTCTGACATATCCGTTCTGTCCAGTATGTTTTTTTTCTATTTGCGGGGCGAAAAGACGACAAGACGACATTTTAAGGTCGCAAATTTGCGGGGCGAAAAGACGACATTTTAAGGTCGCAAATTTGCGGGGCACTTGAAAAGACGACAATAAAGTCGCAAATTTGTGAGGCGAAAAGACGACAAAGCGCCGGACGAAAAGACGACAAAAGTATGTCGTTCATTTGCGGGTTATTCTGTAATCTTTTCGCCTTGTCATCTTTTCGTTTTGTCGTCTTTTCGTCCCGAAATAACGAAAAGTCGACATGACACAAATCAGCCACCATAACAGGGGCCTAGTTGGGCGCGGCATAAAACACCATTCCAAATTCAGTAACTGTAATTAGTTAAAAAGGGTGTTGAGAATATAAATAAACTTGTAAAATTTGCATCACCACCTTTTGAATTAGCTGAATATATATCTAGGGTAATTTCTTTCAAAACTCGCAGATTTTTCAATTGACAAATTTTATATCATTGATAATGTTAACGTTTCGCCAGGCAAAAGCCAAAATTTATGATCGAATGCCATGGCTGTAAAAACGTGTACATACAGATTTTAAAGCTGAATAAATAAATAAATAAATAAATAAATAAATTATAATGAATCAATTTATTAATACAATAGTCCATTAAAGATATGGTCGATTAGGCCTTATACATAGTAACACATGTTACTGGTTGCATGTAACGCTAATATGTAAATAATTGTCAAAATATTCAAATATCTAAGGTAATAATATTTGAATTGCATTAATTTTATTCTGGTGTATAAAATTACATGTAGTGAACACATCTTCATATTCTGTGTCGACATTCCAAGCTCGAAAATAATGTGTGATAAACAATCAAAATAGCGACCAGTAATTCAGCGCCCTCTATTCACGATCGTTTCTCGCGATCGGAGATCAGCAGAATATAATGACTGTTATTGTTCGGGTTACCTGTATCCAATTTCACTAGACGCTTTAACACAGTATCAGACCACTTGCGGTGGTTTAGTGTTTTATTGTTATGCAAGCAAAACATCTCGGGTTTGATTCTCTGACGGTATATGTTCATATCTAAGATTTTAAAAGATTGTAGTGACTTTTCATTCGGGCTAGGCATACAAATTGAATCCACTCCTTGACATATTTGGCCTGTGTAGTGTGACTTCGCAGCATCGATTTACATTGGCTGCAGGTACAGTTTCCGTGAGCCAATCAGAACCCTTCTAACAATCGAATACGCATCGACCACATGATTGGGGAGGGGAGGGGGGTATGTAAATACAGGATAATGGCGACGTGCAAGCTATGCCACGTTTTTTTTTTTTTCGTTGACTAATATCAGGGGTCAGTGTCGTGTCAATTTAAGTGAAATTTTAAACTGGTGACCGCCAAATATGAAATGTAACCTGTCAAGGTGTGTGAGTAACGGTGTGCATTGGAAAAACTTGACTTGGGAAGATGCGACAGACTGATCCAATCTCTTACACAGAGGAGCCGGCCTGGCTCAGTCGGTAGCGCGCTCGACTCTGGATCGTGAGGTCGTGAGTTCGAGTCCCGCCGGCGACAGGTTGGTTTCCTGTCTTTCGGATGAGACAGTAAAAGCTGGAGGTCCCGTGTCACAGTAGGTGTTGGCACGTTAAAGAACCCTACTGCTCAATGGCCGTAAGTGCCGAGCATAGGCCAAAATTTGAAGCCCTTCACCGGCATTTGGTGACGTCTCCATATGAGTGAAATATTCTCGAGTGGGACGTTAAACAACAATAAACAAATATCTTACACAGAGTTGTCGGTCATTGCACTATCGATCAATCTCTGTCAACGTCTCCAGTTTTTCCAGATATTGAAAAATAAATAAATGTATTCTCGCTCTTTATACGTAGTTTGCCTTTTGGCATATATCGTTAGTTTTCACTTAGAATAAAATACCATTTCATATGAAAACATCTTTTAAAAATGTTTATAAATATGGGGACTATATTTTTGTGAAAAGTATTCTTATTCTGAGTAATTTGGTTTTTATATTCATTCTTTTGGTTACACTACCACGTGTTTTGGGACAGCATTTTAGATAGTCGTCGACAGAGACTGATCGAGAGTACAATGACTGATCTTCATTGACTGGTGTATGGCATTTAGCCCAAAGCTAACGATGCTGTTGTGTTGTCGTTTAACATCCCACTCAAGAATCTATCTCTCATATGGAGACGTCAGCAAATGCCGGTGAAGGGCTTCAAATTGTTGGCCTATACTTGGCACTTACAGCCATTGAGCAGTGAGGGTTCTCTAACGTGCCGACACCTACTTTGACACGGGACCTCGGTTTTTATGGTCTCATTCGAAGGACAGGAAAAGCCACGACGACTCTCCCCAAAGCTGACGACATCGCCATTTAAGTAAAAAATAATTTAGATACAAACATCCAAATAATAAAAATTGTCGTTGACACTGTACATAGATAATTATGAAATATTCTGTTGTTACTTATTGCGCGCTGTGCAAATTGTCACGTTTCATTTTTCTAATTTTCTTAGTTAACTGTAGCAAAAACACCACTTAACAAATTATCATCAAGTTCATCATTTAACAAGGTCGTCGATAATGCACAAATTATTTATACTTTTTTTTTTTTTTTTTTGTCTTGAGGAAGTTGAATCAGCGGATATTTTTATATGGCTGGTTGAATCAGCCTAAGGCTTGCGTTTTTGTTTGTTTGTTTATCTTTTTTCATTTTATTTGTTTATCTCAATTTATTTATTTATTTGCATATAATTAATGTTTACATTATCGCTGATGTTTTTCAAGTTGATAATCATGAAAAGTAATGCATGACATCACGTGCTCGTTGACCTTGTACTTGGCACACACGTTGACTTATTTATTTATCATTTCAATATTTATTTTGTTCAAAATTATAGATGTCTGTGAATATCAATTAGCACTCACATAAATGAAGATATTGTTTTCTCATTGCTTAAGATAATGAAGTTGTTTACACATGCGCCGGCGTTTACCTGTTAAAAGTAAAAGTTTTAAGACGTCACATACCTACTGTCGTTTAATATATACCTGCGGCGTTAAGCGTTTAAACATAGCTTATATCTTCACATACTTATAATTTACAAAACTGTACAAATGTTATAAAATTACTCGACCGGAAAGATTCTTGTCAAGTCAGTATCCAGAATTATTTTGTTACGTATCACCTGAATGAATTTGTTTTGACACAATTCCTATTGACTTCTCGGTATAATTTGGGAGTAGAAAGAGACAAATACATCGTACGGACGGATGGATGGTTTTTAAATTACCTGATTTTAATTGCATAAGGATGACTTCCGAAACGCCTGGAAAAGCGTCTGTATTGTTCTACCAGACGGATGAGGAGATTGAGTCGAGGGTAAGACCCGAGCACTTGAATGAGCAGGTAGAAGATAATGTAAGGAGAATAAGACAAAAGTCATCGCTGAAACTGAAAATGTTTTCTATAAGATCTGAATCTGAAGGTGAGTGATTCGTGCTAATACTTCACAAAATGCGAGCATATGTTATTTACCAGGTAGTGTAGTGATTCTTTTAGGGACATGCTTAATAAAAAAGTTTAATGAATTAATTTACAGTTTTCGTTTATGTATGTTCCAGATGTTACTGTGTCGTTCAAGTTGCAAATGGAGAGAGAGAGAGAGAGAGAGAGAGAGAGAGAGAGAGAGAGAGAGAGAGAGAGAGAGAGAGAGAGAGAGAGAGAGAGAGAGAGAGAGAGAGAGAGAGATTGCTTATTAGCATTTTCACGTACTAGATCATATTTGTAGATGAAAATGTAGATTTATATCTAACATCAAATTATGCAAACTGAATATGAAATTTATACTGATTGACAGTCATAATACGCTTGATTTCACGTGGAAAGCGTATTGCTTATTAAGGTCAAGTTGGTCTACCATACTTTTAAGTTGTTTTAGGACGCGCAAAGAATTTTTTTTTTACTTATGTGAAAATATTACCGACTTTAAGTGAAGTGCCACAAATTTTTACTCACAGCTTGATCATAACAATGTAGTTAGTGTTGTTTAGAGTATTAATATCGACATCGTACTTGAACACTACAAACATTGTATATACTGTATATTTGTTATTTTCTCAATACCATTGTATTCTGGTAAAAGAGAATAAAGAATCTGAATCTGAGAACCGTGTCACGCCACACGGTGACACACACACTTTATTAGGGATATCATTTGGAAAGGTTCTTTTGCCACACGCTTGAGGGAGCAACACGTAGAGTAAATATGACAAATTACTACAGCTATTACAATGAACTACACGTTGAAACACATGGGTTTAAAAAGGGATCATACCGAGATAATCTTCTACAGGTTGTAGTTTAATCAGTAGGATTATAATTAGTGGCAATTAATGTTTTTTTAAGTGATTGTAATTAACACGGCCAATGAATTCTCCATTGTGGTTCTATAGAAAAATAAACCTGGATAAAGTTCCTTAGGCGAACTGACACATCGAAAAAAAAAACATATTTAGAATATAGATGCATACGGATTTAAAGGAATTGGGGTTGGGTGCACCAGAAGATGACATGGTTTTCTTTTTTTACTTATTGCAAACGACAAGAAAGTAATTGTGTGCATGAACAACGCAATTTTAACCATGCACTGTCAAATTATGGAGGGGAATGGGGATGACACACACCGCATCATGCGAAAGGCCTGCTAAAAGTATTACCTGTTACATACATCGCTGGTGCACCTTTTACCTACACGTATCTAATCATACTATATGGTAACAGTTGTTGGAATATGTGAGTAGTAATGTGTGAAACATCAAATAGAGACCTGTGACAAATACGTCATTTAATCACTTAAATTACATATTTCAAAATTATTTCATATCAATGTCTGATTTTCTCCATCATCCTGTAGTCTCACCAATGCCACCCAGGTTGATCCATATAGGGATTCGCGAAGCTAGTATGCCAGAAGGCTGGCCGCCAGATCGGAAACGCGGATTTTCTCCGGACATTCCTTATTTGTCCAACAATAAGCAACCCTTATAATTGGCCAACAAGACACTTTTATAGTGTAAGTTATATAACTTGTTTGGCGATTAGTGTAGTACACGTATGATAAGGCATTGCCTATGAGAGCGCAGTTCAAAATTGAATTTATCTAGTTAGTTTTAGAACGGACGGTGACAGGCAAAAGGCAATCACAATAGGTCATTCTGAGCCTTTGGTTCAGGTGAATGGAGATGAAAGGTGAACACCATACAATTTTATGAATGACAGAAACCTCAAACACCATCGTTCGTAGTAGTCTAGT
This sequence comes from Atrina japonica, assembly GCA_030159075.1. NCBI lineage: Eukaryota > Metazoa > Mollusca > Bivalvia > Pterioida > Pinnidae > Atrina > Atrina japonica. Next base: position 211,972 of record BROG01000373.1, read on the forward strand.
GGTAGGGGTTCGAGTCATGGTCGGGTACCGGATAATGTCTGAAAAAAACCCCAGAGGTATTGAAACGTAATAACCGAAAACATTCAGGATTGACGACTGCCCATAGCACAGGTCATTTTTTGTGGACTTTGACAATAAACAAAATAACACACGTACATGATTTATTCTATAATTTGTCTTTCTTAACATTCAGACAGTGGAGTAAGGTGTAACGATGATGAAGAAAACATTCGAGCACTTTCCGGTAGGAGAAAATCTCGTGTCTCCCTCTACTCAATATCATCGTCACCGGCGTTTGAGATCTCCACCTTTGATGAACTGTTTCAGACTGGGGGTCAAACTCGTTTATATTTAAACAAGGCACCTAGTATTTTATTCCGTCAACAGTCAAATCGCAGACAGTCCACCATTGACCCGCCATTAGGTAAGTGCAAACGTCTATATAATAGATAGTTGTTTATTTCATCTTTACGAAGTTGATGACTGGAGTAGACTGGACTGGTCTCATAATTTTAATGTAGAAGTAATATCATAAAATAATTCTATCATGTTCCCACTTTTTGATTTTCCAGGGGTTTTAACAAAAAGTGGGAACTTGATAATTCTACCTGTAGTATCCCTCTTTCAGGTGTCTGGAATTCTTAATATTTGTGTTGATTCTAATGATGATTTTTATAAATTTATACATAGTTATGAAATTTTCATTTTCATTCTGGACATTCTTTAAAAGCGTTATGTACATTTCCAAAGAGGAACAACTGTGATAAAATATCCGTACGTGTCCAATGTAAAATTGTGACCGAGTGGCTTGAACCATGAAGTTTCTCACCTCTGTTCAGCGAGGGTTCGAGCCCCGCTGTCCCAGAACCATAGCTGATTTTGGTGAGAAAGTTTGCCAGTTTATTTGCAGAAGGTCGACTGACTTTTGGCGAGTACATTGTAACCGGTTTATCTCCTACACGAACTGAAAAAAAAAATTGTTGAGTGTGGCATATGACACCGCTCAAAACAAAAACACAAACAATTTTCGCGAGTAGTGTCCAAGACAAATCACTGTGTATTTTAGCAATTTTCAGTATTCTTAGTGCTAGCATTTTGGTTTATAACATACCAGTATATCAACAAATGAGAGGTATTCACGATTGAAAGTCCTCGATGTCAAAATGTAGGCTACATTTTCCGGATTGAGAAGTAATCACAAGTGAATATACTCCGTTATTTTTTTTTTCTTTGTATCATCAAGTATTTTCATAGCCCACCATGAAATTGTACGGAGTAAGAACAGCATTACGTGGCTATGGCATCAGGTTGTCTGGAAATACGACTGACACGAATAATGGGGGAATCAGAGGGTACGTAATTGAAGTTCGGAATATATTAATATTATATGTACACGCAACTTGATCGGGTCTGTGAAGGTCTCCCCAAAGGTGCTTCCGCCACTTTAGTTTACTTCCAAGTTTTAATGTTGTTCAGGTGACTTATAGCGACATATATATATATGTGTGTGTGTGTGTATGAAGTAAGTGCGACTTCTTACCAATTAACTCTATTAGAAATAGTTAAAACGTTATAGAATTCAAAGAATGAAATTATTCCGAGTATCTTTGTAAAATGGGAGAAGTGTCATAAGGAATTCTTACCACAGCGCCATTTCTCGTCCGACAGGGGGCCGAGTGGTTACTGGTTAGAGCTCCGCGCTTTTAACCATATAGTCTCACACTTCTGGTCAGCGCAGGTTCTAGGCGCGCTGGAGTATAAGCTGATTTTTGTGAGAAAGTTGCCAGTGTACATGCGGAAGGCTGATGGTATTTCCCGGGTACATTGTAACCGGGTTCTCTCCCCCAACCAATAAAACTGGCTGCCACCATATAACTGATAAAATGTTGAGTGGCGTAAAACACTGTTCAAAATTTCTCTCACTCTGACAGTGTGTCATACGTATATGTTGTCAATGTCTTGTAAAATTAAAACAATAGGTTGATTTCCTTTATGTCATCATCAACCATTGACGGATTCAGGGGGGGGGGGGGGTGCACCCCCGAACTTCTCTACTTATATTGCAATCAATGAAAAGAAAAAAAATAATTTCGAATGTCATTAGTTTCCGGTTCATTTTGTCACGAAAGAAAAAAAAATATAAATCATAATAATAATAATTATAATAAATCATAATCTATATAGTTCTTAAATTATGAATATAGAAGGTAAAATACCATTTTAGGAAATAAAATTGGGATATTATAATGATTTTTTTGTATATAATCTGAAAGTGTACATACAGTATGTTGTTTTTTTTTCTTTTAATTTTCTTATTCTTTGTTTACAAGGTTGTTTACGAAGGCTTTTTACTTGATTCTTTTCTGTTAATGTCATTCTATTTTCTTGTATTATTTACCTAGTGTGCTTGTTGAGACACACAAATTAAGTATATTCCGGCAGCGATATATAAAGCTAATATTAGCTTTATATATCGCTGATTCCGGTAAGAAGAAATAGAATAGATGCCATGTTAATCTATAGTAATTTATTTTCCATTACTGGATGTAATAAGTCTATTATTTAGGGATTACTGGCATTCCATACCGGACCACTAGATAGCGTGTATTGTTTTAACGATAGGTACACAGCACTGATCATGAGTGTAGCTGGTGATAGCCTTTTTACACATTTTTAAAAATAAATGCGCAATATAGAATTTAGTTGATACCTGACATTCTTCCATTAATCCCTGATTGAATATCGATTTTTATTGGTTCAGTTATTAGAAAATATCGAAAAAATAATAGTTACCTGGAATGAGCGAATTTGCGCGTCTGTTGAGGTCATTTTGCTCTCATTTTGATTTTTCCGGTTAAGGGACGCAACCACCTGCTCAGGCAATTTGTTGCTACCTAATAGTGAAGGTGTCGGTAGATTTCATAGAAACTACAGAAATATATATCGATAATACGAACCGACATATAACAACCTTCCCTTTGGTCTACATGAGATGTACTCAATTTTAATTTTTAGAAATTAAAAATTAGTAAAGGACAATTTCATCGTCTGCTCGATCGGTGTCATCCTAAATCATGAAACAGAACACGATGAAAGGATTTTTTAATTCTCTGTCGGCCAGAATATTGGAGTTACAAAGTATGTAGAAAGTCGCCTGTTGTCAAGAGAAGATGAATACTACACTGATTAGACAGCATATATTTAACCAATCAAAATCGAAGAGGCTAACACGTGATGTACTTAATGTAGAATATTTTGTATGATGCAGAATATCATTAATGTAATTTCAGAGAATGTACAAAGCCACGCATCATCGTAAAACCGCGATCCGGAATCGCTATGCTCTTTCCTACCCGTGGTCCCATGCGACCGAAATTTCTCGTATATCATGAATATTATTCATAAGGCATCAACCAATGCCAGTAAATGGTGCTCGCATTGGTCCACCAATCAGATGGGGGCTTTAAAACAACTTCTACATTGTATTAGAACAATAATGACCATCTCAATAGGACAACGTATCTGAAATGAAAATCAGGGCCTGGCACCATAAAACTTGAGAATTGACTCAAGTCTAAGAATATTCTCATTAGGCGTGCTCAGCCAATCAGATTTTAGGATTTGCCAAATTTGAGTAAGAGTTTTAGACTAAAAGTAATTCTTATGTTTTATGGTGTGGGGTCCAGGGCCCCTCGTGTACATATTAAGGTCTTCACTCAGTGCTCTTTTTTTTTTTTTTTTTTTTGCATTTTTTACAAGTCATGTTCCTTATCTTTATGGCTATGTATAATATTTACGTCATATTTGTGATATTGCCTAGTAATTTTTAAGTTCGTTAACTGTAGATTACTGTTGCATTGGAATTTCCATAGAATTACATTCCATACATATATACATAAGGGAAATGCTAAGTGACAAGTGAGTAATGATATCCCGGATTCTCCACCAATACTTTTTAGCTTATACACAGTAATAAATCCCCCAAATCATGCATATATTATATAACCATTACGTTTTATGTAAGGAATTAAACACAATAGTTGCAGAGCGACAGTTGAATACATTGTATACTGTTTACCTGAAAATTTTCGTCCTTGGTTATTTTCGCTCTTGTAAGAAATATTACAAACATAAAACCAAAGTTATAATGCTCAAGGCGATCGTTTCTGGAAATTAGACATCATCAGTTGAACTCCAATTTTACAAAAAAGTTTTATAAATGAAACGTTGTATAAGACAAGGCCAACAAATAAACCTAAATGCATATCCAAATCCATCTAAGAGTAACCACTGTAAAAAGATGACTATCTTAGCTTTTGAAAAAAGAAAAAATGGAATTTAAATGGTGTTATCAGTGCCAAATATTACTTTAGTATTAGATTATCAGCTGGTACCGAAATATCAGGTACTAGGCTTATGTATACCCTCGGGGACTCAAATGGCCCACCAGCAGTTGCAACGACCTAGTGGTTATAAGTATTATAAACATATGATAATACCAAAGTTATAATGCTCAAGACGATTGTTTCTGTCAATTAGACTTCATAAGTTGAGCTCCAATTTTACAAAAAGGTTGTCTAAAGGAAAAGTGGTATAAGAACAAGGCCAACAAATAAACCTAAACGCAGAAAACATACTCACCCTCAATCACTATAGTCATTTGGATTACATGAATGTCTATGTTTCATCTGTTAAGCTTGAAAACTTTCGTCTTCGTTTTAAATTCACCCTCTCATCGACGAAAATTAAACGTGAGCGAAAATTACCAGGTATACAGTAATATCTCAAATTACTTTTTCAGAGAGAGAGAGAAAGAGAGAGAGAGAGAATGATATGCGTATACAGTGATATCTCAAATTACTTTCTCAGAGAGAGAGAGAGAGAGGGAGAGAGAGAGAGATATGCGTTTTGAGTCATTATTTCGCCCAATAAATATCTGTATTTGATATTGTACGATATTGGAGAATAGCGATTTGATGTAGAAATACAATAATTTAAAAATTTTACATATATTTTACACAATATATATGTGGAAATACTAATTTAATAGAAATGAGAAAATACTTAAATATATTTTATAAAAAAGAAATGCTTTTACTTCATTATTGTACCGTAATGCTTAATGAAAATCCATTACTAGTGTGCCTAGGATGTTTATGACAGCATTATATATACAAATAAAAGGACTAAATGGCCATCAATCTGACATCATTGTAGACTAAAGTACACTATTCCTAATAATTGCATATTCCTGTTAATTGTATAATTTTTTCTGACATTTTGACTATATAATAAAGAGGAATTCACTCTACTTTGCTGTCAATGTCACCATCAGAACTACATGTATTTGTTGCGTGAAAACAGTCAATGACATCAGACTTCTCGCTAATGAAATGTACCTTGGTATATATTCTTAATAAATTGTACAGAATATATATTATGTATTTGGAAGTATGAATAAAATGAATGAATTAACACGCGGTCTAAGAAAAACACCTCCTGTGATCTGACGAAATTCCTGTTGTTAACAAGATTCTAGATTCTTTATTTCTCTTTAGGTTGACAATTCAACATTGAGAACATATTATAAACATTTTAACATAATCAAAATGGTACACGTGAGTGAACATTGTAAATAACAGAATATATATACATATATATATATATATATATATATATATATATATATATATATATATATATATATATATATATATATATATATATATATACACATACATACACACATAGACACATACATATATACATATATATATATACATACCCATACACATACATACATACACTTGTACACAGTTGACAGTAATTAACCAGGAGGGTTGACCCTCTTGTTTATAACATTAATGAATTGCTGTAATTTGTTTAGTGTGCAGAGATTGTTAGTTGAAAATAACTCTTGAAACTTAATAATGTTACGTCTAGTATAAGACTTTTTTGGAATATATAATTTTCGTAATTCGCTTAAGGATGTACATTGCAATATATAGTGAAACTCATCGCCAATATCTATGTTACATAAATTACATTTTCTTTCTCCCCTTGGTATGTTAAACCATCTACCCAATTCAATGGGTAGCTTGTGATTTGTTGTCCTGAATCGAGCTAATGATTTAATTTTTGGATTAGGTAAAAAGGATAAAATATAATTTTGCCATTTCAAAATAGAACCTGTGAAAATATCGTACATTACACCTTTACCAGAGTTCAAACAGTCTGATGACCAAGTTTGCTGAAATTGGTCATAGAATATTTGTTTTGAAAAATTTAGCAACCAAGTCTTATTATCTACATACTGTGTATCCCATATATAACTCAAACCATTATTATCAAACACTGTTTTAAGATTTTGAATCCATTTTATGTTTTGCCCAATGCATGACTTTCTATGAATCAATTTATACATTATACACGAAAATTTGGTCTGTTTACCAGTAACGATACTATGCCAGTAATTAAGTAATCTTGTTTTAATTTGTATAGATAATGGAACTCTTCCTAATTCCCCATAAATCATGAATTTTGGTGTACTGGGTTTAAGATTTAACAATAGTCTACAAAATTTTAAATGAACCTTTTCAATCATTTCTAAATTACCAAACCCCCAAACCTCACACCCATAAAGTAAAATTGGTACAATTATTTTATCGAACAAGTTCAGTTGATCAACAATAGAAAGATTAAGATTTCTAGCCTTCTTTAGTAATGCAAACATGGCATTTGTAGCTTTAATTGCTAAATATTTCTTGGTTTCAACAAAGGAACCTGTTTTTGAAAAAAATATACCAAGGTATTTAAAATGTTTAACAATTTCCAATATTTGATCATTAAATGTAAAATTAAAATTGTTTGATATTCGACCTTTTGAAAAAATCATAACTTTCGTTTTTTCAATATTAACATGCAATTTCCACTGATTACAATAATTGGAGAAACAATTCAGTTTATATTGTAAGTCTTCACATGAATCAGACAGTAAAACAGTGTCATCCGCATAAAGGATGATTATGATTTTAAAAAATAAATTTAACTCCCCTTCTATTTCATCAGATATGGAGGAGACACCTTTTTCATCATTAAGTCTTAGAAAATCTTCAAGATCATTTAAATATATTGCAAACAAAAAAGGTGATAAATTTTCTCCTTGTCTCACTCCAATTTTACATGGGAAAAAATCAGAAGAACCGTTATTTAATGATATTCTAGACTTACTACCATTATACATGTTAAAAATCACATTAAAACATTTTCCTGTAATATTATATCTAAATAATTTTTGCCACAATCCAGTTCTCCAGACTTTATCAAATGCAGCTCTAAAGTCTATAAAGGCACAAAAAAGTTTCTTTTTCAATAAAAATGATAGTTCCACTATACTATATAATGTTAACAAATTATCAATTGTGGAATAATTAGGTCTGAATCCTGTTTGGTTTTCACATAACAAATCATAAATGTCTGCATAATCAGTTAAACGCTTACATAAAATTGAAGTAAATAATTTACCCATACAACTTAACAATGTGATGGGTCTATAGTTTGCAGGATCTTTGTCATTACCTTTGTTTTTATAAATTGGTACAATATTTCCAAGTAACCATGCTTCTGGCAAAATACCAGTATTGAAAATTAAATTAAATAACTTACAATATAAAGGTAACATAATATCTATAGAAGAGACAATATATTCATTCAAAATTTAATCAACCCCTGAGCTTTTATTATTTTTTAAAAGTTTCACAGACCTTAATATTTCATCCTCATTAATTGGATCATTTAAAAATAAATTACTTTCGTTATCATTTCCAAATGGAAAGTGATCATTGTTATCACTTTCTTGATTTGTATTTATATTTTTGAAATAATCATAAAAATCGTTTATATTGGCATTACACATAAAATTATCCTTTTTGTTAATAATTTTCCAATATTCCTTTGGATTAGACTTACTAAGATTTCTTATTTTTCTCATTAGCTGAGTTCTATACTTATTCATACTTTGATCTAAAACAACTTTATACCTTTTTTCAGTGATACGCAACTCTTCTTTAAAAAATATAGATCCATACTTTTTATACAACCTCTTTGTTCTACAAAAATGTTTACAGCTTTTCAACCAGTCTTTTGAATTATGTTTACAATCACTCTTTCTTTTTTGTTGAAAAACAGCAAAGGTTCTTTTTGCTGATTCTAACAAAATATCAGCAGTTTTTTCAAAAATATTGTTAACAGTATCACTGTGCACATTATTTTCATCAGTTTGATTAATTATTTCCAAAATTCTATTTACTTTTTTCACAGTACTCAATTGATTTACAGGTTTCCCAAACTTTAATTCTTTCAGTAGTACTGGAGAAATCGTTATCAATAGTTAAACTATCATTTGCATTTTGTTTTCTCTTTATTTCACATGACAAAGGTAAATGAATATCAGAATACAACGAAGAAAAATCTAAAATATTAAAATTATTTACGAGTTTCATAAATTCAGTCGTACATATACAATAGTCGACTACGCTTGACTTTGTGGTCGTAAAGTTACCTCCCTCTAGTCTACCATTTAAAATATACAGGTTATTTGATTTGCAAAAACTCAACAACTGATTGCCATAATTATTTTTCTTTGGATCTAACGATTTTCTTTTCAATGGGATTCCCATTAAATTAAGTTTATTAACATCAGAAAGTAAATCTAAATCTGGGTCTTCAAAATTGATTTCATGAGAAAATACTTCTACAGGTTCATGAAAATCATCACAATCTGCTACTCGTGAGTTAAAATCACCAAGTAAACATATTTTATTGTAATTACAATTAAAATCAAACAATTCTCTTTCAATTTCGTCAAAAGCATCGTTATTACTGTAGGGAGATCCCTCTGGAGGTATATATACAACACCAAAAACACAATCATCATCAGCATGTAAAATCATGCGATCAACTTTAAACCAAAAAACATATTTACAATCTGTATAAATTTGTGTGATGTGTCCAGAAAGTGACCGTTTGTAACCAAACATAATTCCTCCAGATCGACGAAACGCTATACCATGTCTATGTTTAGCCTCAAAAATAAAATTTTCTAATTCAATAGTATCTAATTTATCAGTTTTAGTTTCCGTGAAACATAAAATATCGTAATCATTTGTAAAATTTGCAAATTCTGGGTAATTCAAACACATACATGAATATTTCCTGTAATTGACATTCAAAAGGATATTGACATTAATTGTTTTCGTTAATTAAAGAACATTGAAATTCTGTTACATAAAAAATTGTATTTTAGTTGATTTTAGTTGAAAGATTTCATAGCAATGTACATACATACATACATACATGTACATCTCTGTCTCTCTCTCTCTCTCTTATATACATGTATTATATATGAAGTAGAACCTCGGTATTAATACTGACTCACTCAAATCGGTCTAAATTGCGAGGTGGTCTTTTACGTTATGGCCTAGACAAACAAAATAACACACGTACATGATTTATTCTAGAATTTGTCTGTCTTAACATTCAGACAGTGGAGTAAGGTGTAACGATGATGAAGAAAACATTCGAGCACTTTCCGGTAGGAGAAAATCTCGTGTCTCCCTCTACTCAGTACTATCGTCACCGGCGTTTGAGATCTCCACCTTTGATGAACTGTTTCAGACTGGGGGTCAAACTCGTTTATATTTAAACAAGGCACCTAGTAGTTTATTCCGTCAACAGTCAAATCGCAGACAGTCCACCATTGACCCGCCATTAGGTAAGTGCAAACGTCTATATAATAGATATTTGTTTATTTCATCTTTACGAAGTTGATGACTGGAGTAGACTGGACTGGTCTCATAGTAATATCATAAAATAATTCTATCATGTTCCCACTTTTTGATTTTCCAGGGGTTTTAACAAAAAGTGGGAACTTGATAATTCTACCTGTAGTATCCCTCTTTCAGGTGTCTGGAATTCTTAATATTTGTGTTGATTCTAATGATGATTTTTATAAATTAATACATAGCAATGAAATTTTCATTTTCATTCTGGACATTCTTTAAAAGCGTTATGTACATTTCCAAAGAGGAACAACTGTGATAAAATATCCGTACGTGTCCAATGTAAAATTGTGACCGAGTGGCTTGAACCATGAAGTTTCTCACCTCTGTTCAGCGAGGGTTCGAGCCCCGCTGTCCCAGAACCATAGCTGATTTTGGTGAGAAAGTTTGCCAGTTTATTTGCAGAAGGTCGACTGACTTTTGCCGAGTACATTGTAACCGGTTTATCTCCTACACCAACTGAAAAAAAAAAAATTGTTGAGTGTGGCATATGACACCGCCCAAAACAAAAACACAAACAATTTTCGCGAGTAGTGTCCAAGACAAATCACTGTGTATTTTAGCAATTTTCAGTATTCTTAGTGCTAGCATTTTGGTTTATAACATACCAGTATATCAACAAATGAGAGGTATTCACGATTGAAAGTCCTCGATGTCAAAATGTAGGCTACATTTTCCGGATTGAGAAGTAATCACAAGTGAATATACTCCGTTATTTTTTTTTTCTTTGTATCATCAAGTATTTTCATAGCCCACCATGTAATTGTACGGAGTAAGAACAGCATTACGTGGCTATGGCATCAGGTTGTCTGGAAATACGACTGAAACGAATAATGGGGGAATCAGAGGGTACGTAAATGAACTTCGGAATATATCAATATTATGTACACGCAATTTAGGTCTCCCCAAAGGTGCTTCCTCCACTGTAGTGTACTTCCTAGTTTTAATGTTGCTCAGGTGACTTATAGCGACGGAAATAATTCTTATACACCACCCCCTAATTTCTACAACATTATTATTTAATTTTGTCATATAGCCTACATGTTGAATGTTAATACATACATACATACATACATACATACATATATATATATATATATATATATATATATATATATGTGTGTGTGTGTGTGTGTGTGTGTGTGTGTGTGTGTGTGTGTAAAGTACGTGCGACTTCTTACCAATTAACTCTATTAGAAATAGTTAAAACGTAATAGAATTTAAAGAATGAAATTATTCCGAGTATCTTTGTAAAATGGGAGAAGTGTCATAAGGAATTCTTACCACAGCGCCATTTCTCGTCCGACAGGGGGCCGAGTGGTTACTGGTTAGAGCTCCGCGCTTTTAACCATATAGTCTCACACTTCTGGTCAGCGCAGGTTCTAGGCTCGCTAGAGTATAAGCTGATTTTTGAGAGAAAGTTGCCAGTTTACTTGCGGAAGGCTGATGGTATCTTCCCGGGTACATTGTAACCGGGTTCTCTCCCCCAACCAATAAAACTGGCTGCCACCATATAACTGATAAAATGTTGAGTGGCGTAAAACACTGTTCAAAATTTGTCTCACTCTGACAGTGCGTCATACGTATATGTTGTCAATGTCTTGTAAAATTAAAACAATAGGTTGATTTCCTTTATGTCATCATCAACCATTGACGGATTCAAGGGGGGGGGGGGTGCACCCCGAACTTCTCTATTTATATTGCAATCAATGAAAAGAAAAAAATAATTTCGAATGTCATTAGTTTCCGGTTCATTTTGTCACGAAAGAAAAAAAAATATAAATCATAATAATAATAATTATAATAAATCATAATCTATATAGTTCTTAAATTATGAATATAGAAGGTAAAATACCATTTTAGGAAATAAAATTGGGATATTATAATGATTTTTTTGTATATAATCTGAAAGTGTACATACAGTATGCTCTGGTTTGTTTTTTTTTCTTTTAATTTTCTTATTCTTTGTTTACAAGGTTGTTTACGAATGCTTTTTACTTGTTTCTTTTCTGTTAATGTCATTCTATTTTCTTGTATTATTTACCTAGTGTGCTTGTTGAGACACACACAAATTAAGTATATTCCGGCAGCGATATATAAAGCTAATATTAGCTTTATATATCGCTGATTCCGGTAAGAAGAAATAGAATAGATGCCATGTTAATCTATAGTAATTTATTTTCCATTACTGGATGTAATAAGTCTATTATTTAGGGATTACTGGCATTCCATACCGGACCACTAGATAGCGTGTATTGTTTTAACGATAGGTACACAGCACTGATCATGAGTGTAGCTGGTGATAGCCTTTTTACACATTTTTAAAAATAAATGCGCAATATAGAATTTAGTTGATACCTGACATTCTTCCATTAATCCCTGATTGAATATCGATTTTTATTGGTTCAGTTATTGGAAAATATCGAAAAAATAATAGTTACCTGGAATGAGCGAATTTGCGCGTCTGTTGAGGTCATTTTGCTCTCATTTTGATTTTTCCGGTTAAGGGACGCAACCACCTGCTCAGGCAATTTGTTGCTACCTAATAGTGAAGGTGTCGGTAGATTTCATAGAACTACAGAAATATATATCGATAATACGAACCGACATATAACAACCTTCCCTTTGGTCTACATGAGATGTACTCAATTTTAATTTTTAGAAATTAAAAATTAGTAAAGGACAATTTCATCGTCTGCTCGATCGGTGTCATCCTAAATCATGAAACTGAACACGATGAAAGGATTTTTTTAATTCTCTGTCGGCCAGAATATTGGAGTTACAAAGTATGTAGAAAGTCGCCTGTTGTCAAGATAAGATGAATACTACACTGATTAGACAGCATATATTTAACCAATCAAAATCCAAGAGGCTAACACGTGATGTACTTAATGTAGAATATTTTGTATGATGCAGAATATCATTAATGTAATTTCAGAGAATGTACAAAGCCACGCATCATCGTAAAACCGCGATCCGGAATCGCTATGCTCTTTCCTACCCGTGGTCCCATGCGACCGAAATTTCTCGTATATCATGAATATTATTCATAAGGCATCAACCAATGCCAGTAAATGGTGCTCGCATTGGTCCACCAATCAGATGGGGGCTTTAAAACAACTTCTACATTGTATTAGAACAATAATGACCATCTCAATAGGACAACGTATCTGAAATGAAAATCAGGGCCTGGCACCATAAAACTTGAGAATTGACTCAAGTCTAAGAATATTCTCATTAGGCGTGCTCAGCCAATCAGATTTTAGGATTTGCCAAATTTGAGTAAGAGTTTTAGACTAAAAGTAATTCTTATGTTTTATGGTGTGGGGTCCAGGGTCCCTCGTGTACATATTAAGGTCTTCACTCAGCGCTCTTTTTTTTTTTTTTTTGCATTTTTTACAAGTCATGTTCCTTATCTTTATGGCTATGTATAATATTTACGTCATATTTGTGATATTGCCTAGTAATTTTTAAGTTCGTTAACTGTAGATTACTGTTGCATTGGGAATTTCCATAGAATTACATTCCATACATATATACATAAGGGAAATGCTAAGTGACAAGTGAGTAATGATATCCCGGATTCTCCACCAATACTTTTTAGCTTATACACAGTAATAAATCCCCCAAATCATGCATATATTATATAACCATTACGTTATGTAAGGAATTAAACACAATAGTTGCAGAGCGACAGTTGAATACATTGTATACTGTTTACCTGAAAATTTTCGTCCTTGGTTATTTTCGCTCTTGTAAGAAATATTACAAACATAATACCAAAGTTATAATGCTCAAGGCGATCGTTTCTGGAAATTAGACATCATCAGTTGAACTCCAATTTTACAAAAAAGTTTTATAAATGAAACGTTGTATAAGACAAGGCCAACAAATAAACCTAAATGCATATCCAAATCCATCTAAGAGTAACCACTGTAAAAAGATGACTATCTTAGCTTTTGAAAAAAGAAAAAAATGGAATTTAAATGGTGTTATCAGTGCCAAATATTACTTTAGTATAAGATTATCAGCTGGTACCGAAATATCAGGTACTAGGCTTATGTATACCCTCGGGGACTCAAATGGCCCACCAGCAGTTGCAACGACCTAGTGGTTATAAGTATTATAAACATATGATAATACCAAAGTTATAATGCTCAAGAGGATTGTTTCTGTCAATTAGACTTCATCAGTTGAGCTCCAATTTTACAAAAAGGTTGTCTAAAGGAAAAGTGGTATAAGAACAAGGCCAACAAATAAACCTATACGCAGAAAACATACTCACCCTCAATCACTATAGTCATTTGGATTATATGAATGTCTATGTTTCATCTGTTAAGCTTGAAAACTCTCGTCTTCGTTTTAAATTCACCCTCTCATCGACGAAAATTAAACGTGAGCGAAAATTACCAGGTATACAGTAATATCTCAAATTACTTTTTCAGAGAGAGAGAGAGAGAGAGAGAGAGAGAGAGATAGAGAGAATGATATGCGTATACAGTAATATCTCAAATTACTTTCTCAGAGAGAGAGAGAGAGAGAGAGAGAGAGAGAGAGAGAGAGAGAGAGAGAGAATGATATGCGTATACAGTAATATCTCAAATTACTTTCTCAGAGAGAGAGAGAGAGAGAGAGAGAGAGAGAGAGAGAGAGAGAGAGAGAGATGCGTTTTGAGTCATTATTTCGCCCAATAAATATCTGTATTTAATATTGTACGATATTGGAGAATAACGATTTGATGTAGAAATACAATAATTTAAAAATTTTACATATATTTTACACAAATATATATGTGGAAATACTAATTTAATAGAAATGAGAAAATACTTAAATATATTTTATAAAAAAGAAATGCTTTTACTTCATTATTGTACCGTAATGCGTAATGAAAATCCATTACTAGTGTACCTAGGATGTTTATGACAGCATTATATATACAAATAAAAGGACTAAATGGCCATCAATCTGATAACACTATTCCTAATAATTGCATATTCCTGTTAATTGTATAATTTTCTCTGACATTTTGACTATGTAATTAAGAGGAGTTCACTCTACCTTGCTGTCAATGTCACCATCAGAACTACATGTATTTGTTGCGTACATCAGACTTCTCGCTAATGATTTGTCATATGTACCTTGGTATATATTCTTGATAAATTGTACAGAATATATATTATGTACTTGGAAGTATGAATAAAATGAATGAATTAACACGCTGTCTAAGAAAAACACCTCCTCTGATATGACGAAATTACTGTTATTAACACATACATGTATATTTCCTGTAATTGAGATTCAAAAGGATATTGACATTAATTGTTTTCGTTAATTAAAGAACATTGAAATTCTGTTACATAAAAAATTGTATTTTAGTTGATTTTAGTTGAAAGATTTCTTGGCAATGTACATACATACATACATGTACATCTCTCTCTCTCTCTCTCTCTCTCTCTCTCTCTCTCTCTCTCTCTCTCTCTCTTATATACATGTATTATATATGAAGTAGAACCTCGGTATTAATACTGACTCACTCAAATCGGTCTGAATTGCGAGGTGGTCTTTTACGTTATGGCCTAGATTTAATAAGAAATTTTCAAGGGACTAAATATTCACGGTATGTAATGTGGGGTGATCTCATATATATATATATACTGTGAGAAAAAGGTTTTTTTTAATTAACAATTAATTTCACTTTTACGTACCATAGCTACTGGTTTCCGTTTATGAATACTTTCTTTGAAATTAATCTAGAGGAACATTCGGAGCCGGATTTAGAGTCGGAAAAGACCGAAACACCACAAGAATCACGCAATGAATTCAAACGACAAGATAGTGTTATGTCACAGACATTGACTTCTTTGATAAACACCAGTTGGCAAGGCTCCAAAGGCTTTCAAGAATATCGACACAGAGTAGGCAACGCTGTTCACCACAAGTATTGCATGTGTAAGTTTGAGGTTCAAATCTCGGTACAAAATCGCCTGTTAATAAAAACAAGTTGTTTTCTTTTACTTTTTTACGAATATGTTATTGGTTTCTGGTCAGTTTTAATGATTTAAGAGAAATGATAAATTATAAACAAGTTAAAAACAAATTTCAAGATCATTTTGAAGAGAAATATCACTTGGTTACTGTACAACCGTTTAAACTGAAAAAAACAACAACTTTATAAGTCTACTTTCTCGGCAGAAAGAAGAAATAAAATAAAAATTGCAATGACGAAGCTCAAAACTATTGTTGTAACTCTTTATAATTAATTAGCCTGTTACACACATGTATTGTAACACTAAAATACTAATACATAATTATACCCATACTATAGCAACTTCGGACAATATACACACATTTGACAATGTTTTTATCCTTGTTTCCAGGTTGTAGGATCGAGAGCACTCTTTTCATATTTTTGTATGTCATCTTCGGTATCTTTCTGATATGTACAGGTATGCATTTTTTTATTTCATACCATGTCTTAGGCGGGTCATGTTTTACCATGTAACAGAAATGTTGAGCACACGTTTAAGTTGTCTATACTGATTTTGGTAAAAATATTAATACCGACGGGTGTGACAGAGTATCCTTACTTTTCTGTGACACTTGCTCCCGTCTCGGTTTTTTCCGAGATCCGTGTTTGCCATTTAATCATCATGCTTATGACTTGCCTTTTGTTCTTCCTAAAAGGTTTACCACTGAATAAGTTTCTGTACTTTTAATCAGTGAAAATTGGCTGACATATTACCCGGTATTTGAAGTTGAGCTGGCATGTTTATATGATAAACATAATGCCAAAGTTATAGTTTTGTAAAAAGACTATCGTGTCTGTGGCCTAGTGGTTAGAGCATCACACTTGCGGTCAGTACAGGTTCGAACCCCGCTGGAACTTAAGCTGATTTTTGTGATAAAGTTTATCAGTGCGGGTGTGACCGGTCGACAGGGGATGCTTACTCCCCCATGGCTCCTGATCCCACTTCTTGGTTTGTCCATTTTTACCAGATTTGTATCAATATCCTGGACATCCTAAAGATTTATACTTTGGTATCTGAGATTTGTTTTATATTTATTTACGGAAGACCGGTGATCTCTTTCCGGCTATAGTTGTAACTTGGTTTTCTCGTCCGCCATTAAAAACTTTCGGCCAACATATAACTGAAATATGGTTGAGTGTGGCTTGAGACACTATTCAAAATTCAAGGATGAAAAAAAAGTTATGGTATTTTAATTTGTAATGGTAACATGGAGCCATTGATTTAGTTATTGTACCTTGTTTTGCTTGTTTGCAGGAATTATGTGTTCATTGGATTGCGGAGAGGAATTCATGTTGACAGCCTACCTGATATCAGATGGTCTTTTGTCTGTGTTTCTGTTTCCAACAATCATATTAGGCTGGACAAATCGTATCGGAGGGTGTTTCAACGAACGAGAAAGTGATAACAATGGCTTATTTTGGGCAGTTATACTTACACTTAGAGTAATCTTTGCTGGAGCAGGTAAGCAAACAAAATTGTATTATCGATAAAAAATATATGAAATATAATACCCAAGAAACCATTTTTTATTTAAATAGAAGCGTTTATAATTTTGAGGTATTTTTAAATCATTTTGTAACAAATTCTAATAATCAGTTTCCTTCAAATGAAATATTTCTATTTATACAAGATACAGCCTATAGCATTGTTTGATAAAGTGCATCAATTATTAAAATACTAGGGGTCGTAAAAGTGCAAAGATCGCCTTTTCCTTTTTTTAAAATAACTATATAAACTTTTTTGTTATTTACATTGTATTCAGATCGACTCGTTATATAAATAGCCTGGAAATAAATGTTTAAGTTGAAATAATTTTTTTGTTCTTACTACCTGATAATTTGCTGAAGAGCAGTTTTAAGTTTTGCGATTTGGCAAAAGGGAACTTTAAAGTTAGTCAGGATTACCGTTATGATCCTGCATTTATTCGCGCCATTTCAATTTTGCTTCTAATATGTTCTTCCGGGTTTCATATTTACCTTTGCAATGTTTATGGAATATCGTTATGTTTTCTTTGCACATTAACATTTGTATAAAGAAATCCAAGAGACTCTTAAAATATATCAGAGTAGGTTATTTAGTTGAGCGCCAAATTACTTAAATGTAGCAGGCAGAGACAAAATGTGTGGAATCGAACACAGGACCTTCCAATGACTAACAGGGTACTCTTACCAACTGCACTGTCGTGCTTTCAGAAACAGGAAACAATGTTGAGGAACATTTTTCACGAAATACGTGATGGCAATGATAAAAGCAGAATAATAACGGTAATAGGGCTAACTCGACAGTTCCCTATTTTATTAACTGACAGAACTATATATATTTCGTACATATAAATTCATAAATTATAACTTTATTTTGACTTAAATATATATTTTATATTCTTAAGTATCCTTCTTGATTTTTTTCATTTACTTCACCATTTTATATGAAAAGGTACAGTATCCTACCATATATGCCCTGGACCTGTTTGGGGGTTCAGGTAGGACTACTCCAATATTAGTGTTATTAAATGGGTGTTTTCATATTGATCCTGTATCATATCCGAGTACAGTCATGTTGGGTCAAGGTCAGCTGTATTGGCTTGAGGCGGAGCCATGGACTAGTACCGCTGTTGGAGACCCAATACGACTGTGCGAGGACATATTACAGGATCAATGTGAAAACACCCATTTTATGACACCTTTATTAACCAAAGACATAAAATAACCAACAAAAGTTGACTAAAATAATAAATTTATGTGAAGCTGCTATAAGCAAAATAACCTTGGACGATATTCCTTATACTGCTTCTACAGTTAGTGCTCATTCAATAATTTCATTATAACTATCACACCACAAGACATTTTGGTTGCATCATAAGTAAGTGACGTCGGATATGTCCAGTTCAATGAAGTGTGTAAAAACGTTGCTTTTGGACATTTTGTTTATGATAGATCTGCATCATTTTAAATTCTAGAAAAGCTTTATAGACCCAAGGCCTACCCAAAAGGACAGTCGTACAGACATAGAATTTACAGTCTTCGCTGTATATCCCATAAGATATTAGGTCAAACAAAGACTATGTACGTTATAATGACATGAATCAAAATGCCAATCACGTCTTCTGGTCTTGTGCATTTCTGTCGGAGACTCAGTCATGGACTTATATGTTCTTTGTTTTCGTCTGCTAAATATATAAAGTCCATTCCAGAATGTTCAATTCTCGGGAAATTGATTTACAGTCCCATTTCAGTTTACTCTCGATTTATACCTTACTATTTTCGAAGCGGAGTCATTTTCTCAATGCTTCCATTCATGATTTAGAACCGGAAGTGAAACTTCTGTATTAAAATTTCTGTATTAACTCGTTTTTAAGTCATTGGTTTATATATATACACGCCGAAAATGAATACACTTTACACACATTCGTTTTTATTTTATTGTGATTTGTTGTCAAATAAATAAGATATTTTTAAATTATGACCATTGTTTCATTGATGTGGATATATAATAAAAAGGTAATTGAATGTATTATGTTGAAATATTTACATCCTCGTTCTTGCTGCTGACAAGAACCATGCAAGCTCTGCCCTTTTCCGCGCCAAGAACTTTGGACGTAAATATTGCAACATATATATTCAATAAAGTATACATATTTCTACTTTCAGGTACGTTTATTGTTTATCATCGGTACATTCAAGATCTACCTTGGGATAATTCAGTTTGTTACATAGAATTCATCATCTTGGTATCGACTGTCGTAATTGAGTGGAGTTTTTTGCTGTTTGTTATTCTTGTTCCACTGTGTATTTGTGGAGTGACATTTATATGTGCCTCATCGTATTGTGCGGACACAGACTGATACTACATTGGCCATATAATGCCTATCATCTGAAGTAAACAACACAGAGATTTCAGACTCTTTGGAGTCAAAAAGTGGTTGAACCTTGTATTGGAAATCTTTTTCCATTTGCTCTTGCCAATCGTTCATTGACACAAACGTGCTACCATATAAATTTACACTACCTGTGATGATGTCGTATGAGATTAAATATACAACTGACAGAAGCAGATTTATAATTACTATACACACATTTTAAACATGCATGTTGTATAAACATGTATTTTATATCAATATACATATTCAGATTTTCAACAGAAAAAAAAATACTAAAAGGGAAGATTAATCAGAGTACAGAAAATACTCAAACGATGTGACGAATGATACAGCTTTGATAATGAAATGACTTACTGAAGTGAGTGTGCCACGTTCTGGAATACACAGAGAAATGCGTGTGCTAATAACATACTTTATTTCCATAAAACTGTAATTTAACATTTACCATTACTTTTGGTTGACATAAAGTTGTCAGCATTTACAAACAAAATATATCAGTTAGACATTCACCTTTAAATTACAATTGTAGTGGTTGCGTATTTAATACCTGCGGATGTGGGTCAATACGACAAACTACCGACTTCTCTCATACATGTCGTGTATGAATACAACAATATTTCACTAACGCCTGTAGATACTATCTCATGAAATATTTTCTTTTTACAGTGGTTATTCTTAGATGTATTTTGGCGATACGTTTAGGTATATATTAGTTGACCTTGTCTGATACCACTTTTTCTTTAGAAAATCTATTTAAAATTGTAGCTCAACTGATGAGGTCTAATTGATAGAAATGATCGTTTTGAGCAGTATAACTTTGGTATTATGTTTATAATATTAATAGAATCATACATAAGTGGGTGGAGTGGATAAGGATATCTCCAACACATCCTCACCACACGGGTTTAGATTTCCCTATTCACTCAACACAGCCATGTTTGATTATTTTTCTCCCGTGCTTCAAGTGCATGTAACTTATGCACACGAATTAAATCTGGTGCAAATTTTGATACACTGTATTCTCAC
Source organism: Atrina japonica (assembly GCA_030159075.1). Lineage (NCBI taxonomy): Eukaryota > Metazoa > Mollusca > Bivalvia > Pterioida > Pinnidae > Atrina > Atrina japonica. The sequence goes on from BROG01000373.1 coordinate 232,743, forward strand.
CACATACAAGTCCAACGTTCCAATTTTATAAAGTGACGTCAGAACGCGTGTAGCTTGTTTACATCTTAGGTTCTGAAAAATTATTGCTTGGCAAAATGGCAGATACCCCGGTCCAAGGTGGTAGAAAGTTATCTCCACATGACAACTATCAGAATTGATAGAACGCGTACTCAACTAACAACATTTTGTAATAAAATCAAAAAGTATTAAGTATATTTTCTTCGGTGACAGCTGTTTGCGTAAATAGCAGAAATCTGGTCAGAATTGCGGGAACGTATCGAGAACGACAATATCAAAAACATGCACATGTGTGCGACACGGATATCTTTGGAATACCTTCATCGTGTATGTATCATTATTGGTTTCATCTTTTGTAACATTATTCAGAAACCATATTTGAGAAACTGAGTGTTATTTTGGATAGATCTAATTTAAAAAGGAAACGTTACATTATTCTACGGACTATCTTTTTTGAATGTATGGTTAAAAGAAGAAAAATCAAGGGTCACCAATTTTCATCTTCAATTTGCAATTTAACCCTTCCATCCCTACAGACAATAAAGTAGACAAATCAAGGGTCACCAATTTTCATCCTGAATTTGCAGTTTAACCCTTTCATCTCCACAGACCATAATGGACTGGTCTAATATAAAAATCTCAGATACTAATGTATAAATCAATAGAATGTCCAGGACATAGATACAAATCCGGTAAAAATGGACAAACACGGACCTCTGGAAACCAAGAGGTGGGATCAGGTGCCATGGGGGAGTAAGCATCCCCTGTCGACCGGTCACACGCGCCGTGAGTCCACAGTCAAGTCCAATGAAATACGTGAGGAGTTAATCCTCGTCACAATTGGTACAGACGTCTCAACAACTGCCAAAGAAAAGGCAACTCAACATTTCACTTAGTGAAACAGAGTAATCGCAAACAAGACTATTATACCGACCGTACAATTTGCGGAACGTTGACATTAAACGCGAATTTCGATATCCCTGTGTCAATAATTTGTCAGCGAGTAGTTTACCTCTGTATATGAAATATTCATATGTTGTACATGCCCTGGCATATCGGATCATTCGTGAAATATAAACTCCATATGCGTTTGACTGAGGGATATTACTACTTAAATGTGGAAAATTTACGATTGGAAAGCCGAAAAGGTTAACAGTGGTTTATTTCGTATCAGATTTTAAGTATATTGATGTTCTCTTCCATCCTCCGATGAGAAATTGTTTGTAGTATTCACTGTATGCAAGAAACTAATTAATTGAAAATTACAGTTATTCAGCTATCAGCCATCTTTAGTGTTATGTCAAGTAAACGAAGTGACGTAATAAATTAACTCGTAAAACATTCAGCTATCAGCCCTCTTTAGTGTTTGTCAAGTGAAACGAAGTGACGTAATAAATTAACTCGTTAAACATTCCCCCCCACCCCCCCCCACCCCCCCCCCCCCCCCCCCCCCACCCCCCCTGTGATAGTTTGCTAGCGTGATCAGAAGTAAAGAAAGTATGAAACTTACATTGTATGTTTATATATTTCACACACGGTTAGTATAAACGAAGTCAAGGGCATCCGTACAAAAACAGCTGAATACTACCTGAGTGTGTACAATGCCCCGAGAAAATTAAATTAAGTGTATTTGAGTGTTGTAGCTTTTAAAGCTATCATTGAAATACTGTTTAGTATGAAGTTTTGTTTTAACCCTTTCTCCCTGAGTTTCTGAGTGGTATGCTTTTTTCTATTGTTTAAGAACAGTTTGTTGTGGTCTGTAGGGTTGAAAGTGTTAAAAATGTTTTACGCCACATTCAACATTTTTTTCAGTTATACGGTGGCGGCCATTTGTTAATGATGAAGTAGAGAACCTGGTTACAATGTACCCGGGAAGAGACCAGTGACCTTCCCCATATATAGTGGCAAATTTTTTTCCCACAAAATCAGCTTAGGTTCCAGCGGGGCTCGTACCTGAGCTGACCAGATATCAACCAAGACATACCTAATGACTGCCTCATCTCTTACCAACATTCAAATGTTACATTACATTCCTTCGTACTCGTTTTATAACCCTATACAAATATTCGAGGACATGAAAAATTTTCTTTAGGAAATGTTAAAGAATGCAGATGTGCAATGTATTATATTCCTGTCTGTGAAACCAATTATTTTGTTCAGATCTATGAAATCGATAGCGTAGACATGCGTTTTCTATCAATCAAGTACCTGCCTGCCATATAGTTTTAAGGAACGTAATGTTGCTTGTATCAATATTTTGCACATGTATTAAGAATGTGTCTTACCCATTAACTCGGTAGTTTTGCGTTATCAGCAGTTGTAGACCTCCATGGCCGTTTTGTAAGACTGTCGCGCTTTATACCGTAGAGTATATTATCTGTAGTTAGCATCGATACCGACCCCGCTTGAACCGAAGCTGTTTTGTGAGAACGTTTAGCAGTTTAATTACTGAACGTCAGTAAGGTATTTCTGGGTATATTGTAATCGGGGTTTTCTCTCCACCTTTAAAAACTGGCCATCACTGTATAACCGCCATCAAATGGTTAAGCGTGGCGTACGATAACATTAAAACAACAATTACTTATTTAATCAGAAGGTATATTACCAAGAGGTAATGCATATACAAATCATTATAATATGTAATTGTGCAATCTTAAATATAAAAATCACAGATACCAAAATATTCATATTCAGGAAGTCCACGAGACAATATACAAATCTGGTGAACTTTGGGCAAACTCGACCTCTGGAAATTCAGAGGTGGGATCAGGTGACATGGAGGAATAAGCATCTCCTGTTGACCGGTCACAACCACAACGAGTCTATAGTCAAATTCAATTGAGATACGACAGGAATAAATCCTCGTCACAAATGCTAAAGACAGCCGCTATCGAACAAGTAACTCAACACATCAGGTATGAAACAGGCCGCTATACCGACCTTAAAATTTGCGGAACGTAGATATTTAACACAATTCCCGAATCCCTGTGACAATAACTTATCAGTTAGTAGTTTTTCTCTGTACATGAAATGTTCATATGTAGAAAATCGTATCATTTGCGAGATAAAAACACCGTATTTAGGTAATAGCGGGATATTACTACTAAAAATGTGGTAAATTGATGATGGTATAGCCAAAAAATTGTTTCGTTTGTCGTTTAGCCTGGTGTTAATTTCACGTCTGTGTCTATAGTTGAAGATCAACATGAAAACAATTAAGATTATGTGTACATGGATCTCAACGCACTTTCCTTATAACAATATCGCTGATTCTAAATCTAACAAAATTATTGAAACTCTGAAAATGTTTACAGTAGATAATACTTTTGTTTATTCTCACCTCTATATGTCAATATCCCTGCAAATGTGAGTCACGAAAACATGTTGTTAAACTTGTTTACAAGTAAGATAATTTATTGAAAACTGTAGGTAGTTGCAATATTGGAATTTTCTAATTTTAAAAAACGTTCAACAGTAATCTTAATTTTGCATGACGGAACAAACAGCGAAACTATACTGTATAAGCACTGTTATTATTAACAATTCCAAAGTTAGAGTTTTACAAGAAAGACCGAGGTTTGTTTGTTTGTTTGTTTGTTTGTTCATTGTTGTTTAACATCCCACTCAAGAATCTTCCACTCATATAGAGACGTCACCAAATGCCGGTGAATGGCTTCAAATTTTGGCATATGCTTGGAACTTACGGCCATTGAGCAGTGAGGGTTCTTTAACGTGCCGACACCTACTGTGACACGGGACTTCGGTTTTTACTGTCTCACCCGAAAGACAGGAAACCAACCTTCACAGTATAAAATTGATTTGATTGCATTTTTATAAAATTTATTTTTACCATTTCTTTTAATAGAACGATCTTATCTTAGCTTAGACCCAATGTTTCTGATGTAAATGAGAATATCATTTTTTTTTTAATTTTAAGTCACACCTAATTGTTTAATACGTTGCCTGGGAAGTGACATAGTGGTAAAAAATTATTCCGTGCCAACGGAATAATTATTGAGAGAAAAAAATTATTCCGTGCGAACGGAATAATTATTCGGAATACATTTTTTTCTCAATAATTGTTCCGTTCGCATGTAATGATTTTATTTCATTCGTACGGAATGGTTTTCTCTCAATAATTATTCCGTTCGCATTGAATATTTTTTTCTCTCCATAATTATTCTGTTCGCACACGAAGTAAAATTATTCCATTCGCATGGAATAATTATTTTCTCTAAATAATTGTTCCGTTCGCATGTAATGATTTTATTTCATTCGCACGGAATGGTTTTCTCTCTCAATAATTATTCCGTTCGCATGGAATATTTTGTTCACCACTATGTCACCTCCCAGACTCCATAGTTTTATAAGCAATTATAAATCCAATATACTAAAACAGATGGTGAACTTGAATATTGAGTTAATGTGGTAACTTTGGTTCCTAACTTTGGTAATTATCCACGTGAATTCCCGTGCAGTACGGTAATTCTCCGTGTACATGAATGAGAAATTTGATGCAGAAGAAATAAATCTGTTTGTTGTTCTATTAATTCTCATGCTCATAATGAAAAAGTAATTCTATACCAATTAAGATTACTTAGTTTAAAAAGTCTTGGAATATTTATAATCCCAAACGCCCAATGACACCAAGTCATCGTCTTAACTTTTATTTACAAATGCCGGCGATATTGATTTTTATTTAAGATAAAATACCTTCCCAGCAGATGATTGAAATGTTCTATCGTTTTACACAAATACGGCAAAACATTAGAGAACATTGAATATCGTTTAATGATACTTAAAATGATATAATTTTCTGTAAATTATAACAAGAGACAGGTTTTATAGAAATGTTCATTATCAATATCGTATTAAACAAGGATTTAATGCATGTCGTTATCATGTTGTCCAGCGACTTCATTTGACATGAAATCAATAGATAGTTCTGATTTTGACGGATGTAATAAAATATAACTAAACAACCATGGATAGAGAGATTTCAGGTTTTATTACAATTGAATGGCTATTTATTGAAATGCTATTTATTAAAATTTAGGCCGTCAGGTATAAATTGTCCGAGGATATCCTAATGGACTTTAAAAGTGAAAAACTCCTCTGACAAAATATACTTACAATATAGAATATGCACTATAATTTTGAAAGTCTATCTAAGCCAAGGAACCACAGGCACTCTTGGTACAGATTGTTAGGAGGTATCTGCGGATATTTTGCCCCAACTTGAGGTATATTTATGCAATATAATATTACAAAAAATAATAATAATAATAACTGGGATATTGTAATACAATGCACATTGTACATTGTGCTCTGCATTGATAGTTCTTTGGCGAGTCGTTTGGATCTCAGGATAAAGCATTCATAAGAAGAGCATGTCCTGGCTAAACCTATAATTTGTGAAATTAAAACATCATAGACAGGAGAAGATGGAAAATTACTACCCAAATTACGGAAATCAAACCTGGAACGGTCGCCCGCTCGACAAACGCTCGACTCGATCAACATTACAACTGTTCTCGTATGAATGCAAACTAATGGTAAATAACACCTTTTAAACAAATAATTCTATGCTAAAAATATCTGACTTAATTAGTTGACAAAAATACCAGATTAAGGTGTAACTGACTGTTTTATTCGTTATTGCAATCTAAAACATTAAGTATGACTTTTCTGTAATTGTGATGCATATCTGTTTTGAATTGTGAAATAACAGACAACACAGTGTTTGACTCACTTGTTTTAGAAATCAGGTGGCACCTGGAGTTCATTGACGATATACTTCAGAGAGATGACGGCGATATTTCCATTTAAGTTATCATTATTATTAAAATTTGTCAATTCAACAGGAAGCTTAAACACTCGGGATAATATCGAATATTTTCAAGTATTTACTAATATCATTGCAACCATGAAAACATGATATGATAGAGATTGTCCATTATTTCGTCCGGAAGCTATGGATGAAGCATTAGTTTACTTGATTTCTGTTGGGAGTTTTGAAATCAACCAATCAGAGAGGAGATAATAGCTCTAGAAAATAATAACGTTTATTTACGGTCGTATCTTTTACAGAAGAGAGGTTGTAAAATGTCGTACGGAAGTAGTTTTCACTTTTTCACGTCCGATTATCAAAATACGACAACAGCAGCGTACAACTCGTCACTTGCTCACCAACAAACAAATGTCGATATCCCATTTTATTTGAAAGAAGAAGATTTGGTATATGCTCTGTTGACGCTAATTTCATCCTCTCTTTCCCTCATTGGATGTTCCGGAATTATATCCGTTTTCTATTATTACAAGGATCTACAGACCTGCGGCAGACGACTTTTAGTTTATCTGAGTCTAGCGGATTTACTGACTGCAGTTGGCAATATAATGGGCGTTGTGTGGTTACTTTGCCGCAGTAGCAATGCCTGCAGATACATTTACAAAAGTATGATATTTTGTAAATTACAAGCGGCTTTGACTATATTTTCCAGTATCAGTTCTTTCTTTTGGATGATTGTCATTGGACTGTGTCTTGTTGCTAGTATTGTCAGAAATAATCCTTCATTTGCATCAACATATATGAAAATTTTCCATCTCATATGCTGGCCAACACCAGGTAAGTTAAATTATGTTATTTCTTCAAAATTATGGTCAGCGCAGATTCGAGCCCGGTGATCTAAACTGATTTTTTGGTGAGAAAGTTTGCCAGTTTACTTGCGGAAGGCCAATGGTCTCTTCCCGGTGGTTCTCTTTTCCACCACTACAAACTCCACCATATAAATGAAAAAATGCTGAGTGTGGCGTAAAACATCATTCAAAAATTTTAAAATATATATTGAATATTGAACTATTAATGTGAATTATTTTAACTCTTTAAATACTTACCAAAAAAAATATTTTGAATTTTTTTCTACCGGTACTCTTAGTAATTGTACGCGATGTGCAATAACACATAAAGAGTTGTATGCAGGCATAGGAAATCTTATATTCCTATATATTTTGTGAAAATAAGGTCAAGTCTAGTGTCAAATGCATCTACAAATAGTACGGTTAAATTTATCAATTGCAAGTGAATAATTGCTAGACTGGGTTTCTCAAGCAATTTTCACAAAATATATAGGAATTTAAGAATGTTTATGCCTGTCTATATTTGTTTTTTTTTTTGGGGGGGGGGGTTATTGTTTATCAATCTAAGTAGTAAAAAAGGATCTTTTTGAAAATGCCCTTTAATGAATAAACACATGGTAAAGAAAACACAAACGCTTAAGACGATTGCTTCTATCAATTAGACTTCATCAGCTGAGTTGGTATTTTAAACTGATTTATAGTTCCGAAAGAGAAATTGGAATCACATAAGACTTACGCCACCATGACACATGATCCCACCTCTTGTTTTCTAGAGGTCCGTGTTTGTCCATGTTTACCAGATTCGTATCTATATCCTGGACGTCCTAAAGATTTATACTATGGTATCTGAGATTTTTTATATCCTAATCCTAAATATATTGCCAAATCCGTTAAAAATGTATCACTATCTTAGCTTTTAGAAATTAACCCGTACCGTGCTATCCACACGAAATATTACATTGGTATAAAATGGTACTGTATTTATGTAACTACGCATTTGGGGATCCAAACGGGTCAGTAGCAGTGACAACTTATCCAGTGACTGTAAATATTATTAACATAATACCGAAGTTAAAGTTTTTAAAGAATGTCAAATCAAATATCAAAGACTTAAAATGCTTTCGATGAAGCTTCCGCGATGTACGTGGATGTATCACCTATTTACAGCAAATTTTAATAACAATTAGGTCTAAAAATAATTACTGGACAGGTCAGCTAATAAACATCATACATGTAGCATGTCCTGATGAAAATACCCTACAGAGGTATTATAAATATAATACCAAAGTCATTATGCTAAAGATGATCGTACTTCATCAGTTGAGCTCCAGTTTTAAACAGATTTTCTAAAGGAATCGTTTGAAGCAAACTTTCAAACCTTTCGGAACGATAATGTCACTAAACTAGTCCATGTCAAAGGCATACCCCTTGCCACGTTATCTATACCCGTTGTCCAGTTAATTACAGTAAAGAAAATTGTATTTTTGTTCTGAATGTCTTTAGTAAGTAGGAGTTTGGAAATATTTTTTGTATCATTTATAGGTATCATTGCTATAATTACTCTTGGAATGAATGTCATCGGATACGACAAAAACATTGCAAGCTGGTGTTGGATTGATCCACGTGCTTCTTATATGCTCCTATGGCAGTTCCTGACAGGAAAAATATGGGAAATAACTACGTACATACTTACAGTTGTTATTTACACAGCAGTAAGGATATTTTTGTGGCAAAAGGTAAATGACAACATATTTACATATATGAGCCGCGTGAAATAGAAAGGGTCCTTATGGCATTTTATTCACATTTTGTCATTTTTGTATTTGTCAGACTTAAGAGTCAAGGTTTGAAAAGCAATGTTTTATTTTAGGTATATTTCAACATTGAAGAATACAAACTAGCATCAGAATATATGGTTTTTTTTTTTTTTTTTTGCCAAAACGGAATATTATCTTCCTCACTAAAACATAAAATGCATATTATTTTGAACTCGAACTCAAGTAAAGGGCGCTAAACAAATGAATATTATTTGAAATGTTTTACTATATATTATATAAAATTGTATTGGGCCCTAGCGAACATATATACATAAAGCAATAATAAAATTAACAACATCTAAGACGGCAACACCAATTACAACAACAGAACAACAATAATAAATTTCATTAAGGGGACATTAGCATTAGCATTACCAAAACGATATTTCTACTTGGTCAAATTTTACGTTTTGTACTTGATGTGCAATAACAAATAAGAGCTATAAGGAGGCACAAGAATCTAATATTTCTATAAATTTTGTGAAAATAATGTCAAGTTCAGTCTGGTTTGAATATACAAATAATAAGGTTGAGGTAATCAATTGCAAGTGAATAGTTGCCAGTATAGGTTTCACAAGCCATTTTCCGAAAATATATAGGAATATTAGATTTTTTTTTATACTTGTATATATCTTTTTTTTTGTTAATGTAATGAATCTAATTAGTAAAAAAGAAAACACAGGTAATGTCCCGTTAAGGTATCTTTTTGGGGTCCAATGTCCCCAAACAAGAAGCAGACCTTCCCACATGCTTCAGTTCAGAGGCCTTTAAAACTTCTTACACAGAATTTCATGAAATGGGTTGTTCGTTTTTATTATCACAACCGAAAATAAAAATTGGATGTTATCTATGCAAATTCCTACTTACAGTCATGTAAAGTTTCACTTGAACCAGATGAGTAGGCTTTGAAGGACATATAGAAGGAGAGGAAAACGAAGAACGAAAAAAATGGACCAAAAGCTACTTTGTTAGTTGCTGAACCTATATCTTGTGCTATATAAGTACCTCGAAAAAACAAAGGAAGGACGTTAGGAAATTAAAAAATACAATTTCCACTACAAAGCTCCCTAATAATTTTAACAATTCATTTCCACTTTTCGTGCATATCAAGCCATGTCATTTGTTTCTATTTCAGTCAAAGACAAGCTTAGTTAGAGGGAAGAAGTCTAGGAAAGTTGCCATGCAGGAGGCAAATAGGAAACTAACATTCATACCTTTTGTATTTATAGTGTCACGTATTTGGGGAACACTGAGATTTCTTCTAGGTTCTGTGGCTCATTACGACAAACCATGGATAGCTTATCTACAGGCAAGACAGAAACGTCATTATATATATAAATATATATATATATATATATATATATATATATATATATATATATATATATATATATATATATATATATACATGTTATACATATATTATTATTATTATTATTATTATTATTATTATTGTCAATATATTTATCTATCTCAGATATGTTATAAATTGTTATTTAGATATGGCAAAAATAGATCCACGATTTGAGCTAGATCTAAACTGATTTTCACTGAAGCACAGACAGCATCACCGAAACGTTTTTCGAAATTGATTTTCTCTAATAACGAATAAAATAAAAATAACAAAATCCCAAAATTTTATGTTATGTAAAACTTATTTTGTGTTGCACATCATGAATATACATTATACCCACATTAACCTGCATTCATGATTGATGGGGTTTATTAATAAAATTTTGATTTTCGTTTGTCATATAAGTAATAATTTAGATCAGTGAAGGTGTCTGGACACATGTTCACTGTTTTGCTGTTATTGTTCGATTTTTTATAAGTGGTGAAATGTCTGGTAGGAACCCCCTTGTTTATTCAGACAACCCAAACTTGATCGGGTTGTCGACTAGCCAAACTTTCACATTGTAACATATCTGTCATGTATTACAAAGAAATTATACCTCTACAAAATAACTTATTACTGAAAATAAAATAAACTATTCACAATTTAGCGTAAAGAAAATAAATTTGATCTCACCCCAGCAACGTAGAGTGTGATCTTAAGAGACTAGAGATTCGTCTTGGATGATTCACAAATATCTTCATAGTTACCGTAGTTCTTCATAAAATATCACACTCGCATAAAGCTCATTTTGTCATATCAAATTGTACAAAATTCTGTTAATTTTATCTCTCAGAAACCACATATGACAAATGCATCAGCCTTCATTCATTAGATAAACTTTCTATTTTTTCTGTCTTCATTATCATTATTCCATGTGATATCTTCATTTAGGATTAATTGTACTATTACAAATGTTTCACTTTTGGTTACATCATCATTATTATTATATTTTCCCATCAACTGTTGATGTGTGATAGATTCTAACAAAGCTCCGATTACTTTCAGGGATTTGGGGACAGTTTCCAAGGATTTGCAAATTTTGTTCTATACTGCTGTCTAACGGATAAGATAAGAGAAAGACTTATTTCATTTTTATGTATAAAACGCCAACAGTTGCCTGCCACTATGTCTGCTCCTACGTCTAGACAAATTCGAACAAACAGCGTTGACGTATCCAACCCACTTTAAAACAATAAAGTGAATATTCTAATATTATTGTTGACATTCCTTATAATTTTACATCGTATCAAAGATCAGAGGACATGCATTTTTTTGTGATCTGTCTGTCTATTTGTCTGTCATATAACGAGTTTCTTTGCTCAAAGTTATACCAAATTTGGTAATATGTTTGATATCATTTGATATAGGCCAGCAATTCGTTATACTTACCATAATAACATATACAGTAAAACCTGCTATAACGGCCACCTCTATATAAGGATTACCTGTTTATAAAGGCCAGTTTTGTTTCAAGTCCCTTGACTAAATTGTACCTCTGTATAAGGGTCACCTGCATATAAAGGTCAATATTTTCTGGCCCCTTGGGTGGCCCCTATATACAGGTTTCACTGTATATTATTATGATTTTTTCAACTGACTTGATATTGCTTAGCAGGGTGATATTAGAAAAATTGACATGCGCAGAAATGAATGTATGTACGGTTCGTTTTTCTTTAATAGCGGTAACCTCTGTTGAGATGATCGAAACGTTTGAATGCCGAATGCAATGTATGTTGTCAAATAAAGTATTTGATTTCCTTTTTATAAGAGTGCCTTATTATGCAGTTGTTGAATTTGCAATAAAAATTCTTTTACTATGCATGTATGTCGGCACATCACAATATTATATGCAGCAGTTCGGCCGTTGCTTTACAATAATGAATACGTTTTTCCTTTGAATATTTACAAACCCTTTACGTTTTCCCTGCATTATTTAATTTCAGGAAAACACCAACACACAATGAGTTTGGAAATATGTCCAAAGACCTGCCAATGTTAAACATTGAAATATTGAATTTATCTATTTCTAGATCGTACTTAAAGTCCATACACACACGTAAAACGCAACATTTGTAGGTTTGTCAACATAACAATATTTCCTATTTTAAAAACAATTTGGAGGTTATCAAATTAATTGATCATCGATTACAGAGAGAAGGACCTTGCGGTAAGTTTTATAGTTTTTAAAAGTTTTATAGTGCGTGAAAAAAATATTAAGGCGATTTTGTTCATTGTTAAGAAGAACGCATTTTCTAGAACTTTGTATCAGGATTTAAACTTCTGACAAAGGAAAGATACACCGTATATGTAAAAATTTCTGCTCAATTTAAATTTTCTCCATATTCGTCCGTAGACGAAAGTTCGAATTTAAAATGAAAGTGAAATGTTGAAGTTAAATAATTCAACATTTGGCATACACGTCCTCCATGAGACAGGGGTGATTTAGGACGAATTTACGACGGAATGAATATGTAGTAAAGAATTATGTTGAAAAAGGGCGAAAATAATCAGGAACGAAAATGTCCAATTATACATTATTTATTGTGAATGAATATTATATATATATATATATATATATATATATATATATATATATATATATATATATATATATATATATATATATATATATATATATATATATATATATATATATATATATATTACGATCTTGTCATAGACTGGTGTTATGATACAGTCTAGGCGTTATTTAACTTGCTACATTTTAAAGAATCATGGTATTCGCTTTCTACACAAATAGAGAATGCATCCAACTTACTTTCGAGTCAAACATTCTACACCCAGACTTGTTCATTCACAGGATATCAAACAGATTAAACTGATAACATTATGCAAAGTAAGACCATCCAGAATATCGGATCACATTCATTCATTTCACCAAACAATATCCTGTCATCGATATTATCTGTATCCGACTCCGGAGTTACAGGTTCATTTAAAGGATTCACTGTTAGATTTCCCATTTCATTATTAACATAAATCGGACTTATTTCCTGCAAAATGTTTAAAATGCGAAGCATTGTATGTATAGATAGATAGAAAAAGTGTTTAAAAGCTTTCAAAATAAAAGGTAATTTACATTTGTAAATGCAGTTATTTGTCCCACATTACATCGACATAAATTTGATATTTACCTTCCATATGGAAAATAATTTAAAAAGTCCGCAAACAGGTAATCAATGTCGGATTCTAATTGATTTACATGTATAACGCACATATGCTAAAATATATCTGATCGAAACGATGATAGCAAAGACAATATAGATATGGAGAATTTCTGTCATTCTTGAGGTTTGAAGTTGAAATATAACCATTCAAAATGTTCTCAGTATAGTACATCAGGTGCCATTGTTTCTGACGAGTATTTTATCTTTTGGTTATATAAAGAATCGATAAATGTCCGGTAAGTGTCTTAAAATATATTTTGTTATTGAAAGACGCCCTTTCCATTAATTGGTGTTTGTATTTGATTACGTGATTACGTAATTAGTGAGTTGATAATTACTACATGGTATTAAAACAAATAATACCTCAAATTATAATTCGGTATTAACGTTTATGCTTTTTCTGAGTTTTATACAGGTTAATATGTAAATAACAATGTTTTTTAGTTCATAGTCTTCTTTTCAACTGGTATGCCTCAAGTAGACAGGCAATTCTAAAAATATCAGAAACATATTACCAAAGTTAAACAGTTTTTAAATATAAATATTTTCAATAATATGAAAATTGTCCTAATCAACCAAGAAATAAAATTGGAATACTGTTAAAAGATATAAAAAGATAATCCTACTTCTTGTTTTCAGATATGATGAGCAGTCGAGAATATTGTTACACTCAGATATACAAGAAAATATTACTGAATCTTTTCATTGTATTATTTACCAATGGTGCACTTGGTAGGTGACTTTGTCAGTATTTCGGCTACTTAGGTACTGTCTTTCAAATGTAAATTGTTATATATATATATATATATATATATATATATATATATATATATATATATATATATATATATATATATATATATATATACACACACACACACACACATATATATATATATATAATCTAACATAAACACTTGAGTTCTACTTAAGCATTAGCACTTTCATGTTTAATCTTCAGGACCCAGTTGCTCAACAGGTTATTAACTTTAACGTGAAGTTAACCAATGTTAAAATAATGGGCTAACTGTAGGTTAAATTTAACAACTGGGTCCAGATGCTTAACTACATATGAACATTAAATCAACAATATTTAATGACGTCATAGATATCGTGACGTCATTGTGATAAAGGGAGGTAAGTCTTATATAACTGCATTTAGCTGGGGTTTAAAAACATTAATAAAATGTTTCTCTTTTTCTTTACGTTCTAATGTGTTGTCACTATACAGTTTGTAAAATAGAAGTATTTTGAATTTCGTCCTACCACAAATGTCTAAGTGTTCACTTAGTTTTATTTTTCTGTATTCCGGGTTATTTATTTGTTGTTTATGAACTCTAACCCGGCTCCTTAAATTTGTTCCTGTTTCTCCAATATAGTATTCCTTGCATCCTGGACATGTTATTACATATATTACATTTTCTGAGCTGCATGTCATCGATGTTTGAATATTGAAATCATACGATGTTCCTTCTGACAAATATTCACATGTACCACATCCAGGTTTCATACATTTTTTTACTGTAAAGGTGTCTGTAGATGGTAGTTTTGATTTGCATAATATCCGTTTCAGGTTTTTAGGTTGTCGTTTACTGTTAATAACTTTTGAGTTTTTCAATATGCTTTTCATTCTCTGATCTTGCGATATAATTTTGTTAAGGTTATAAACTATTGGGTAAATGTTGGTATTGTTTGGATTTTGAGTTGTTACAAGTGGTATGATTTTCTTATCTTGAGTATTTATTGTTTTAGACAAAAGAGATTTTCTGTCTAATTTTGCGGCTTTTTCAATCCCATCTTTTATTATTTTGGCTGGGTATTTTTGTCGTTGAAGGTAGCTGGTGAGTTCCGTTAAACGCGTATCCCTTGTATTTTCTTTACTAACTATAGTGCAGATTCTTCTTGCTAGATTGTATGGGATGCTTCGTTTAGTGTGTCTGGGATGACATGAACCAAAATGTAAATATTGATGGGTATCCGTAATTTTGTAATATATGTCCGTATTTATGTTTTGTTCATATTTTTTCACCAATATATCCAGAAATGGAATTTCATTTTTGTTTGATTCCATGGTGAATGAAATATCGGGATCCATATTGTTCAGAATGTCTATGAACTGTGTTAATTTTGTATTATTATCATACCAAATAATAAAACAACCATCTAGGTAACGTTTCCAGTTTTTGATAAGGTACTCAGAGAATCGGTGTCCCCACTTTTTGGTTTTCTCGCTATAAAGAAGTTCTTCTAAGTACCAGAAGGTGAGGGTGGCATATGTAGGGGCAACTTTTGTTCACATAGCTGTTCCGTTTAGTTGAATAAAATGTTCACAGTTAAAAGAAAATGTATTGTTCTTTAAGATAAGTTCTAGACCTCCTAAGATGCATTTTATGGAAAAGCGACTATGTATTTTATCCTTATGTTTCTGTAACCAGTATTCAATAGTATTCAATCCTAGGATGTGTGATATATTGGTGTATATGTTTACCACATCAAATGTTATCAATTGTGATTCTAGGTTTACTTTTGTCGGAAGATGAATTAGAAAATCAAGATCATCTCTCACAAAGCTTTTTACTTGGAAGCATAATGGTTTTAACAAGATGTCTAGTAGGTTGCTGAGTCTCTGAGTTGGTGCATTTGGTCCCCCGACAATAGGTCTGAATGTTAGATCTTTTGGGTTTGGGCAAGTTATATATTCTTGATTTTGTGTTTCTATTGCTTCCTTGATCTCTCTGGATTTATGTATTTTTGGTAAACCATAAAAATACTTTCTTTGAAGTCAAAATCTGTAAGACAAATGAATTCTTTATCAGTTATTGTGATGTCTTGATCATGTTCAGCAATTAAAGTTTTTATTTTCTGCATTATTTTTTTTATCTTCTTTCCCATTTATTTTTGTATAAAATGTTTTGTTGCTTAGAGTTTTCTCTATTTCACTCTTATAATAATCCGTGTTCATAATGACTACTGCACCTCCTTTGTCCGCTTCTGTAATGGCGATTGTATTATCATTTGATAAGGTCTTTAATGCGTGTTCCTCTTCTTTTGATATATTTCTTTTGATTCTGGTATCTGTTTCTAATGGTTTTAATGGTATATGTTCGAGTGTATCACAAACCATATGTAGAATAATGTTTCTTCCTTTTGGTAGGTTGAACGGTGAGTTATTCCAGACTAAATCTTTGGATGTTTCATCTAAATTATTGTTTTTGTTTCTTTGTGAAAAAATTCTGCTAACCGTAATCTTCTATTGTAGGTTTTTATATCTACTAGTAATTCCTGAGAATTAGATTTCGGTGTTGGTGTAAACTTTAGTCCTTTTGATAGCAGATTAACTTCAGTCTCAGTTAGCGTTCTATTTGATTGGTTAATTACTTTTGGTTCTACTTTATTACTCTCTTTGGTTGTATTATACGATATTTGTGTTTGTATATTTACCATCGGGAATTGTATTTTTCTCCCTTTGAAGATTTGCCTCCTCCTAAAAAATGACTTCTTACGCCTTGGCCTATGTAGGTAGGGTTTTCTCTTTGACAGTAATTCCTGGATGTATTCAGGTTTCTTGAGTACGTTTGCCTATTTAATCTGTTTCTATTTCTTAATTGAAACCCATTATTGCCGTTGACCATGGTTTTGTAACTGGTTGTGTAACGATCATATCTGTTCCTCCAGTTTATTCTGTTACTTTCCCTTTTTCCCGGATGTTCGATATTTGTGAGTTTTCCTGTTGGGTAATTATTAGGTTGGCGTTTAACGGCTTCTGCAAAATTGATTGGTTGGTTTATAATTTGCTTTATTCCTCCTTTGAAAGGGGTAGGTGACTTTTTTTGTTTCAGAATCTCCTCTCCATACTTTCGCTCATAATCTAACAGCCATACTTATTTGTATCTCCATCTGTCCTTTGACTATTGTTCCTCCTTTTCATATTCCATTTTCCACATATTTTTTAACAGTTCGAGCGTTTGTCCATTTGTTCTTTTCTTAATTTCGCTGTGTATTTGGTCATCAAATTCTTTTACTTTTTTACGGCAGTTTGCTGACCTCATCTTAAGTAATTGAATTTCTCCTTTTACTTTCTCAATGGCTACATTTATTCGTACTTGTGTTTAGTCTTGTAGCTCTGCTCTAATTGATGGTATACGGAACTTTTTCGGAATTATTGTTTTTTCCAATTTTAACCATATTTCATATTGCTCCGCTCTGCTCTCATTATTGAGTTGTTTCCAGTATGTTTGTTTCCTCATGTTGAGTATTTGTGTCCACATTTGTTTCATTTTTTGTTTGGTTCTTATTGCTTCTTTCTTTAAAGATAGTTCATTCAGTTCTTGTTGAATTAGTTGACTTTGAGAGCATACATCATTTCTAATATTATCAGCAATTTCACTTACCGGTAGTGATAATAACGAAATATTGTTGATTTAATGTTTATAAATAGTTAAGCATTTAAAGATTAAACATGAAAGCGCTAATGCTTAAGTAGAACTCAAGTGTTTATGTTAGATTTTTTATATATATTTTACCGGATATTGAGCAGAGAACATTATATATATATATATATATATATATATATATATATATATATATATATATATATATATATATATATATATATATATATATATATATATATATATATATATATTGCATTATAAAATCATAGTTTTTATTTCATTTGTCTTAAGTTAAATATTCTTTAAAACATTTGCAGACCTCCTCGTTTACTTCTAGAATTATTTGTTGGAAGAAATATATTTTATTGACTATTATTGTCCAGTTCACATAGCATGGTGGGGCGGAGTAATCTTTGGATTATCAAGCTGATGATTCTATTTACATTTCGGTTATAACAATCTTCCCGTGATTAGCGTTTCATGATTCACTATATACTAGAAGGTATGGTGTCAAGTAGGAACGATTACTGTTGTCAGAGTCATTTTAATGTCGTTATGCTTTATTACATAAACCTTTAACTTGTCCAAGCCAAAAGAGGCTTTGCGAGACTTAAAGCGATATGAGCTGTCGTAGGCGAAAAAATGTACATGCCCATTTTATGAGATATACTATCTCATATATATTCCAAAGAGACTATCTGGTGGTTAGAATAATAAATGCATGTCTAAAGTTACAACAATCTTGCCAAACGTAACCCGTAATATCAGTTATTTTTTGTCCGCCATAATTTGAGCATTGCAAATTAACTTTCGGTAATTTTTTTACAAATATTACCGAGTGAACAATAAACACGTGTTATTTGCAGTTAATATACATTCTATTCTTATTACCCTTTGCTTTACCACGGAAACTATTACCCTTTATTTTACCAACTTTAAGACATACCTATGTATCTATCCCAATCCATTCATACATATATACATACTTAAATGTATACACATACATACATACATACATACATACATACATACATACATACATACATACATACATACATACATACATACATACGTACATACATACATACACGCACGCACGCACGCACGCACGCACGCACATACATACATACACACCTACATAGTGATTACTACAAAAATACATACATACATACATACATACATACATACATACATACATACATACATACATACATACATACATACATTAATGCAGACATCGTAGCCAAAATTTATCAAACTTTTGATAAGCGATTTAAAACAATTATAATTATTATTTTACGAAAAGACGAAGATAAATTATCATGTGGATACATGTATCTATTTTATCTTAATTGACATATTAACGGCTTACCACAATTCAAGATGCGTACACCGATACACAAATTTGTAGAATTATTGAAAGAAATGAAGCTGTCGCAGTAATACATATCAATTATCTTATTTTAATCCCCTGAGTATACACCAACTGGATAGAAATGAATTCAACTGGCCATCGTTACAAACTTTTCCTCGATCGAGAGCCATATCGTCATGCACGAGACGATTGTGAAGACATAGGGGCTACTCTGGCAATAGTAAAAAATGGAAATGAAAATGCATTTGTCCAATCGCTAATTCCAAGGTAAACACAGAATATCATCATCATCATCATCATCATCATCATCATCATTAACATCATCATCATCATCATCATTCTCTTCCTACTACTACTACTACTGCTACTACTACTACTACTACTACTACTACTACTACTACAATTATTATTATCATTATGATCTCACTCTAGACCATAAGCTAAATATCAATGCGGTTTGTATAAAAGGCGCTAATATTGTATTCAATATCATTAGGAATGTATTAAGATTACTATTTCAACATAAATTTATTACATGTATTTATTTTCGACCGATCCATCTCACGCAAGTTCGAACGATCAATTTTGCATACTCTTTAGTATATATGTTTTTTATTTTCAAGTGACTTAGAATATGATGTATGGATTGGACTTCATAGAGAAAGTTTTTCACTTTGGAAATTCGTTGATGGTTCCACCTATGATGAGGAGAATTACGATTCCAATCCATGGCAATATGGTATTTGTATTACTACTCATACTCTCTCTCTCTCTCTCTGTCTCTCTCTCTCTCTCTCTGTCTCTCTCTCTCTCTCTCTCTCTCTCTCTCTCTCTCTCTCTCTCTCTCTCTCTCTCTCTCTCTCTCTCTCTCTCTCTCTCTCTCTCTCTCTCTCTCTCTCTCTCTCTCTCTCTCTCTCTCTCTCTCTCTCTCGGTCGCTGAACCATTTTTGCAGCAGTATTACCTTAATTTGCAATATGATAAAACCCTGTCCTATGTAGTCAGTTTTTTATACACCATATTAACAAATTCGATTGATATCCGTTCAATCCAGTTTTTACCGAAATCTGTTGTACGAAACGGGCAATAGGGTATGTAGTTGTCGAAATGTGCTCGCTACTCTCAATCAAATAAGGGTTGCCTTGATAGAATTATGGAATAATATTCCCATAAGAAGACAAATGCACTGACGAAGTCCACAGTCCTGCACAACAGAACCGGAAGTGTGACAAATGCTCGAGTGGGTCATACACGTTAAGGACGAGTCAGTCGATTTCAATTTCCGAAATTGGGGATATGGTACCGTCAAATTTGTTTTAATTGCTTATGAAGTATAGGGCAGAATGGAATGAAGTTTTGTATTTTGTAGATAGAAGATGTTTTATATACTTATATCACAACGATAAAAAAACAACAACATTCGAATGAATGATATCAAATCACCGAGCGTTTCTAGCCTTGTATATAATTTTTATATATTCAAAACAGTGCGACCGTCAGACCGGATTTCAGTAGTCGTATTTTCATAATTATACAGAGGAGAGACTTTGGATACAAATATATTATATATATTTGTTGTCATTGTACGTGTTCCATTTCATGTTGATATTAAACATTCGTCTGTAGCAGGTTCTAAATTTACATATATATATATATATATATATATATATATATATATATATATATATATATATATATATATATATATATATATATATATATATATATATATATATATATATATATATATATAAAGCACAAAAATGACTAACGACACGGAAAAAATGAAAATCAAATTTTCGGGACGAACTGTCCCTTCATCAGGACAAAAGTTTACACATACCCACTCTCACGCAAACACCCACTTACAAAAACACAACCGGAGAATGAAAGAAATGCTACATATTACAAGTATAGTGTGATAAAGTAATAAATAAGTGAAAATTGAAATAAAACAAGATCTTATGGCTGCGTCCTGTGGTAGTGCTGCTAAAGTTACTGGTATCGTTGCTGTGTTTGCAAATCAGGCATCTGTTATCTAGACAAGGTTTGAAGCTGGCCATAAGCAAAGGGTTGTCTAATCTGGTTCTAACTGCAATGTCCTTAAGATTTCTGGGCCGTCTAAAAGAAACCAATCACGATTCTTTAAAGGCATTTGCCATTCTATCATTACAGGACGCACCTATAAGATTTTACAAAGCACATCATGTAACACTCACAACTGCGTCTATCTCATCACTTGCAAAGTTTGTCAGAAACAATATGTTGGTGAAACTGGAGACCTCTGCAGACGCATCAATAACCACCGGTTAATCATTAAGAATAAAAACCTCAAGGAACCTGTTGGTGACCATTTCAACCTTGAGGTTCATAAATGGGAGGACAAGACAGTCGTGGTTATTGATAAGTACCCTAATTTGGAGCGATGCTGAAATGAAACGGAAAGAAACATTTTGGATGCACAGACTGCAATTTTTCAGACCCAAAGGCATTAATAAGCTAATGCACTTCACTAAAATCAATTCTGCCCGATACCCTTTCGCTATGTAATTCGAGTTCGAACTGACTGAAACTCGAATCCTCCATAGTCCGTTGTTTGTTTGTTTGTTTTTGTTTTTTTTTGTTTTTTTTTTGTTTTGTATTGGAATCTTAAACGTCCGACCTTGGAATTTCAATCTGATACCTTTTCGCGATGTAATTTCAGATCGACCTTATGTCATAAAAATTCATCGAATCCGCCTAATTGAGTGCAATTTGTCAGATTGACTTTCGTGTTTTGACTTTGTTTGTAGATCAAATTTATTTAGTAATTTTCCACTTTCTTGTTATTTTCACTTATATCTTGTTAGATTCACATTTCGTTGGTAGTTTGAGTTTAGTTTTTTAGTTATCCTTTCGTTTGATATCAATTTTCATTTATTTAATACTTTGTCACACTATACTTGTAATATGTAGCATTTCTTTCACTCTCCGGGTGTGTGTGTGTGTGTGTGTGTGTGTGTGTGCGGTTTATTCATGTTATTTTAATCGTTTTGTCCTGATGACGTTACAGATCGTCCCGAAAATTTGACTTTCATTTTGTCTGTGTCGTTAGTCATTTTAGTGCTTAATATATTCTTTTATTGACTAGTATCTATTGCTTAGATAGGATACCCTAGGATATGTAGTGTTGATGGTTTTAGTGCTTTGTATATATATATATATATATATATATATTGTTATTTCAATGTTTAGGAGAGCCCGACATGTTTTTGAAATATTGTACAGCAATAAGTAAATATGGTTATTGGTACAACACGTATTGCGGGACTTATAAGTATTACCTGTGTCAGATAGTACAAACCAGTACTGGTGAGTATGAAATATTAATATAGCAAATACATTGTACACGCAAGTAGCAGTCCGCCGCCATTGAGCAATGGACCACAAATTTATTGCTCTACAGCTTGCAAAAAACATAAAATCAAATCAAACAATATATTGTTATACATTACATAACTGCGACTCATGAGAAAAACTAGACGTAATAACCGATTTTAAAGGGAAAAATTGTAGATACCTGTGTTCCTCAGAATAAATTATAAATTGTTCCTCGAACAAATATTTGGCCAAAAACTAGAAACGTGACCAATACAACTCCTACTTCCCTAAAACACCTTGCAATCTAACGATTGGCTTAAAACCTTTAAATCCCACCCATCATGCATATTTATGATTCTAGCTTCAATATAATATTTTATCGGCTATACTAAACGAAATGCCAGTAAATACTAATTTTAAAATGGGCAAATGCGATGTATATTTACTATTGTTATTCAAATAATTTTTGCGGTATAACTGGTTTGGCAACATATCGAAGTTTACTATTTTCGAGGTGTGGTCGTTTTCATCATGACATGTCATTAATTCTTGTTGTATATCATATCCTGCTAACAATTTACAACTGTAAATATCGGATATTTTGTCTATTGTTTAAGTTTGGACAATTCTACCACCCTACTGAAATGGCCAAAATTAAGCCGTCCAACATATGTAGCAGTACATGTTCGAGGGCCGGAAAAATCTAAATTTGTTTCTAACATTAACCCGGAAACACTTCTAATGTTAATTTTCATCGTTGTTTTGTTTAAAATAACTTCACGATAGGCAGGTTATACAAAGGCTTTAAGTTTGTATATCTCTAATCTACTCATAATTATTTATTGACGTATAAACACACGACGTGACGATTTTCCCCTATTTTCACGGAAGCGAGATTTGAAAATTGTGACACTCGTAAGCTGGTCCCCGTCTGACTTCTGCACTTTGTTTTATACAATCGGGTATCAGTTTATGGCACTCGATATTCGAGTTATCTCCCTTAGCAGTCGAAGTATGAACTAACAAGCTACTGTCGGCTAACAGTTTTATTCACACCAGTTTTTTTTTCAACTGGTCTGGCGATATGTTCGAGGGATTTAACATGTATAAATGACCAAGTCTACCGGATAATCGGCGGCAGATGGCGGTATGCGGGTTTTGGCGTTATAATGAGGGAATTATATGGGAGGAAATCCGTTCTTCAAGAAATAGCGGCAATATGCGGATTTGGCGTTATAACGGAGGGCGATATAACGATGTATATATCATTTGAATAACAATAGGAAATATTCTACAACGGGTGTTAGTTGATTATCATATTTATCTAGAGTTAGTTAATTTCCAAAATTTTAAAAGACACGAGAATTACCGATTTTACTAACTAGAGTTAGATAAACATGATAATCAACTTATACAAGTTGTTGAATATGTTTCTATCATAACTGAAAACTTGCGAAGTATGGAACAATAGCTTACATCATGCGTACGTCTAGACACTATCGGGCTCGGACTCTCCTGATCATCTAACCTATACCTCGCTTCAATTACATTCAATTTCTTCAGATTATTTCAATATGTAGGTAGGAAACCCAACATTGTTAGAAACTTCAATAACAGACCCCTTTCCCTCCAATTACTTTTATCGCCAATTCGCTTGATGCAACTTCATGTACAAACATTTCCATTACATTAGTAATGCTAGCACAGCCAATGAGATTTATTCAACCCTGTTGGTTATTTGTAAATGTTTAACTAACTGCAGCGTCGTTTATACAACTGTTTGGGAGTGATATAACAACACAAATTATGGTAGAAAACCAATTTATCGAATCATTAAAGTTATATAAATTGTCAGTGGTAACTTACACTCTTATGAATTAGCAAAAAGTACCAAATTTTCCATAAATGCATGTGTACTCTTTGTGACATTATTAACATATTGGAATCTTTCGAAGATCGTTTAGGTTTTTAGTATAGGTATTTGAGGAACAACACCTCAAGAATTAAAATATTTGCAGAAAAGTTGAAACGCGGATTTCATTTGTAACTTATGAAGACATATTTTATGAAACATGTACCATAACCGTTTATTTAACGGGCAAACATATTTTATAATAGACCTTTTAGAGTTGTTCCACTCCGTTACGATTCGTCAAAATAGTATGCAACTGCAGAGAAAAGTTCGGACAGGATTAAATCCGGTTAAGCACTTTATCGAATATATAACCCGGTATATGGATATCATGCAGTCCTAGGTGACAAATTTGAAAAGCAGCCTAAAGGAAAGTGATAAATCTTGTTATCTTCATAACAAAAAACATTTATCTAAACTTAATTCTTCTGAAATGAACTGAACGAAATATCAACGAATGTTGTAAATGTAATATTAGGAATCCGAACCGACCTTGGTCGACTTTCTGTTCAAGTCACGTGATCCGAGTACAAACTATTTTGACGAAACTGAACGGAATGGAACAACCCGAAACAAGAGCTATTACGGGCATCTTGACCGGAATTTGAATATAGAAACGATAATAAATCGTCCAACGTTATTTTATTCAGATTGACGATTATAAATGTACTGACTTAAATTACTTCTTAATATTATTGATATAATTTGACTGTAGTAAAATGAATTTCAATTTTCACATAGAGACAACAGTAGCGGTAACAGAAGAAACATCTGTGCTGAATGGCACTGATATAACCACAGTTCCTTGTACCACTGATATAACCACAGTTCCGGGTAGCACTGATGTAACAACAGTCTCGGGTACCACTGCCATATCCACTGGCTCGGGTACCACTACTATAACCACAGTTCCGGATATCACTGATGTAGCCACTTTACAACGACCGTCCATGCCCATGAGATCGACGGAGAGTAGTTTAGCAAAATGCGTATGCTCCTGTGTCGAAAACAACATCACCGTAGAAGAATACCTTTCAAAGTTTTTCGATGAAATAAAAAAGCATCTCGTTGTTGACAAAACAATGACATCACAAAATTTAAGGAAACTAAATTCGGTTTCAGACGAAAGAAAATCTTCCGAACAAATTGGATTTGTTGGAATTGTCCTTATTTGTCTACCTATTCTAATCATTGTTACACTGGATTTATTTCCACGTGCATGACATGCATTACGTAAAGATATAACAAGCATGTGTTACAATATATGTTGCCGAGATAAGTAACATGTTTACTTTTATTTACTGTTTTCATATAATCAAACCCTTGATTATCATTGTGTAAAGAATGGATAACTTTGATATGATCATGCAATAAAAGGAAATATTGTGACTTTAATAACTCAGAATAACAAAGTTATCTATGTGAAAAGTGATATTTTTAGATATAATAATATATATGTGGTATGTTTGTGTGTATGTGCGTGTATGTTTTGTCGGGAAAACAGTGAATATATATATATATATATATATATATATATATATATATATATATATATATATATATATATATATATATATATATATATATATATATATATATATATATATATATATATATATATATATATATATATATATAGAGAGAGAGAGAGAGAGAGAGAGAGAGAGAGAGAGAGAGAGAGAGAGAGAGAGAGAGAGAGAGAGAGAGAGAGAGAGAGAGAGAGAGAGAGAGAGAGAGAGAGACCTATCCAGATACTCGAAATAAGATGTGGAAGAATCATGTTGATTTTCAATAAAAATACATGTATATTCATGTAATATAAATTGGTTGGGTTAATATTATTTTTTCTGTATTCCGATTTAATTCATCTTTGGTATTGTTCCGAATCAAATTGAAACACACAATAAGACAATTTATATGATAATGGAAAAACTGTATTGCAATTTACTGACCCATTACATTTAATTATTTATTGAGTTTTGAATATTCTAATTTATAAAACAGGAAAAAAGGCGAATTGAATGAATATGAATATACTACTATATACATTGTTAAAAATGGTATTTGCACAACCTTCTACGTTTTAACAGATAGAAAAGTCCAACAATCAATATACACTATATCGTAATGGAGTGATACTGTGTGTGTACTTATATTAGCGGCATTCTTATATTAGTGGTTTTCGCGCTCAAGTCACTGCATCAATTCAAATGCAGCGCTAAAATTTCTCCATCCTGCCATTCTGTATACATGATAAAACTAAATTAATGGTATTTATAGTACAAAATAATATCTTTCGTGTCCATAGTTCAGTATATGTCACAACGATTACATTATAGTCTGTCGTAATTGTGCAAATTCATCCCACTTCAGAACGCTAAAATATGAGTGCGCTAATCTAAATACACATACAGTAATTATGGAATTGTTAACGTTTCATTAGGTCACCTGAACAAAGCTAATGGTGACCTATTGCGATCGTGTTTTGTATGTCGTCGTGCGTCGTCTGTCGTGCGACGTCCGTCGTCCGTTAACTTTTCATATTTTCAGCTTCTTCTCAAGAACCTCTGAGCCAATTCCATCCAAACTTGGTCACAAGCATCAATACCTAAAATAGCATGAAAATTGCAAAATTCATGGTCCCCACCCCCAAGGGGCCCTAGGGAGGGGGTAAAATAATGAAAAATAGGATAATTAAAAAAAATATTCTTCTCTACTGGGATACCTTACTGAAACAAATGCTTTATATGGTTGTAATGTCCTGGAGTTGCTCTATCAAATTGCAAAATTCATTACCCTGAGGGCATGGGTTCTGCCCCTAGGGCAGGGCTAAATTTACTATATAGTAGAAATAGCCAAATCTTCAAAAATCTCCTTCTCAACGTCTTCGCATCTTACAGGAAAACAGAATACATGGTTAGAAAGAACATGAAGCCCTCTACCAAAATTGCAAAATTCATTACCCTGAGGGCATGGATTCTGCCCCAAGGACAGGACTAAATTTACTTTATAGCAAAGATAGCAAAATCTTCAAAAATTTTCTCAACTCCTGAACATCTTATAAGAAAACAATACATGGTTAGAAAGAGCATGAAGCCCTCTACCAAAATTCATGACCCTGAGGGTATGGTTTCTGCCCCTAGAGCAGGGCTAAGTTTGCTATATAGTAAAATAGCAATATGTTCAAAAGCCTTCTTTTCAACTCCTGCACATCTTTAAGGAAAACTGAATGTATGTTAGAAAGAGCATGAAGCCCTCTACTAATATTGTTATATTCATTACCCTGAGTGCATGGGTTCTACCCCTAGGGTGGAGCTAAATTTACTATATAGTAAAATGTGCTAATGTTAGAAAATCTTCCCTACATAAGTGTTTCTCAGGAACTACGTGGTGAAAATCCATGAAACTTCATGGTATTGTAGGCCTATATCCCTAGTTGTGCTAGAAATTTTCAGTTTGGGGATAAAGGGGATCTAAGTTATATTTTTAGAGGGTGGGGTTTACTATAGAAAAATATAGGAAAATAAAACATTACATTTTTACTTGCATTTTGACTGATAAAAATCATTACACTGCACTTCAAACCAAATATTTTTGGATGTCATGATGTAAGGGGCTCATTGCCATATAAGGCTTTATCACCAAGGTCATTCCCCATCGATCTCATTTCAGAAATCTTCCATTATCTCAATAGTAGTTGAAATCCACAGCCCTAAACCATATATTTTGTGATTCCTCATAGCAAGACCAATTGTATTGGGAAAATTGTGGAGGTCCCAGGGGTCATCCCCACCCCCTTATTTCAGAAATATTCAATCATCTGAAAAATAGTTTGAGATCCCCACCCTATACCATATATTTTCTTATTCTTCATGACAAGACAGGTTTAATGGTGATATTCTGGGGATCCCCAGGGTCATTCCCCACCCCTTATTACAGAAATCTTCAATTATCTATAACACCATTTAGGTTCCCACCCCTTAAATATATATCTACTTGTTCCTCATGACAAGACAAGTTTTATGGTGATATTTTGGGGATCCCCAGGGTCATTCCCCACTCTGTTTAATATTTCAGAAATCTTCAATTATCTCAAAAACCGTTGAGGTCCCCACACCTAAACTATATATTTTGTTTTTCCTCATGACAAGACAAGTTGTAGTGTGATATTTTGGGGTGGTCCCTGGGGTCATTCCTCACCCCTTAATTTCAGAAATCTCAGTTTTCAAAAACCATTGAGACCCTCAACCCCAAACCATTTATTTTCTTATTACCCATGGCAAGATTAGTTTCTTGGTGAAATTTCTGGGTGTCCCCAGAGCCATTTCCCGCCCCTTATTTTAGAAATCTTTAATCATCTGCATGTGAACATTACCTCTAATTATGTATTTTCGTGCTCCTCATGACTAGACAAGTTGTATATTATAATTTGTGGATGTTTGGTTAAACTAAAGTGTCTCTTATCACCTAGATGCATTGGGTTACATGAAATGGTTTGGGCAGGGCATTGCCAAAATGGTAACATTGTGGAAATAAAATAATTGTACAAAATCTTAATTTTTGTGCATTATGAAGACTGAATGCATGATTAGAAAGAGCAACACGCTTTACCATAATTGTTAAATTTGTGAACATTTTGGTTGGTAAGGCACAAAAAGTGATTGATGTTTTAATTTTTGTGTATCAAATCCGGATATACCAAAATCACATCTCATTGTTATATGATTAAACGTACTATGCTATAAAAGGATTGAAACTTGTCAGTATTATATGATAGTTAAATCAAAATATCAATCATCTATTATGAAGTATAAAGATCACATAGTTGACACAATGATTTCTGAAGACCATACAATTTACACATTAAGGTGACCGTTAAGACCCGTGGGCCTCTTGATAAAGGTTAGACCCTTATGTAGAATATGGTTTCACTGTAATGCCATTGATGAATAATAAATCAATGAAAAAAATCATGAACATTGGTTACGCAATTCATATTAGTCAACTCTACATTTTATGTTATTTGATTTCGATTTAACTAAATACACGTATTTTGAAAAGAAACATCAAACTGTGTTCTGTTTTACCATTTTGTATGTTTTTACGAAGTGATGTAATACATTACTTCGAATACTACTGACATTAACCTCAAAATTGCAGCTAGGCGAATAATTAACTGCAGCTGCTACTTTGCCTTCATTTAACGAGCGGTGTGGATTATTAAAGCCATTGTCACTCGTCATAGAGGGGGGGGGGGCAGGGAAAATATATTTGAATATATAAATATATAAATATAAAAATATATAAACATATATTATATACATATCCTAGATCATTTACCCTCTATCTAGAGATAGAGCAGAGGGGCAAGAGATTATATCTCACCTTTGAAAATCTGGCATGACCGGGGAGCGAACAGTGACCTTCTTGTTGAAGATCCGGCGCTCTAACAACTGATCTACTCTCTCCACCCGAATATCTACAATTTTCAATTCATCCGTTTTCTTGAATATACCGTATAAGTGGAAATTTAGCGAGGCAAAAATTTAGCGTTTTGTCCTAAAATTATGGCATATAATTTCAGCGAAAAATATTTTTAGCGATTATATAATTATATAAATATAACTCTTAATTACGATGAGGAATAAATTGTTAGCGATATTCTATTTTAGCGATCTCAACAACCTCGCTAATAATGCCAAAATTGGCTCCTCGCTAAAAATATTTGCTTATACGGTAATGAATACTACAAAGTATCACCAATCAGAGCATGAAATAGAACTTCGATCCAATTAACTCAGATACGAGAAAATTGGTGATCATTGATTTGTTCACTTTTATTCATACTTTCGAAAAATATAATTCACAGGAATTGGTAAATTAGTATTTAGTGGCAGAATCGACCTTAAAGTTGACTTATGCTAGCCCGTACCTTTATCTACGACTAAAATTATTTTGTTAGTATATTGATGCGCTTAAAATTAATTACTGTCGATATATAAAAACCTCAGATACCAAAGTGTAAATCAATAGAATGTCCAGGACATAGATACAAATCCGATAAAAAATGGACAAACACGGACCTCTGGAAACCAAGAGGTGGGATCAGGTGCCATGGAGGAGTAAGCATCCCCTGTCGACCCGGTCACACCCGCCGTGAGTCCACAGTCAAGTCCAGTGAAACACGTGAGGAGTGTATCCTCGTCACAATTGGTACAGACGTCTCAACAACCGCCAACGAAAAGGCAACTCAACATTTCACTTAGTGAAACAGAGTTAGTCGCAAACAAGACTATTATACCGACCATAAAACTTGCGGAACGTTGACATTAAACGCGGTTTTCGATATCCCTGTGTCAATAATTTGTCAGTGAGTAGTTTACCTCTGTATATGAAATCTTCATATGTTGTGCACGCCCTGGCATATCGGATCATTTGTGAAATATAAACTCCATATGCGGGTGACTGAGGTATATTACTACTTAAATGTGGAAAATTTACGATGGGAAAGCCGAAATCGATATCAATTTATTGATAAAATTAGTGAAACGATATATGCTTTGTTCCGTATTCCAAACAATGAATTCTAGACACTTCAGAATGTTTGGATATACACTGCATTATAAAATATGCAGACAGTAAAGATCATCAAAGTCGGTCTGTGTGACGTCATATAATACAAGCAGTGAAACGTGAATACTCTGCTTTTCAAAGGTTATTTACCAATGGAATAACGTGAAACAAACAGTGCGTTAGAACAATACATACATGATGAAGGTATTTCTACGATATCCATTATCTTTACTTCTGATTAGTCAAAATCGTATCACGTGATCTAAAACATTCTTCATGTCACCCTGAAACATTTATGTCACCCTCTATGCCTGTTTATGTCACCTCTCGTGAGCAGAAATGGATGCGCATACGGTTCGGCATTTTCCTAGAAGGCTATTTGATCTCTAGCACATATCTATCAGTTATGAAACGGACATTTGCTCGATGCAGACTGGAATGGAGAGAAATAACAGCCGAAATTTTATGATTTGACAGAATTAATACATCGTTGTCAAATATATTTGCTGGAGTCAGCCTTGATTGAGGCTTAAGATTAAAATACGACGCAAAGAATGATAAAACATATCGATACTGTTGAGTATCGAAGGCACTGTGTTACAATCGTTATGAACTTACGTAGGTCAGCTTGTTAATTAAGTTCTATTGCCTTTTGGTATACTAAACAATTATTGCCCTTGTTTTGGGTTGACATGAATATTTGCCCACACTCAAGGTGTTATATGTCTCCCTCGGGTGAAATAATGCCTTTCGGATGGGCAAATATTTATGTCAACCCAAAACAAGGGCAATAATTGTATAATGTGTGCATGTGTTTGTTATCGTCGATCTCGAAGAGTTGCAGCAATTCTGTTCAGACTATTACCTTTTGTTACGCAAATAGCTGTAATCGAATGTATAGTTCATTGTTTTAAATTTACAACAAAATGTGGAATTGTTTTGACTATGCAGATCATTAAATGGAGAGAAATATCAAAGAATGTATTTCCTGAGATAGTTGTTTTAGACATTAGTGAAAAATTATTTTATATTTAAGTATAGCAAATGAATATATTTATATTTTACAAGCACTTGAACAATTCCCACTTTTCTCTTACTACATCAATATAAATAAAGTTAAAACAAAAGTTTGATATTTAAATAAACTACTCATTTCAATTGTCAATAAGTATTGTTCAATTCAAGTAATCCGTACTTATTCAACTATATCATTCGGTGATTTGCAATATTGGGTATATTCGGTATCAATAGGTCGCAGCATCCAACTGAGTACGGCGAGTTTTTATTTGTTATAATTTCTTATGACAATTGAATACATGTTTTTCTTTGCTTAAGTGTA
This sequence comes from Atrina japonica, assembly GCA_030159075.1. NCBI lineage: Eukaryota > Metazoa > Mollusca > Bivalvia > Pterioida > Pinnidae > Atrina > Atrina japonica. The sequence goes on from BROG01000373.1 coordinate 264,749, forward strand.
TTCAATAACAATTTTACTCCATATGTTCAACATTCATTTCATCTATTGGTATTATTTCTCACACTACCTGTACACTCATAACGCAATAATGCAAAATTCATACCATTATGTAAATTAACCAAATTCTAGCTCTGGACTGCCATTTCCGTTCATGGTGTTGGACAACGAAGCAAATATAATTGTAAATTTCATAACTCACACTGATTTAAATTGATGTGCATGAGCTACAGCTTTAATAGATATACAAAGGTAAATTGGCACACACACACACACACACACACACACACACACACACACACACACACACCAATATATATATATATATATATATATATATATATATATATATATATATATATATATATATATATATATAACGAGTCTTAATTGAATCAGAACAGGAGTACCAGACTTGTTTTCAATAACAAAAATAGCAGAGCAGCAGTAATACATGGTGTCGCGTTTAACCTGTGCACTTTTATATTTGGAAAATATACCGTTTTGTTTTGGATTTTGATAGACCCCGTATGTGCCCCTTTATCGCGGTAGACCTGTACGCTGTTTTAGGACATATGTAATCGCATGTCCCGAAAGAACTCAGGTATGTAAGAAATAATTATCCTTAATCCTGATGGTTTGATAGCATATGTATCTAACTCCCGTTGCAAAGTTTTAAAAATTGTAAAAATATATTTTTATTGTTTTGAACATTGTAAACTAATCAATCATCTTCAGAATAAAATGTACGATGTCAAACAATCGCTCGTTAGGAAACCTATATTATCCATTTGTTACTTGGTTAACTGTTCAAAATATTACCAATTCCTTTTATTTCTTCCATAACTGGTAAAACCATGTATCTCTTCATATATAACAAAACTACCGTGCACGGTCTCAATATCTATTTATTGATCGGTTCATGTACAACCTCCCATGGTGACTTGAGGATAAGAGCGTCTCGGCAGAGGGTGGAACCGGATTCGATTTCCGGTTCAGTTCAGATATGTGTTGTACCACTAAGAAATAGTCACTGCATTCATAGCGTTATTTATACCATATAAACAAATTTGATATCTTATTGGAATCGCTGTACATACTTGTGGTAACGCAGCCATTTGAAATGTAAAAAAAAAGATAAAGCGATTTTAATCAAGAGAAATGGTTTTTAAGGTATTGTGACATTTCCATGTGAAAACTACCGACGAATGATGCTAAAGTGTAACTATTTAGATTCATATTTTCAAGAACTTTAGTATAATTCATTTACTTAAAATATTGTATGAATAATAGAATGGTAAAGGTCAACCAGAATCTTTATTTAGAAAGTGAGGCATTGCATTTCTGGCCTTTTAAAACTGTGTTTGAGATTTCATTGATTTAAGCATTGTTACATATTTTAATGTTCTTGAGAAAATCCGTAACAGATGCAATGTAGCTTCCAATATTTTCGAATGGTTCGAGCGTAGCGCTCCAGTTCAGCGACGGTTCGAGCCTCGATCTGAGAACGTATACCAGTTTACTTGCGGAAGGCTATGGTCTCTCCCCGGGTGCATTGTAAACGGGCTCTCTCCTCCACCTTTCAAAACTGGCCGCCACCATATATTTGACGTAAAACACCATTCAAAATCAAGATTTCAAAATACACAGTATTGCATCTATAATCCAAAGTTGGATAAAAATTGTTTAAATTAACAGTGGTTTTGGACGACTGAAACAGAAAAATAGAAAATAGTAGTCATCAGGCATGTAGGAATGGTTGCCAGACAAATAAGAAGGACGTCTACCCATAAACCAATCAGGAGGATTCATTTAAAGGGACATTAGCTGTGGGTTTTTTTTTTTAATTTTTTTTCTTCCTTTTTTTACTCTTTAGATTGATATGCAAAAACAAAAGAGATATACACAGGCATAAAATTTCTAAAATTTCTATATATTTTGTAAATATTGCTTGAGAAACCCTGGTTTGGCACTTTTCACTTGCAATTGATTAACCCAACCTTACTAATTGTATGTGAAAACCACACTAGACCTGACCTTGTTTTCACAACACATATATAGGAATATAAGATTTTTATGCCTGTGTAAAGCTTTTATTTGTTATTGTATATCAAGGAGAAGTAGTAAAAGTAGAAACAAATCGAAATAATTTGGGGGGGGGGGTAAACATAGCTAATGCCCCTTTAAATTGCCCCAAAACATTATGACAAGAAAATTAAAACAAATATCTTGACTAATTCTAATATTTGGTCAATATCATCAAAAAGTTCAAAGTACATGAAAAAAGCAATAACATATTTTGAAAAACACACTAACGTTCCAATGAATTAAATCTGTGAGAAATAAGAAGTCATGCAATTCTTAGTAACAATTGTCATGATGGATTTTGGACAGGATTACCAGACACAATTTTGAAAGAAGAATACAGAGATCAACTAGAGGTAAAGTTGGCCAAACAAGTTCTGAAAAAAATATGTTTTATTGTATGTGCCTAATTTTGCAAATTTGATCAAAATCATCGAAAGTTAAAAATTTATGAAAAATCCAATAATGTGAATAGCATTTAATAACACTTTTGAAGCTACAATTAAAATAATCAAACCACAAATAAAGTACCATTTGCCGTAGTAATCAAGATTTTTTTTATAGTAATGACACACGTATTTGGTGGGAGTGGGGCTACCAAACACAGTTCTAACAGAGTAGCCCATTTACGAAGGGATTCGAGTTAGCCGTTGATTTTTAAACAAAAGTTTACAAATGACAGACAAGTGCTGGCAATTGTTTACCTGGTGAGCTGAATTCATAAAAGTCTATCCTTATCACATTGTCAGTTTATGTAGATGTGTTGGAAGAGCTGATCGACCCCAAAAGTTACTTATATGCATAACTAATCAGTAAGTCTGAAATATGTAAAAATCCTGTGACCATCATTGGATGAAACGTAGACATACTATTTCTTGTCTCTCTTTTGCGACTTAATCAATTATATTTAATTAAAACATCTGTGTCGATTTATCCCTTACTTCAGGGATGATATGAACTTCATTGTACAACTACCAATGAATCCGACCAATTCATCATTGCATAAGGCACAACATAATTAAAATTCATTGATGAGAATATGGCGGATCAACCATAACAGATGTGAATTATAAACCGAAAAAAACATATCAACATCTTGTCTTGCGTTCTTGTCACCTTCAAACATACCGGAAAAAGTATTCCGTTTTGTCTACGTACTCACAACATCCTCCAGTTATCACGAAATGTTATTAATATTAATGTATATGTTACATCATATGATATCCATAAAATCGAGTTTCCATTCATATCACATTGAAAATACTCGCATAATAAAAAATTCCAAACTCGTACCATCAATATGGTATGAATTCAAATCATATATATATATATATATATATATATATATATATATATATATATATATATATATATATATATATATATATATATATATATATATATATATATATATATATATATATAGCTAACGTTTGTCATATACTGTTTGAAGTATTTTTTTAATGATTGCATATATTTGCTTCCTTCAACCTAGTCATTTTCTATATTAGAAATTGCTTTGAACTTCAGTGCACAATGGGTCAAGGAACGAAGTGGTGAAGTTTTCGGTACTAACTAACCGTGTTAAAATAGTGAAAAATATATACATCATCACCTCATCATTACTATTTACAAAACCTGCTATGCTTTATTTGTTTTACATTTATTATGTAAATATCAAACCCTCATAGATATGGAAATCGTGAGAAGAAAAATACTAATCTCGATACAGCATTTCAAATAATTGAATTTATTTATTCTAGTACATACCAGTAACAATAACCCATTTTTTAAATTTTGAAATCAATACGATGAGATGATGTTAAAAGATAAGAGTATGACTTAGATGGTTCAGAACATATAAAACATCAGCTTCTTAAAGAGTGGATAAGGACATGTTATATTTCTCTGTGCGTTAGTAAGTATTTTCATTAAAAAATATCATCGAATTTATCTTTAATAGTACAAAACAACTTATATATCAAACAGATTTGGTATTTCTTATATGAAGGATATAATTCTAATATACCATTTCATTTCTCTTTTAATAATATTAATATAATTTAATTTGAAATATATCTTTTCATTTATAAATATTTAGCCAACCAGTCGCAGAAATTCCTGGAAGTTGTTTAAAGAAAATGTTATCTTTAACAGAAAAAAAAACAGGACTGAACAAAACCTTGTGCCCTTATAGGTCATAGGAAACGATTAAGTTTGTCTTTTATTCAAATTTCCCAACGATAAATATCTAAATGTTATAGCCAAATTATCCCAAATGAAAAATGAAAGGATAGCTGTTTATTTTGTCGCAAAAGTTTAATTATCGGCGTTTCGTTTGCGCGCTTAATTACCCCTGATGTGACGTCACACGTGAATAGTTTCCATTAATCCAGTTGCCATTTCGCACATTCAAATCACAGTTACTGACTATGACAGCAGAAGGAAGAATACATGTGTATTATGATACGAGTTTACCAACCCGACAATGGCTTTTAAGTCAAAGTGGAATTTCTTCGGATCCCTATGTTTAACATGAGAAATTAAAAAAAATTTAAAATTAGAAAATATGAAATAAATTCCTTATCGGATTGCCATATATTTACGAGTAGAATGAGTGAAATGCTCAAAAGTTAGTTTTCCAAAGTTTTGGTTGATAGCGACAATCTATATACTGTAACAATTACCAATGTTATTTGAAATATATGTAAATTTACGTTTGAAAATGAGAGTTTTATCTTCAGAATTTTTTAGATTATAATTTCATATTCTCGAGTTATGATTATTATAGTAACATCTTTTTAAGCATTTTGACCTTCAATATTCGATGTCAAAACTTTTTCACATTACATCTATCCACAGAACAAAAGTAACAAATAGTGCAGAGCAAATACTTGTATAAAAAGTCGGTTACTCCATTTTAAAAGTTTCCAATGTTAAGTCATTCAGCTACTGGTCTACCAAGGTAAATTGGCACATGTTTACAAACACAACGAGTCTAAATCAAATCATACCAGGGGCGACAAGCTTCTTGTCGTCACAAAAGTATTAGAGATTCAGTAATGCATGGAGTCCGCGCAAGGCTGTATGTTTTATCTGTACAACCTATTTTTGGAAAGTAGACCGTATTGTTTTGGTTTTTGACTGTACCCGGATCGGATGTGCCACTTTACCTTGGTACACCTATACCCGTATATTTATCTATTTTCTTTTAACAACTATATGCGATCACATGTTAAATAAACAGCGTTAGTAAATATACGGGTAATTTCATGTAGTGCTAAAACATTCAAATAAACAAGTAACTATTTCCTAATCTATTAAAATTTTTCTTCTAAACGTTCACCGACTTATTAGTAAATCGATAAGTCAACCCAGTATTCACGCTTCAGCAATTTTTACACCTCGCCCATTGAGATAGATTACTAGTAAATATGTCGACAGAAGTCGGCTGTATCTTTACATCTATCGCTATCTATTGAATTCTTGTGAGAAAGTCTACACGCGTGACGTCACCGACAGGAAGGATAACCCGCATTGTGTTTCCCTAGGTTTGTAAAGCCTGTGATATAAAAGGCGACCAAACAACGCTTTATGGTGAGATATATTTTTTAAAAGTGCACAGGTCTTTTTAAATATGTATTTACTTCATACTTTTTTACTGTATAAAAATTTATAAAATTCGTTTCCTATGACCTTTTACTTGTATCATCATGTAATCAACAAATTTCAATCAAAAGGGTACGTGAATTTATTGTGACACAAACACTTGACTTTTGTTAGGGTGTTTGCCCGTTTACATGCGGAAGGAGCCTCCCATTGTAACCGGGTTCTCTCCATTAAAACCATTAAAATGGCCGCCGTCATATAACTGAACAATTCTTGTGTGTTGCGTAAAACACTATTTAGAATTCAAATTTAAATTCCCGATTTGTCAAAGAAAATTTAGGCTTGTGTAGGTTTAAATCAGAAATTAAACTAATAATATATCTATTAGTAATATTAGGATTTTGGCAGGATTAAAAGCAATATTTTATACGTCGATAGTGCCAATTTAAGCATATATTATATACATTTTATGTTTTCATTATATTTAAATTCTTTTTTTTGTTTTGCAAAGTGAGAGACAAAAACAAATGTTCAAGATGATAGTTTCTGTCACTAAGACTCCATCACTTGAGCTCCAATATAACATAGATGTAGACTACCAAAACAAAAAGCGGAATCATTGAAGGGCCCAAATACCCTAAATATATTCCTAAATCTATCTAAGAGTAACCACTGTGAAAAGATGATTTTATTAGGTTTTAAAGAGTTTATAATTTAAACGGTGCTATATGTTTGCAATATTACTTTAGTATAAAATAATCTTGTAATGGCAATGTTCAGTCAGTTTTGTGTACTTTCAGCTGGTTCGATGTATTTACTAAGATTCAAGAAAAAAAATGAATTCAAACTTTTTACTAAAATTCCTAGTTATCGTAGGGATCACACGAAGCACTGATGAAAAGTGGTATCCTTTAGAAACGGCCATCACATGAGTAATTTAATAATTGCTATAATATTTAGTCAATGCATGTTTGCAGGAACCCCACTGTATCATACGCTAGGAATACTGTATGTGTATTTCAATTAGCGCCTTCATATTTTAGCGCTCTGAGGGGGGTGTAGACTTATTAGCGGAATCTTGAATTCGCACTAACAGTTTTATTAGTTTTGTCGTGTATGCAAAATGATACGATGGAGAAATTTTCGCACTGCACTTGAATTATTACTTGAGCGTGAAAGGTGCAATATTCGACTACAGCTACAATAAGTACACATACAGTATACTGGTTGTCATGGAATTTTTTCCATGTTAAACTTTCTTCATGTCATCTTATTTTACAGTTTTAAGCTAAATATCACAAGATAAATTTTATTCTTATTAAAATGTATTATTTTCCTTCATAGCAGTTTCATAAATGGAATTCATCCAAATTAATTCTTCTTCAATAATCATTGTTGTTTTACATTCCGCCAAGAATCGTTGATTTCTCACAATGGAGATGTCATCAGTTTAGGTGAAGGGCTACAAACTTTGGCCTTCCAAATTCCAATTGGTATGCGTGTTTCTACGACTAAACGATAGCTTATCACTAGTGTCGCTGGTAGTCTGATCTCTAAGACTTTAACAAGCAACTTGAAATGTTTTGCAACAACTTCTTCTATCTTGTCTATAAATTGCATGTACATTGTGTAATATCATGAGAAATAAAATTCAAATTTACTTACTTAGATGGTAGATATGCTATTTTGACAATATATATATTTATCATCGGGTACCATGGGAAAGAACTTTGATGTTTTATGGCATTGGAGGATGGATTAAAAACTTTCAACACAATTAAAAACTAATGTAATGTCTATCTAGTGACAATGAATTGTTATCAAAATGGATTTTTTTCGGGGGTTCATTTAAATCTCAGTGACTGTTAGAAATGGAATGTGTGAATTTCCGTTTAAATCCCAATTAACTTGAGGTAGGCTCACTTAAATGCATTTTAGTTTGATTTTTTATTTTATTTTTTTATCATTTAGGTAATAATAATATATATGGCATTCACTCTGATTCTCTTAACAGATGATGGCGCATAAACGAATTGGTCGAACACAACATTATGTGGAACACACCATGATATTGATGACAGTTGGCATATTTATACTGGGTATGCTGTTTGTTATACGGGTAAAGACATTACTGGGCTTGTCACCATAAAACTAATAATTAAGTATACTTAATATTCTCATACTTGAGTAAATTCTCAAGTTTTATGGTGCTGGGCCCTGGTCTCAACTATGCTGCACCATATGCTTAAAAGAAGCTTTAAGTTTTATTTCTATTTATATTTTTATTTTGAAATTAAATACTGCTGTTTTAGATACTCATAATAGCAGGGCACGGTAAAAAAAATTTAGTTTCCGTAACTTGTCCTACATCGAGTAAATTTGTAAACTGATTGTCAATTGAAAGATTTCAGTTGATAGAAATGTTTATAACAAATCTGGGGGGAAATTACAACGTGGATTTTTAGTTGTGGCCGGTCGACAGGGGATAAATACACCTCCATGACACCTGCCCTATTTCCGATTTTCTGTAAGTGTGTGTCTGTAAAAGGTTCAAGATATTTGTATACCGGTGCATGGACGTTATGATGGACAAAACTGTCGCATCTGTTATTTTTTTCTTCGTTTTTTTACTAATTTGTAAATTAATTTAGCTTATTTATGGTAATAAATATTTTGCAATTTTGGATGTAGTTGTGAATGATAATTTATTAATTGCTACCACTGTTCTATTGTAACGTAGCTAGTATTTATTTTTCGTTTAATATCCCATTTTATAAACAATCTTAATTTTATTTCTTCATTTACATTTCATTTCGCATTTCTTTTTTGTAAAACTGAAATAAAATTTTTCTTTAACATTATTTATCTTATTTTTATGTAAAAGTATATTCTAGTCTTTATAATAAATACATCTATTTGGTTTTTATTTGGTTGTAAATGTAAAAATAATTCTTTGTATCGTAAAATAAAATGTTACATTATTACGAAAGAGATATGGTACGGACATTCTAAACATCTGCAATGCTTCTATTGGATGAAATAATTTATTATTTGAAGTAGAAAAAATTATTGTGCCAATGTGGATATATCAAATTTATTGATTTTGTGACTTTAAAAATATTTCCTGCAATATAGAAATAAAAAAGTATTACCCGCATTTCACATTTGCATTAAATGTGTAGTAAAAGTTAACAGCTTTATATTTTAATTACACACTCTCATTCGGATATTATTGAAACTAGAAATTCCTATCTTTATCATTCCTTTTGTAACGTACAAATCATTGTATTCTAATATGATATTTTGTCAGACTTGTTCAATTTTGCCCGACATGTATAATTATTTAGGATTTGCAGAAGCAGCACAAACCTATTACTACTGGTTATCTCCCCAAAAAGCTCTATATAACAATGCAAATGCTGATTGTATCCAGAGAGGATATATTCCGATGGTGATGAAAACCGAAGACGAAAAAGCATATATAAAGTCGGAATTTCAAAGGTTGTCATTCTACTTATCTTTGTTTTTACAGTTCATCTTATCTATCTATCTATCTACCTATCTACCTACCTACCTACCTATCTATCTATCTATCTATCTATCTATCTATCCATTCATCCATCGATTTATCTATTTATCTATCTATCGATCGATCCGATCGATCGATTTTTCTGTCTGTCTGTCTGTCTATCTATTTATCTTTCTTTCTATCTATCTATCTATCTATCTATCTATCTATCTATCTATCCATTCATCCATCGATTTATCTATTTATCTATCTATCGATCGATCCGATCGATCAATTTTTCTGTGTGTCTGTCTGTCTATCTATCTATCTTTCTATCTATCTATCTATCTATCTATTACAATGTCTCTATACACGAATTTTTTATTTGAGAATGTCAGTAATTTTCTACGCAGTACTCATGTGCATTAATTGAACTTATGTTAAATAACAATCCATCTAAAATCATGTGAAGTACGAAAGTAATAAATACTATAGGGTTATAAAGCAGTGATTTCCATATTGTCTTGGTTATGTGCTTGGGTATGAAAAGAAATGGCGACCGCCGAGTTTTTCAATATTGGCTTAGTTTTTTTTTTTATATTGGCTTAGTTTTGTCAATATTGACCGAGTTGTGAATTTCATATCGTTTGGGTAGAAAATCCCGCATTAGGCCAATGTTACTATAGTTAATGAATAATATTCGATTCACATAACCTGTCGGGATGGAGTAAACTTTTGATTATTAAAAGGATGATTCTACTCAATTTTCTGGCAATACCGGCTTCAAAGGAAAAGTGATATATTACCAACTGGATAACCGTACGTATGATAAGAAGTAGGAACGATAACTCATGCCAGTGTAATTTTAATGTATTACCTAAACTTTAAATTCGTCCAGGACAAGAAAGGAATCACAAAACTCTATCCCACCAGGTTATATGGATTTTACTATAGTATTTATTTTATGAACAAAGGCGTATATCATGAATTTTAAGTGGCTAATGTTCGAATTCTGTTTTTTTTTTTGTATGAACGTTGGAGGTAAAATAAACAGATATTATTATATAAATCACTTTTTGAATGACATGTACACTTTGCTTGAAGTGTGCAAAAGTTTCAGTTATTAGCTTTGACTCTTTAACGAACAAATTAACGATAAATATAGAATTAAGTTTCCATAGACCTAAGGGAGATAAATCTTATAGTCTCTTCTCTCAATTAAAATTGTGATAAACTAAATTTCTTTATATATATGCCGAATTATGTGCTGAAAGGAAAACCGTTTTTTATACCTATATATTAATTTTAATCCTATTTGGAATTCGAATTATTTGTCATATTTGTATATCCAATCTGTCGTGTTATAATGGACTTAGAGCAAAAAATTCAAAACTTTTCAACATGCCATAGACGTTGGTAAACAATGATATATAAAATCGGTTTAGGGGGTAGCAACTCTGATGACAAAATAAATACAATAATATTTTGACATGTAAACATGTTGACATGTTTGAATTCGTGAGTTCCTCTGTTGGTAGGTATTGTTCGATTCACATAAGATGGCGGGATGGAGTAACCCTTTGATTATCATACGGATATTTCTACTCACTTTTCGGTTATGACAGGTTGCACGGGAAAAACCTTTTATTCCTCACTGGATACTCTCTTATGTTTGGTGACAAGTAGGAACGATTACTCTTGACAGTGTAATTTTAATCTTGTTACAATCGAACTCGTCCAGGTCAAGAAAGGGTTCACCAGGTTATATGGATTTTACTATAGGCAAAGACATTATTTTGTGACGACTCTTTCTCGAACTTATCCGATTTTTACTACGAATGCAGTTTGAATTTTTATGAAAACTACAACCCGGAATTATATCTTTCCGAAATGTTATCATTGAATTTATTCTGTAGGTATCTGCTCGGAAACATCTGGGTTGGACTTTCCTTTAATGAATCAGGCTGGTACTTCGCTGATGGTGTTAAGTTGAATGTTAACAACTTCAATGGTACTCCATGGGGAGCAGGTATCTTCCATTCTTTTTCATAAATCACGTGACAAATCTCACCCTAGATCCGCCTAAAGAATTATCTGTATGCTTAACTGTAAGACGAACAATATATCCTAAATACACTACATATGTAATGTAATATGATCATGTCAATTAGATACAGTCGAACCCTGAAATACTGGAATCGAATGGGGGTATGTTTTCTTTTAAATTAATAGAGTTTCCAAAATAACTGGGTTACAATGGTAATTGAGAAATTTGGTAATCAATAATGCAGGGTTTCAATGAAACACGGGTTCGACTGTTTCTTAACATAATATTAGTACCAGAATTAGAATAATGTGCGTATACTTAAGTTAGTGATATTCCGATAGTATACGTTTTGCGCTTAAGTCATTGCGCTAATTCAAGTGCAGTGCTAAAATTTCCCTCATCCTGTCATTTGGATTCATGACAAAACTTAATATATTTGTAGTACAAAATGATATCTGTCGCGCGCATAGCTCAGTGTGTGACGTTACGATTATATAATGGTCTGTCTTTAAAAAGTGAACATGAAATTAATCGTTGAACATTTTTTTTACTAAATAAATACAACTGGGAATTATCATTTTTTAGTGAAATTGATCCATTGCAGTTCACCTGTTAATACCGGCCGCCACCATATCAGTAAAAAACTGGTGAATGTGTCGTCAAACAACATTAAATCAACATGAAATTACATTGTAAAATCGTTGTTAGCTTATCATAATCATCATTACAAGTCTATTGGTTTATCTCTGAATAAAACGGTAACGTTTCCTGAATTGCATCAAGATATAGACCCTTTCACGATAACTACGGTCCTGTAACTTTGAGGGAATAAATGATACAGATACCCGCAAAAATATAGACGTCGTTATAGTAACTGGTTGTTTTTTGACGTCATTTTCTGGGAATCTGTATCATTTATTCCTTCAAAGTTATAGGGCCGCAGTCATCGTGAAAGGGTCTATATGATACATAATTCTTTAACACTATAGCACATAATTAAAAAATAATGGAACCCATTGTGACGTCACATCATACACTAAATGAAATGAGAGGAACAACGGAAAATGGAACATCAAAAACATCATGTAACGGAATTTGTATACGAAGTTATAGTAATTACAGCCCTAATTTGTGTCGGATTAGTCATAGACCTAGTATGTATAAAGTCCGATGTTAAAGACAATCAAACTTGTTGAATTGTGCCAATAATTTTTTTTCTGAACTTTGAAACCATAATGTACACGTTGTAATAAAATTTTAATCATTCTCCTTGCACTTTCACTTAAACTATTAGAAATCTATCTGGAAATTGTGGTGGCCAGCGTTAATGTTAATACGGTTTTCAGTTTTAATCATTCACCTTACACTCTATGTTTCTGGTTAAGGTGAAAATATAAAAAATCTCAGATACCAAAGTATAAATCAATAGAATGTCCAGGACATAGATACAAATCCGGTAAAAATGGACAAACACGGACCTCTGGAAACCAAGAGGTGGGATCAGGTACCATGGAGGAGTAAGCATCCCCTGTCGACCTGTCACACCCGCCGTGAGTCCACTGTCAAGTCTAATGAAATACGTGAGGAACGAATCCTCGTCACAATTGGTACAGACGTCTTAACAACAGCCAACGAAAAGGCAACTCAACATGCCACTTAGTGAAACAGAGTAATCGCAAATAAGACTATTACACCGACCGAAAAATTTGCGGAACGTTGACATTAAACGGGGTTTTCGATATCCCTGTGTCAATAATTTGTCAGTGAGTAGTTTACCTCAGCATATGAGATCTTCATATGTTGTACACGCCCTGGCATATCGGATCATTTGTGAAATATAAACTCCATATGCGGGTGACTGAGGGATATTACTACTTAAATGTGGAAAATTTACGATGGGAAAGCCGAAATCGTCGCGTTTATCGTATAGCTTAGTTGCCAATTTCCCGTCTGTGTCTATATTAAGTAAAATGTCTAAATATGAAGCGTGTGTGCTTGATTCTGTTGTATCTTTAATTTCTGGTTCGCTGGGATATATCGCATTGGCATATGTATAAAAATTGTCATTATTAATTGAGAAAACAACGTCGATATATCTAAATGTCAAATTAAAGGACACCGCTAACTTTTTCTTCTTTTGATTCAGCAGTTTCTGAATGAAGTCTGCTTCGTATGAATAAAGGAACAGGTCGGCCAATAAAGGGGCACAATCGGTTCCCATAGGAATGCCGACAGTTTGTTGAAAGACCACGTCCCGGAACATTACAAATATATTGTCTATTAGAAATTCCAGCTTGTTTTTTATATCAACTTCAGTGTATTTATGTGTAGAATCAAAGTGGTGTTGGACAAAACAAGTATCCTGATAGCCAATCACTAGCTATGTAAATTTTCGGGTACCACCTTTAGTGAAAAAACAGTTGTCTATGATGCTAAAAAGTCTTTCTTTTAATTTTTTATGTGGAATAGTTGTGTAAAGAGTAGAGAAGTCACATGTTTTGATACTGTGAATTCGAGAAAAATTGTGTGCCTTCAAATTTTCCAAAAGCTGTTTAGAATCTTTTAGTATCCACATCTGATTTACACCGCTTCTGGAATAAGCAACTATACAGTATTGTTGAAGTTTCTCCTTAACGGCTGTCAACATCTTGGTAAGGAGTAAAGATAAAGGTTTGGTAGAACATTTGTTTGATCCTGCTATGTACCTTTGCTTATATGGGGTTTTATGAAGTTTAGGTATCCAATATAAATATGGTAGCTCAAAATCGGTATCCGTTGTAGTTATATCAAATGAGCGTAATACGGACACATGATTTTGAAGGATCTCGTCCTTTGAAAGAGAGCTACGTGTGTATGTAGGATCACCAGAATTTGTATTAAACCCAAGTTCGTCTAATAAACAATTATAGTAATTTGCCTTACAAATAAGCTTTGTCTGCTGGGACCAGTACTATTGATCATGTAATCTATCCAGTTCAGTTACTACTTCTGGATCACTAAATACACGGATACACAGGGATAACGTGTTTTTATAGTCCCTTTAAGTTTTCGAATAAGAGATTTTATCAACCATCGTATGGTTTTTAGCCATTCAGACAAAGTGTCTGGTTCTACGTCTTCATGTTTGGCCCATCGTCTGGCATAATCTTCGACAGAATTCATAACTCAACTGAAATTCTGACTCAAATTAATGGAACAGTCTTCTCGGTATTAGGGCCCCTTAAAATAAGATTTTTGAGGCTTTTATTTTCAACAATAGAAACGTCACCGGTGATGACATGCCCGATAGGATTGTATATAAAAGGAGATGAAGTACATGAACATGTGACAGTGTTGTGTAGAAGATGGTTGAATGTCCAGGCACTGCAAAACTTGTTTGTAATTGAATAGCTTGGATGCGATGCTAGGTGTATTGCTATATGAAATGCAAGGCGTGGTCGTCAATTTAAAATATGGTGGAGCACAGTACTGAACTTTTGTGATTTAGAACATTGCCAATGTTTAAAGCGTCTATGCCTTTATTTGTAAATTTAAGTTTAAGGAAAATACGTTTCTGCTAAGAACAGTCATCGTTTGTAACGCGTGCAGGCTTAAACAGTCTGCGATACGCGATGTCCATAGATAACGGAGTTCAGTATGTATCCTGTGGTTGAAGAATCCGAGTAGGGGTTCATTCTTGCTTCCTGAAAAAGTTCATTGCGAATTGTAAAAGGAACAGAATAAAGTTTGCTGCAAATGTGATGAAGACCCAATTTTTTTTATAACATAAGGTAAAAGAGATGAAAAGTGACATCATGTATGTAGGGTCGGTTGTATGAACGATGTCCGTGACTTTGTTTCCGTCTTACGTTAGAATTAAAAAGTTTCATCACATTTACACAGTGGGCTTGATAGATTGCCTACAGTTTGGATATTATCGTTACATCCATAGGGGTATGCAGTGCCAAATTTATTATCCATTTAAATGCCAATGGATCAGATGACGTATGCAGTGGAGAAACGAAAGTACATATAAAGCACAAATATCACTACAGCATTGATCCTAGGTCAATAGTAATTGTCCATTCTAATGGATTCTGTTTGCTTCGCGTTATTTCATTGGTTGATGACGTTGAGAACTCGCAGGAGAGTCACGTTTCACTGCTGGATTTTATGTATAACGTCACGCAAAGTTCTGCTGACTGACTTCGAAGCACTTGCTGAATTTTACTGTTCCCATATTTTGTAATACAATGTATATCTAAACATTTCATTTTTTCTCTCTTTAGAATTCTTTTGTAAAATGCGAAACAGAAATATATCGTATAGGCCTAACTTAATGGCTATTGAAATCCACAAATACATATGATAAATCAGAACTTTTTTAATGCGCATCAATAAACTCAACAAAGTAATTTGTCATAGATAAAGATAGTAGCCAGCATAAGTCAGCATAAGTCGTTTCTATCATTAAAATGCAAATTAAAAATGACAGTTTTTCAAAAACTGACAGGGTATAGGCGATTCCCCTGTCTGGCTGACGCTTGGTGGTGATACTTAATTTTCGACAGGCGAATCGCCAATATCCTGTCAGCTTTTGTAAACCAGTCACATGGTAACCCTTAAGTGTTGTATTGATATTTGAATAAATATATATATATATATATATTTATATATATATATATATATATAAGATGAGATATAGATAGATAGAGAGATAGATAGAGATAGATAGAGAGGAGAGAGAGAGAGAGAGAGAGAGAGAGAGAGAGAGAGAGAGAGAGAGAGAGAGAGAGAGAGAGAGAGAGAGAGAGAGAGAGAGAGAGAGAGAGAGAGAGAGAGAGAGAGTAGTGTGTGTGTGTGTGTACTTCTAGGTTCAGCAGAATTCTTTCTACTTATATAGTGTTATGTATCTTGGTATGGATTGCTGACTGTTGAGTGTTCAGTTACGATTTCTTTTCAGGGCACCCGAGAGGAATGACATTTAATAAATGTGCTGTCATGAGTTTATCCGATTTTCTTTGGTACACTGGACGTTGCTTTTCGAATCAATATTACTTTTGCTTGTCAACAGATCCTGTTCCGCGTGAGTGAGGAAATCTTTATTAGTTTTATTCATTCTACTAAAAGATTCAAACCTTGTTTGATAAAATAAATTTGAGCATGTATAATGATTGCTGTGTTTGTCATATATTCACGTGTTTTCTATGAGTAATAATGTTATATATTAAACACTATATATCTGATATCACTGATATCATCCGCATGATTTTTTATGTTAACATGTATATTTCAATACGGTATATTTGTTAGCATGTATATCTCAATATGATATATTTGTTAGCATGTTTATTTCAATATGTTTTATTTGTTAACATGTATATTTCTATACGATATAATTGTGTTAAAATATGTACATTTCAATATAATATTTGTTAACATATATATTTCAATACGATTTAAAATTATGTGTAGCACCTACAGTTCTACATATTATGTTCCTGTTGGACACAGGAGTGTTTCTACCTTGATAAAACAGCATTTATGAATTCGAAGATTGTTTCATGAAGTTTTAAAATATATTTTTTGCTTAGATTTACATTTTGAATATCATTTGATGAGTTAAACATACTCCTAAAGCGCAGTGCAGATAAATATAATGTATTCTGCGTTATTGAAATGTTTTATAGAATTTTTATCATATGCTTCACAAATCGAACACACTCTAATGACATAAAGTAATGTTTAGAATTATGTTACATGCGACTCACGTGAAACGCAATCTATTGGCAAAACGTCAAGTATCGCATTTTATCATATGTGACACAAAATGAACACGATCGAATGGCATAGCGCCCTGTACCGAATTGTATTACTCTAATACATAACCTCATATGTAGAATTTAATGACATTTGATGCCAATTAAACACTCTTTGATAACTTAATGTCATTTAAGAAATGTTGTGACATATCACACCAATGAAACAAATTTATGATATAATCATTCCAAAACACTGTATCTATATCTTAATACATTTAGATTTATTATTCGGCCCTGTATCATACCACTTGTTCTTTCGTAAATATACATTTATGTTAAAGTCGAGCTCAAGTGATAAAGTGTTATTGACAGAAATGATCGTTTTGGGCATTTGCGTTGGCATCTTTAACTCTGGTATTACTAATAATGCATCTAATATAATACACTGTATATGTTTTTAATATTTCTGTCTTTTATAATATATTTGGAAACATTAGTACCTCCTCTTCCTACGACGACGTCGACAACACCGAGTACAACGGAAATCCAGACAACAGAGATGCCCACACAGCCTGGGATGGCACAATGTCTGTGTTCTTGCATCATTAATAATATGACAGACGAGGAATATCTCGAACGGTCTCTGGAATATATGGCGAATCACCTGGTAGTAAACAAAACCACAACGTCACGGAATATCCGGAAACTAAAGTCTGCTCCTGATGAAAGAAAATCCTCCGAGAGAATCGGTTTCGTTGGAGCTGTGGTGATTGCCGTATCTGTTGCATCTATAATTGTTCTGGACCTAGTAACCCATTGCAAACGTTGCATTTAAATACAGTGATACCTCGCCTAAAGGTCACTTCGCTTTGGAGACTACCTGCATTTCAGACCAGAAGTTTTCAGTCTCTTGATAAATATTTGTTAAGTAAAGAAGCTAACTTAAGATACCACCTTCCTTATTTGGACCACTTTGAGTTAGTCAGTGAGGTGTTCTTAATAACGAGGCTCCACTGTATCTCTGCTTGATAATAATAAGTATGGTTTATAATGGACTAATCATGAACAGTCTTTAGAATACAGATAGAAGGTGATTTCCTCTTCGTCAGTTCCATTGCTTGTTTTACGGTATTTTGAAGTTAAATATTCAACTTTACGGCAATGTTATTTCGATATACTTTTTTTTTGTTTTAAATTTAATGCGTATATGTTAAATCATATATCGCACTTTAGAGTAAAAGTTAGGAAGTGCTAACGGATACGGGATCACATACACGGACAAATATGCCAGACTTTGCATAAGAATGTTTGTGATCTTTAATTACAGTAGGTTGAAAGTATAGTTGTATCTTAAAAGTTTGAACATTGTATACAATCATTCAAAACCATGGCTGAACTTTATACATGTGAATATATAATCTATCTTTTCCAATAAAGCGATAGATACCTCCACTTGTTGTGTTTCATGCTAACTAATCAATTTCAATGTATATGACATATCTACAAAGTCATTATTAATTAACAAAACAACGTCGATAAATCTAAACATAACATTAAAGGTCACGACTAGGTAGCATATGAAATTGTTATATAAAGAATATATAATTCGTATGTTTTAATACTATGAATTTGAGAAAAATGCCGTGTCTTTAATTGTTTGGAAAGCTGTTTGTAAATTTTGATTGTTTAGACTTTTAAGAAGTTTAGGTATCTAATATAGGTATAAAAGCAAGGACATAGTGAACTTATTGGGAATAATATATATTCCTTTAAAAGAAAGAGTGGTATCAGGTGTCATTGTGGGATAAGCAGCAAAAATCCACATTCAAATCTATGATTTTAAAACATGATGGGTAACTCCTGTTTTTATACATGGTATTGACGAACCAGGTCTGGATTTCTCGAAAAATACTTAAGTCATATTTTATACTTTAGTCTAGGGTTTTACTCAGATATATGAGTTTTTTTTTCTCAAATCTGAGAAAACTCAAAGCAGTGTATTTCTCGAAAAATCTCAGTTGAATATTTTGATTTAGTTGAGTAAAATCTGAAGTCATCTATCTAGCAGACTTAAGTCAAATATTTTACTCAGATATGGCTATAACACAAAAGGAAAGGTTACGCCTCTGATTAAGAATTTCGTGTATACGGACTTGTAGGCAGATAAATGCACTCAAACTCGAGTCTGGTGCTCTCGAAAAATTATGTTATACAACTTACATGCCAAAATTATGTCTAAAATTGTCCTTTTCAGTTTCAATGTAACTTTCATGGATTTAATACAATTAAGTCTATCCTAATACTATCGACTTTGAAATGTGTGACACAGACCAAGTAGGCCTAAAATATGTAGACCCTTCGACATGACTTCTAGGCCTAACTTCTTGGGAAACCATATTCTGGCATGAAGTCGTAAAATGAGGCAAGCAAATAAAGACAAAAGACAGTCAACACGATGCCCGATGAGTATGTATTAACGCGGTAAATAAATCTATAAACAAAGCGAAGACATATATGACCAAGGTTAACGAATCTTTATCACGATAGGATTTTCAATCGTCTTTAAAATGTCTTTTAAAACATGCAGAAAACATATCCTGTCGTCACCCTGCAGGAAATCTAATTGACCTATCGCCAAATGCCCGACACGGCACCTTTTGGCAAACTTTTCCATTATGACGTCACAATGAAATGGCCCGTCAAGCATATGTGTGATTGTGACGTCATAATCGAATGACGTCAAAAACGCACATGGAGAACCACGTGTCAGACATTTGGCGATAGATCAGTTCCATACACTGTAGTGAATATTATAAACATAATACCAATTATCGTTTCTGTCAATTAGACTTCATCAGTTGAGCTCCAATTTAAAATATATATGTATTTTACTAAAGAGAAAGTGGTATCATACAAGGCCAAATAATAAATCTAAAAGTATAGCCGAAATCCGTCTAAGAGTAACCACTGTAAAAAGATGACTATCTTAGCTTTAGGAAACTTTTGGAATTTAAATGTTGTTATCAGTGCCAAATATTACTTTAGTACAAGATTATCAGCTGGTACCGAAATACCAGATACTAGGTTTATGTATACCCTCGGTGACGCAATTTTGGGCACGGAATGGGTGATATGATAATCCCATGAACAGACATCAGCTGGAAGGTTAAATAAGTCTTTTACAAATACTTCAATACCGCTACCATTATATTTAATTTATTTTTGTACAATACGAAATTAGTTTGTCTATCATGGTAGAGTATAAAATCCATTTAAGTGATAAATATAATCATTATGTAAAAACATTATAAACACCAACATTATTTATCCTTTATTGACCCCCTTCATAAAGATGTCAATGTTTATGTTTTAAATTTTTGCTTGCCGACGAAAATCGATAGGCCCAGTGATTATTTTAAGGTTCACACTTATCTAAAAGGTGGAGTTAAAATTAAAAGAAGACATTATGAAACAATAAACAATATTTAGTTGGTTTTTTTCACATTGGAAGATGGGCCGTTTCCAAAAGGAAACGCAACTTGGAAAAAATCTTAGCTGAGTTTAAATTTGAATTCTAAGATAAAACTTAAGTAAATACTTTTTTTTTCGAGAAATCCAGCCTGAGGCCTGAAATCACTACAGCTAGAAAATTTTACATTTGGTATAGTAAAATATTCTATATGATAATACGGATATTATATCGAATGGGATATATGAGTGACGTTGGCTTTATACGTAATCGTTCATATTGCGAAGTATTTTGAAACTGTAAATGAAATGATCTCACGTTGAACACGCTCCGGCAAATCTGATCATTTTTTGGATATAGGAATACAAGTGGCGAAATGATTGTGCCACTAAAATGTTGGAAAATACGATAACAAAACCTACGCCATCATGTTTAGAATATACTTTATGTAAGATCGGTGGTTAATCTTCTCTCGATCTTTTATTAAGCATATTATCGGTATTACTTGTATTTAAACGAGATCGAATAACTAACGTGATTCCATGTTAAACACTCTAAAGAATCATTTTAGACCGATGAACAGCGCCACAAAGAGCGAAGGGCTCCGTGGCCGAGTGATAAGAGAATCGCGCTTCCAATCATGAAGTCCCACACTTCTGGTCAGCGCAAGTTCGAGCCCTGCCGGAACCTATGTTGAATTTTATGAGAAATTTTGTCAATTTACTTACGGAGGGCCGTTGGTCTCTTCAAAGGTGCATTGTAACTCTCTCTTCTATATTAAAGAATGGCCGTCAGCATATCATAAAAAAAATTATCAAGTGTGGCGTTAAACAGTATTCAAAATTTAAATTCGCCTCCACCCCGAAATTATAAAATGGGTACGTTTGATGACAAACATTATCATGTAAATAATGTAAACTTCACAAATCAGAAATTGCTATTGTTTAATGGTGTTTTTACTGATAAAATACACATTACAGATTGTTGATTGTGCTACAAAAAGGATCGTGATGGAGATGAACGTAGAAAGAGTACCTTTGTACCATGGTATTTATCTATAGTTAATGTTAAATTAAACGCTTTTGTGTTGATAGATATGATGACTGACTAAAATAATATTTACTTTGAGATATATCGAAAATCGGTAATACTGTATATTCTACTCGTTAGGATAAGGGCAAATGAACCTCAATCATTGTACCAAGTGCAACGCCAGATTTGAATATGTCCCATTCTAGGACATTTGTATTGTATTACAGAGTTCATTTGTTACACGAATTGCATAAACAGGCAGTATTAATACATATTTTCGTATATACAATACATCGGCGTATGTTGTTGACCGTTAATAATGCATATTGACCGTGTTTTTTCTTTATTGGCATATTGCTAATGCATTTGTCAGTATTTGCGACTCTTCAACAATTTAATGCTCGTCGAAATAACTTATATGTTGAGTACCTTCTTCAGACAAGCACCAATGTCAGTCTAATTGTTAACATTTCTAGCATGAATGATAATATTTTCTTGATACCACATTCACCGTGTCATATTTCGATTTATGGATTATTCTTTTCTACCTCCATACGAAATTCACCATTTTATCTTATGTTGGCTATCATCTATCTCATACTTCGCTGCGCTTGTGTTCTTGATGGGCAATGCAGATACAATTTAATAGACTGCAACACCTTACGGAATCGCCACCAAGATCGTCAGAACCAGAATGTCGGTAAATCTATACATATCTACAAAGTTATCAAAATACAAAGACTAATTATAAAAATCAAAAATGCCTTGTTTAAGTATACATCATTTAAAGAGTGTTCGACTATCTAGTGATGATAAAATATTTACATAAATTATTGGAAACCTATAGTTCATTTCCAAAATTTATATATGTGGAGGTAAGTATGTATTTAAATACATATTGATTGAGATGACAAAGTGAATTACTTAATAACATACAGTATGATATTGAACTTGAATAAACAACTGTCCATTAGGTGTCGATTCAAAAATATTTGGAATAAAATGCCAAAAGTTTATTATCATGTCGAAAATGATATGAATCGTTATTTTTACATTTAATATAAGCCAGTGCTTTAATGTCACTTTCGAACTTAATTATTGAGCCATAAGGATAGGCAAATGGGGATAGTTGTTGAAAGGTATATTTGATTCGTACTATTCTAAAGGCTGAGTTCACCTGTTTCGAAGTGTAACGAAAGTTGTGTTCGACAATCTATCTACATCGGTGTGTGTAAGTATTATTTTCTAATGTCTGCTTGATTTGACTTGTAAGTAATTATTACAATCTTATTTTGAACATTAATTATTTGAAATATGTATGACTATAAAAAGAATGGAGCATTATCATGATAATGATCAGTAAAAGGATTGAACTAAAACAAGTCAATTCTACATTCTGCCACTGTGTTCATTTATAAAGCATATTGTGCTGCGTTAAACCAATGTTTCATTTATTACTCACATTAACTGAAGGAAAAACTCGGTTTAATTACACCAAATTCACATTTTTGAATATAATTGTGATTTAGGTTCAGTTTACTCTAGTTTTTTAATTTGTTTTTGAAGATAAACTTAGTTTATACGCGGTAAAATCAAATCACGACACGAAAATTAAATTTATGAAAAAACCTAGTTTATTATTCAATTAAACCTATTTTTTTAATTAACTTTATCTTAAGGTTTTAGAGGGAAATATAAAGCAACTGTGCCAACAATAAATTATTATAAAACTCTGTCGAACATTTTTTTCTCGAGTTAGATGAAATCGACAAAAATTCAGATTTCTGGATTTGCTGAAGTAAAGAGGCGTTATCGGTTTCGAGTATTACACTTGAACAAGTGGGAAAGACTTACATGTATATTTAATAAAAATGAGTGTGGGTAATTAATGAACCTAATACATAATGGTTTTTAATATAGTTTGTATGTGTCTTACGAAGAATTCTTCACTTATATGAAAATGTAGTCAGAATGTATAAAGGAAGTTCCACATATTTTGACCTTTCATTTTGGACCTACACCAAAACAGTGAGAGTTTTGTAATGTCTACGCCTTGCTCTGAATTCTCATACGAAAGACCCGTGACTTACCTATTTTATGTCGAGCGCTCGACGGAAGAAAAAAACACGCTCTATCACGACACCACTGGTCATTACAGATAGTGATATCTGATTAGTAGTAGGCATTCATAAGAATGCTTTTACGGTGGTGAGTATGCAAAACTCAAAATCTATCACTAACTAGTCTAGAAAATCATATATTTTATATACCAGCTGATTATCTTATACTAAAGGAATGTTTCGCACTGATTACACCATTTATATTCCAAATATTTTAAAGTTTTAATAGTCATCTTTTTACAGTGATTACGCATTTTGGCTATACTTTTAGATGTATCATTTGCCTTGTATGATACCATTTTCTCTTTATAAAATGCTCATACATTTTAAACTGGAGCTCAAGCGATGAAATCTAATTGACAGAAACGATGGTCTTGAGCATTACAACTTTGGTATAATGTTTATAATATATATATTCATAGCAATGGTTTAGATATTTGGATTTGTTGACAAGAAAATGTCCACTCAATTGCAGCACTAAATTTAATATAATGTTTAACATATTTATAGTATTGAAATTACTATTTACATTATTGATGCAAACATATATGCTTCATTTTAATGACCTGTAATTTTGACTCTTTAAAGGAATATTTATTTACTGTGTTTTCCAAAACCAAAATCGTATTTTAATATGTTAACTCCTTCCGGACACCTGGTCCCATCCCGATTGGGATTCGCAATGATTCTTTGTATTGATACTATTGATATATCTGAAATGTCTTATTCTAATGGAGTTGGTGTTTCTAATATCCATGGGTACTTCTTCATTATAATCATTGCTTTTTTTCAGATTACGAATGACAAAGAGCGAGACATGCGTAAATTACTCGAAAATGTCGTATTTACATTGTTAATTACAATTGGCTGCTATGTAAAATCAGGTAAAGTACATTGTTATGTTTAACATTAGTAAATGTGGTCTTATTGTTTGTATTACTTTTACATAATTTCAATAATTATACCAAAATAGAGACATACATCATCGGCCATAGGTCATATGTCACAGATTATGACCTACACTGGTAACTAGTGTCAAAACACTGAGGAAGTTTTTTTTACTTTTGTATTTAAACTAGTACCGATGTATAGGTGTACCGAGGTAAAGGTGTACCAAGGTAAAGTGGCACATCCGGGTAGAGTCAAAAACCAAAACGATACCAAAAATAGGTTTCACAGGTAAAGCATATTTGCCTTGCACGGACTCCGTGCATTACAGAATCTGTAATACTTTTGTCACCCCTGCTATGATTTGATTTAGACTCGTTGTGTTTGTAAACATGTGCCAATTCACCTTGATAGACCTGTATATTGAAACATGTTTACAAACACAACGAGTCTAAATCAAATCATAACAGGGGTGTCATTATCGACACCAAGCTACAATAGCTACAGTAATGCATGGGAAGCGTGCAAGGCAAAATGTTTTATCAGTGAATCCTATTTTGGACAATAAACCGTGTTGTTTTGATTTCTGACAGAACCCGACTGGTGCCAATTTACCTTGGTGGGCCTATACAGATGACGTTTGTATACTTATAAATCTATCTTAATAATTTTTAGTTAAATCTAGTTTTTCAAGTTAAACCTAGTTTTTCCAAGTTAAACCTAGTTTTTCTCCAGTTAAACCTAGTTTTACTCAGTTGATCCTAGTATTTCCTCAGTTAATTCGAATTTCAAGGGAAGGTAGAATTAAATATCATTAACAATACTAAGATTATAGTTTGTTTTACAATTGCGGCCAAAATGTTCAAGTCGAATGTATATGTAAAAAATAACAGAAATTTCAATTAACTGTGGAAAAAATAGTTTAACTGAGAAAAACTAAGTTTAACTACGCCACATAAAAAATAATACTTATATTATAAACTAATATCAATTTACTGAGGGTTTGTTTTCTCTCGCTAGTCAAAATTAATTGCACTGGATTTTTATTTTTGTTTTTAATCGGTATCAATATCTTGAGTGCCTTTTCAGTGCCGTGATATAAGACCTTAATTTTCATCATCATTCCAATGACTTGTAATTTTGACCCTTTAAAGGAACATCACTGTGTTTCTAAAAACAAAATGGTATTTTACTATTAAAATTGATAGTAAGAGTTATGCTTGTGTGTTTCTTTTTTGTTATTGTACATCAATCTAAGTAGATCTAGTAAAATGAAAAAAAAAAACTTTGTTGGAAAAATAAACAGAGGTAAGGCGCCTCTAATCCTGTCAACCGTGTAGGCCATAATAGACTGGTCTAAATAAAAGAACAGAGCACGCTATCTAAATATTAAGGGGTGAAAGGGTTAAACATTGTGAATTGACATATGTCTAACTTGTAGTATAAGCCCGATGATTTTCAATTTCTAGCATCAACATGGTATTCAATGGCATCAACGGGGTATCAATACCAAATTATAACAAATGAAGAGACTTTCGAGATTGCAATGAAACGATGTTTTGAGATGGACGCTACGTTATTGATGATCAAAACTGAAGCGGAATATCAGTACATAAAGTCCATCATGCCTAGGTATGTATAAACATGTCAGATACCAAAGTATTAATTTTCAGGATGTCCAGGATATAAATAAAAATCTGGCAATAAATGACAAATACGGACCTCTGAAAATCAAGAGGTGGGATCAGGTGCCTTGTATGTAATACGTACTGTAACTACATCTAAGAGAAATTCAACAATAATCCTTTTTGTTTTATAAGTGCATTTTATCTCACACATTCTTCGGATGATACAGTAAAAACCAAGGTCCCGTGTCACAGTAGGTGTCGGCACGTTATAGAATCCTCACTGTTCAATGGACGTAAGTGCCAAGCATAGGCCCTTCATCGGCCTTTGGTGACGTCTCCATATGCATGAAAGATTCTAAAGTGGGATGTTAAACAACAAAACAATAACAACAACTATCTCACACAAATATTATGTAATTTTATGATTGCCGATATTTTCACGATAGAGGTAAAACGCGAACATCAACAACTGGAAAAAATACAAGCAATGATTCTTAATTATATCAAATTAAATTGAAAATAGCACAAAGGGTCTAAACAATAGTGAAGGCTACTTTTCAGTAGACATTTTCGCGTGTTGTTTATTACGTGATTTCCGTATATAAAACATACGCGTAGGGATATTTTCCGCGATGTCAAACGTAACTGTGGCCAGTCCTGTATCAAACGATGATTCTTAGCACAGATGTGGAACTGGTTCGCAGGGGTAATTTCGCGAAAACATCCCGTATTTAGTGTAATTTACACCCACGCGTAAATTTACATATTAGACCTAAAGTAATGTATAGAATCTGGGCAAGGCAAACTGATTAAATATACACCCTTTTTATGGAAAATAGACAGCAGTTTATTGATTTCTGTCGAGCAATCGTTAACATCCACCTCCATATAAAGGGCATCTGCCTAGTAAGGCCATTCAAATATAACCTTTTGTTAATTTTTTCATAATGAATTTACAAAACCTCTTTATAAAGGACACCTTTCTATAATAGATACATTTGCCTGCTCCCTTGCGTTGCCTATATAGAGAAGTTTGACTACAGCAATGCCAAAACAGTACAATAATCATATATGTAGATTTCTGTAAACGTTAATATTTCTGCGTGTTGTTAATTATGCGATTTTCTAACGCAAACCATACGCGTTTGGGTTTTTACAGTGTGCAATCCTGTATTAAAGGATAATTCTTAGAACAACTATGGGACTGGTACGCGAGGGATAATTTACACGACAAACGCTACATCGCGTATTAGTGTAAATTACCATCACGCGTAAATGTTCACGTTTACTGTATTCACACATCATGACGAATTATTTAACTCACTGAAGTGGGTCGTATAAATACTAGTATATAATATTAAGGCTTTTCAGAATGGTTTACAATTGGCCGACCTGTTCCTTTATTCATACGAAGCAGACTTCATTCAGAAACTGCTGAATCAAAAGAAGAAAAAGTTAGCGTTGTACTTTAATTTGACATTTAGATATATCGACGTTGTTTTGTCAATTAATAATGACAGTTATCATACATATGTCAATGCGATATATCCCAGAGAACTAGAAATTAAAGATACAACAGAATCAAGCACACACGTTTCATACTTAGATATTTTACTTAATATAAACAAAGACGGGAAATTAGCAACGAAGCTATACGATAAACGCGACGATTTCGGCTTTCCCATCGTAAATTTTCCACATTTAAGTAGTAATACCCCTCAGTCACCCGCATATGGAGTTTATACTTCACAAATGATCCGATATGCCATGGCGTGCACAACATATGAAGATTTCATATACAGAGGTAAACTACTCACTGACAAATTATTGACACAGGGATATCGAAAACCGCGTTTAATGTCAACGTTCCGCAAGTTTTATGGTCGGTATTATAGTCTTGTTTGTGACTACTCTGTTTCACTAAGTGAAATGTTGAGTTGCCTTTTCGTTGGCGGTTGTTGAGACGTCTGTACCAATTGTGACGAGGATACACTCCTAACGTGTTTTACTGGACTTGACAGTGGACTCACGGCGGGTGTGACCGGTCGACAGGGGATGCTTCCTCCTCAATGGCACCTGATCCCACCTCTTGTTTTCCAGAGGTCCTTGTTTGTCCATTTTTACCGGATTTGTATATATGTCCTGGACATTCTATTGATTTATGCTTTGGTATCTGAGATTTTTATATTTATTAAATATTATAAACATAATACCAAAATTACAATGCTCAAAACGACCGTTTCTGTCAATTAAACTTCGTCAGTTGAGTTCCAATTTAAAATAGGTGTTTATTGTTTGAAAAAAAAAAGAAAACGGTCATACAAGGCCAAATGATCAATCTAAATAACTGAAAAAAGAAAGTGGCATCACACATGGCCAAATGATATATCTAAATAACTGATGACATTAATACATATCATACCCTAAAACAAAATAATGATGTTAGCCTAAGACAAAATAATGATGTTAGCATAATCAGATTTTATTTTCTCTTCAGTAATCTTAATGATCACGTATGGCTGGGAATAACAAAGAATTTACCAGTATGGCAACACTTGGATGGCTCCTTTTATGATGATACCAAATTCCAGAATACACCATGGTTAGATGGTAGGATTTAATTTTTAATCAATAAGATCAAATCTACTGCATATTTTGATAAGAATTTTATTACCAACCGTACTGTCTAGCTAAAGCCATTTGATAACTTTTGTGATGATAATATGAGGTAAAAAGAATATATATCGAAAGTGTTTAAACATCGAAATCGAAACAACAAACATTGCGGGAAGCATGGGAAATACAGAGATTGGATCAGGTTTTTAAGATGAATGAGCATCCATGGGTAAAATTCATTTATGTCAAATTATTTTTATTCAACTTTTACAGTTTTGTTGCATTTAGATTTTTAATGCCATTCATACTTACCACACATAGTTGAATTGCATACTAAAAGGGACGATAAATACTTCCATTCCGGACACCTGATCCTGTTTGGTATTTGGAAATGGTTGTCATGTTGAGACATGTATCAAATGTTCCGTATTGTAATGGACTTGAAGTTTGGAAAATATACTTCTTCATATTTAATTTAAGTAAATAAAGGTTATCGATATGATTATTTACTATAAACATCAAGGTGATCGATATGATTATTTACCATATACATCAAGGTGATCGATATGATTATTTACCATATACATCAGGTTATCGATATGATTATTTACCATTTAAATCAAGGTTATCGATATGATTATTTACTTATAAATCAAGGTTATCGATATGATTATTTACTTTATAAATCAAGGTTATCGATATGATTATTTACCATATAAATCAAGGTTATCGATATGATTATTTACCATATAAATCAAGGTTATCGATATGATTATTTACCATATAAATCAAGGTTATCGATATGATTATTTACCATATAAATCAAGGTTATCGATATGATTATTTACCATATAAATCAAGGTTATCGATATGATTATTTACCATATAAATCAAGGTTATCGATATAATTATTTACCATATAAATCAAGGTTATCGATATGATTATTTACCATAAAAATCAAGGTTATCGATATGATTATTTACCATAAAAATCAAGGTTATCGATATGATTATTTACCATATACATCAATGTTATCGATATGATAATTTACCATACACATCAAGGTTATCGATATGATTATTTACCGTAAAAATCAAGGTTATCGATATGATTATTTACCATAAAAATCAAGGTTATCGATATGATTATTTACCATATAAATCAAGGTTATCGATATGATTATTTACCATAAAAATCAAGGTTATCGATATGATTATTTACCATAAAAATCAAGGTTATCGATATGATTATTTACCATATAAATCAAGGTTATCGATATGATTATTTACCATAAAAATCAAGGTTATCGATATGATTATTTACCATATAAATCAAGGTTATCGATATGATTATTTACCATATAAATCAAAGTTATCGATATGATTATTTACCATATAAATCAAGGTTATATTCGTTACCATCTTAAAGGGGCACTAGTTATTATTTACCAAAACAAATTATTTCGATTTTTACTACTTTTACTACTTGTACTTGATGTACATTAACAAATAAGAGCTATACACAGGCATAAAAATCTTATATTCCTACACGTTTTGTGAAAATAAGAGCAGGTCCAGTGTGGGCTATGCAAATACAAATAGTAAAGTTCAGTTAATCAAATGTAACTGAAAAAGTACCAAACCTGGGTTGCTCAAGCAATTTTCACAAAAAATGTATATCAGTTTTAGTATAAGAAAAGAAGAAAGAAATGAAAAAAAGCAACTAATGCCCATTTAAATCACAATATACAATATTTCTCCTGTAATCCTGCCCACGTCATTCAAGATAATATTTTGTTTTTATATATGCATATTTTTCAAGGAGTTCTAGGAAACACGGCGTCAGAAATGTGTGGCGTTGTGCATAAGACCTCTCACCGTTGGTTAGATAAACCGTGTACACATACTAAAGTATACATATGCCAGAAATACCCAGTCATACACGGTAAGTGATGATTTTATTTTAAATGCATTAACTTTGATACATGATTGCACCATGGGTATAGAGATAAGATCATATAAGTGACATCAGATATGGAGATAAACCCTTGATGGTAGATAAAATTCGGCTATATAGGAAATAAGATATAACGACAAATCACTATGCCATTAAATGAAAACAATTACTGGACGTTTCGGATCGTCAGAGCCAAAGGCTCAATAATTCATATTGACCTCGTCTTTTGTGTGTCGTTGTGCGGCGTCCGTCGTTAGCTTTTATATATTTTCAACTTCTTCAGTGGGCTAGTTTTAACCAAACTTGGAAGAAAGTATCGCCAGGTCAAGCCGCATTATGTTTGCAATGAAATGGGGCTAGGGCCAATAGAGGCGCGGAATGGGGCGAAAAAAGGACATCAATTTCGTACATCTTCAAAATCTTCTTGTAAAAAAACAAAATATCAAATGACTTTCAGAATTTGCATGCATAATTGTAAAGTCATTTTCCTCAAAGTTCTGGAATGCCAACGAAATCTGTATATAAACCAGGCACAAGGGAGTGCATCAATGACATAGGGTAGAGTTTTATAGAAATGGCTTGATAATTCAAACGTGACAAACATACACACTGATAAGTTATTATCATAGGGATATCGGTAATCGTGATTCATGTGGATATTCCGCAGATATTACAGTTGGTAAATTGGTCTTGTTTGCAGTTACTATGTTTCACTAGATGAAATGTTGAGGTAACTATTCCTTAGCGGATGTGGAATCGGCTGTTCCAATTATGACGAGGTTTTATTCCTCTCTTATTTAATTTGAATTTTACTGTGTGGCGAGTGTGACTGGTCAACGGGGTGGGGGTAGGGGTAGGGAGGGTGTATCCCCTATGACACATGAACCAGAATTCCGTATTAACGGGTAATGACAGGATACTAATTTATACAAAATGGCTTTTTGACTAAAAACTTATTGACTTTCTGTATATAAAGATATATAAGGTTATTGCTAGGAATTATCTCTGGATCACGAATGAAATGGGGTTAGAACCCACAGGACCCTAACAGGAACCAAACGTGTGTACATCTGTAATAAAGCATGAACCAGTTATCATTCTTATCTCTTTTTTAATCATGTTTTACTTAGGTTGCCAATAAGGCCTGTTGTAGCTCTTATTCGTGAAGGAACATATTTTATTTTCATAGACTAAACAAAACAACTAGACAAAACAACCCGTTTAAAAAACCATACTACTGGAATGATGGTTATGTATATTTTACTTAAAAATATTTAAAAAGATGTACACAATATATGCATTTTACAAATTTAAAATAAACGTGTAAATGGAGCGTGCAATGGTGCCAAAGGGGATCCGACTTCAGAGTAAAGTATTTACAATTAATAGACGGTGTAATTCATTCACTAATATATCAATCTTTTACATACAATCCAAATCTAATATATGGTGTATTTGATTTGCTGATATATAAATCTAAAATTACTTTTTGCATATAGGGCTAGGATGTGCAGTTACTTACAAACCCTATCCATACAGTAATAGGTATTTGAACCCATGTAAATGATATTGTAAATAATATGATTTTACAGTTATCTTTATAATGGTTTACAAACGTTTATATCACAGTCAATGTGGTTTGACCATGTTGGGCAAACCAGTAATATCCCTTAAGTACTGACTTCCGAGAAATTATTAACCATTAATTGATTATAAGTTATTTTTGATAAATTAATCAATAATCGAATAAGACATAGGGTACTTAGTTCATTGATAAAGCACTTTTAGCATACGTTTGAAGATTGATGAAAGATCAACATTGGTTTACAGATTGCCCTGTGGGCTGGTTCTGGGTAACATGGTCAACGACCTGCTACAAACAATTTGATTCTTCAGAAACATATGATGACGCTGTTTATACTTGCTTTTACAACGGATATGACATCTTGATGCCAAAAACTAGTGAAGAGGATTTCTTTTTGTCGTGGTATATTGGGAAGTAAGTATTTCTAGATTTTGCAGAATCATTATATTTGTACCTTTATCCAGCGGACACCCTCCAGTAACGGACAGATTGTCTAGTTCCCGATTTACATTGTTAAATAAGATAAGGCTATGATAGAACAGAATCTTAAACAGCGATATCAATACATTCATTTTTTGTGAATGCAAAGATGGCCGAGTGATTATGGCGTCGTGTATGGCATACCAAAATCACATTACTGAGTTAGATATAGCTTTTCTCAGTTAAACCTATTTATTCCATTAACACTCGTTTTGCCAGTAACTCGCATTAAGTGGAGATGAACTAGACATAGCTGAAAAACCTTGGTTTAACTCTACAAAAAGCACAAAAATGGGTGAAGACCTATTTTTTCCTCATGTGAAACCTAATGTAACTGAAATAGAAACTAGATTTTTGCCAATCACATTTTAAGTATCAATTTTTCTGGTTACTCGCATCAACTAGAAACAAGTTTTGAATTTATCTGAAGAAAAACTAGATTTCATTCATTTTTTATGTTGACGTTCTTTATCTGTTTAACCCAATTTTCCACAGTTAAACCTAGTTTTCCAAAGTAATCCACAATAATCGGAGAAAACCTATATAGGTTTAACGGCGCCAAAATCAATATAATGAATTAAACCTAGTTTTTTCATGAACAATTTATTGTAACTGAGAAAAAAAGTTTAAATGCGCCAAAATCACAATAATGAGTATAGATGTGACTTTGTACAGTCAACCGTGTCTTTCTGTTAGACTTAACTTATTTGCAGCTAAGTCAAATTGCAACGCCATAAAACACATTTTGCCTATCGCTGTCAAAGAATGGTATGCCAAAATCACATTAATGAATTACAATCTAGGTTTTCTCAATAAAACCTAGTTTTACCCCAGTTTAACGTGGTTTCACCTAGAATAAATAGGTATGAATTATTTGGATGATTTTGGCGTGCCATGATAGGCAGGAATTTGATGCCGAAGGTTGACAGTTCGAACCCTTGCCAGAGCCGGATGAGTGTGTAGATGCCTCGTTATTTCCGTTCTCTCTCTCTCTCTCTCTCTCTCTCTCTCTCTCTCTCTCTCTCTCTCTCTCTCTCTCTCTCTCTCTCTCTCTCTCTCTCTCTCTCTCTCTCTCTCTCTCTCTCTCTCTCTATTATATATATATATATATATATATATATATATATATATATATATATATATAAAACACATCAATACTTATATATATATATATATATATATATATATATATATATATAAATGTATAATGTGAAAGTTAATTTTCAGTTACATATATACCCCAACTTGGATTGGATATTCAGACAGACTTTTTGAGGGATACTTTATTTGGAATGATGGCGACGTGACAGCGTATGCAGGATGGCATGACAGTAAGTAAATGACAGATTACTGGTTAAAAAACAATTATAATACTATTAGATAAATTTGATAAATGGTAATGTATTGTAAATCTAAGTTTATAGATTTGTGAGAACATTTATCACGAAATATATGTTTCGAATGATATACGTCTTTAGGGCAATTTCGCAAAAAAACTGAAATAGATATTTATACATCATTATTTTGTCCGAGCGGTTAGAGCATCGTACGTTGAACTATGAAGTTTCTCACGTCTGGTCAGCTCAGTTTCGACCACCGCTTGAACCTAATTTGATTTTTGTGATAACGTTTGCCAGTTTACTTGCGGAAGACCGATGATCTCGGCTTCTCCATCAATAAAAATGGCTGCCACACTATAACCGAAAAAAAAAGTTGTGTGTGGCGTAAACACTATTTAAAATTTAATAATTAAATTAGATAATGTGGTGAAGCCAATGCCTTTATTGCCCAAGAAGTAAAGCAGGGATACGCCTTGGTTTATTATTATCGGTAAAAGCATTTCAACAACTTTAAGTAATTACCTTAACGTGTCAGTCTACATAACAAATACATTTGTACTATTTGTATGCAAACCTTATTGAAAAAAAATATATTTCATAAAATATTTATCAGAAAGTATTGTTTTAAAGGCATATTGTACCTTAAAAAACGTAATTTTATTCACCACCGAAAACAGATGGATTTTCATGTAAAAAAGAATGAAAAATTGATTCCATATCGGAAGAAATATCAATATCGCGTATAGATGTCAATTATGAGGGTATTCGATCAGTAAAATCTAATTTATTATACACTCACCCTGATTCCGAAGACGCATGTGATTATAGGCAAAGACTTAGACTCTTGTCATTAGTGCTGAGGTACGGAGGTACTGAAGTAATACTGATAAAATACCATTCTAGCATACAATCTAATCACCCATATATATCGTGTTTGTGTTCCAGTTAGATACTACACTGTATCTATTTCTTGATCTTGCAGAATCTGTTAGCGATCGTTTTCGGCCAGTCTTGAATTTGTTACTCGCCGACATATGTCTTGTTTACTTGGTTGAGCTTGCACGAAAAGCTTTTTGTTTGCCTTCAAACTGAAATTAATCCCGAATCTGTTAATGTTTTCACGTCTTGGTAAATAATTTAACTAAACCTCAATTCTGGTTGTTTAGATTTCAAAACACAATGAAATTTCGATATTCATGACAAAATTATTTAAGATATTTTCATAATTTTTCGAGTTTACCGCATTTAAAACAAAACCAAAAATTTTAAATATTAAGCGACATCAAACAGCTAGGATGTCTTCGCAGTTACAATTTTGCAGAGTAACCAGAATAAACCTAAGCCTAACACTATCGGATGTATAGTTTATTGACTAGCGATATTTTGTAAATGTGAACATAATCATCTGAAAAAATACAAAAAGATATTTTATGGAAAATATCGGCCACATTGTGTATACTGCTTCCGCTTTGATTTTTAGACGAACCTGCGCCATATTCGTCAGATTGTGTTGTATATGATGATGGCGACCCTTCAAATTTGACACATCCATTCGACTGGTTTACCCGAATTTGCGACAGCAGATATGCGACTGTTTGTCAGAAAACTATTCATCTGCCTCCAGGTAATCATGCAAACAAAAGGTATTGTACAAAGAACCACCCTCCAACCCCACCCACACGAATTCTATGATAACCATGTTTTAAAATAAAATTATATATATATATATATATATATATATATATATATATATATATATATATATATATATATATATATATATATATATATATATATATATATATATATATCATACTTGCCTATATAATACAGAGTAAGCCCATACAATACACCTACACGGATGGTCTGTGTGTATTACATATCACGTGATATGCGTATGAATATTTTTTGTATGCATGAATCGCATGCTAAGCTGGCTAATACAAAAAAGACAACAATTCTTCCGATAATATAAAGTATTAGCCTATTACCGGTCGTCACATTTTGTCAATAATTACGTGTACATCACACGCAAAAGTCATACAGAAATGTATGTATGTTTGGTGGTGTAAGCATGTTATAAGGGATCAGTCATCAATGTTGAATGTGACAGATATCTGTTTACAAGATGCCGTTTACATGACTCCTATGGGATATCTCGAGCAATTTCTTGTCAAGATAGACAACGTGTTCGGCCTGATTCGACATATCTGACTGCAATGTGACAGGGGGCGCTGTGTCATTTGACCTCACCGGGTCACGTTACTTTATATAGCGGTGTACACCTACAGAAGGGTACTGATCATATCTTATAACCCTAATAGTGCAGTTTCAAACTTCTAGAGTATCAGATTTCTGATATATATCAGGAGAATCATTGCATAACTGCTCTACACAATGCGCTGCAAAAGATATAAAACAAAACAGATCAATTTGTTTGGTTATTTTCATAATATTAGTGCTCCAATACGTAATTAGGTTTTAATCAATCCAATGAATAAAAATGTAGTTCCTTTATATAATTAAATATAGTGATACCTCACCTTAAGATCAACTCGCTTAAGAGACCACCTGGCATTTCAGACCATAAATTTCTAATCTCTTAATAAAATTTATATAAGAACTGAACCTCACTTTACAGACCACCTCACTAATCATACCACTTTGAGTCAGTCACTAAGGTGGTCGTAATTTCACAATTATACTGATTCAGATTTAGATACATTAAAGGGAAATGAGCTGTGTTCACTAAAAATTGTTTTCGCGATTTTTTTTTTTATTTTGCTACTTGTACTTGATGTGCAAAAACAGATAAGAAATATACACAAGCATAAAAAACTTATATTCCTACATATTTTTGAAAATAATGTATTGGTATTGTCCGATTCACAAAAGATGGCGGGGTGGAGTAACCTTTTGATATTCATACGGAAGATTCTACTCACTTTTCGGTTATGACAAGTTGCAAGGGGAAAGTGTTTTATTCTTCACTCTTCACTGGATACTCTCTTATGTATAGTGACAAGTAGGAACGATTACTCTAGTCAGTGTAATTTTAATGTCATGCTTTATTACCTAAAACAAAACTCGTCCAGGTCAAGAAAGGGGTTCACAAGACTCCACCTTTCCAAGTTATTTGGATATTTGGATTTTAGTATAGCAGCAGGTAATAACAATGTGACATATAGTAAAGATAGGTCCATTTAAATGATAAAATCCTCGAGAGCTACGATAGTTATCTTTTCATATCGGTTTGTTTCTCTTTGACCGAGTTGGACAATCATTTAGGTTTAATATTTGGAATTGGTGAATTTATGAAATCTCATGAATAGAAACGATCGTCTTGAGTATTTTGTTTTTGGCTTTTTCGAATTACTATTACGTATTTAATATTTACAAACACTGGGTCGTTGCCACTACTGGAGAAACATTTGAGAACCCGGTGGTACACATAAACCCACTGATTGTAATTGAACTGATAGAACTTAAAATAATGGCGAACGCAACATGCTGTGATTTTCTTACATGATTTAAAAGGGATAAATATAACTAGAAGCAATATGCAGTAAGTGTATATTATTAAATAAAAATGTTTTTATTTACACCATCCATTTCAGATACGACGACCGTGACAGATACGACAATAATGGAGGATATAATTTCTACTAGCACTGAGAGTAACAGCGATATAACAACATCAGGAAGTATTACGATTATCGACGCAAATTTACCGTCTTCCGACAGTACCGAATCAAGTACGCACTACTCCCAAATAACAACGTTGTTCCAAAATGAGGCGCAGTGTTCATGTTCGTGTATTGCCAATAACATCTCTCATGAGGCTTACCTTGAACTCTTTTATGAGCGACTGGCTGATACATTAACGTTGGACAAATCCACGATTTCCAAAAATATACGAAAACTAAATTCAGCCTCAGATGAGAGAAAATCGTCGAAACAAATCGGTTATTTCGGTATTGTGTGTCTCTTTGTACCTATTGTATTTTTCATCGTGTTGGACATTGCTCCACGCGCATAGGATATTACGAGTATTACAAGAAATTTTGATGTTTGTATCATTGAGCCAAATGTGAGTCAACTAACGTTATTTTGCCATAGCTTACTATACCAAATCAACATTTTCTAATTGCCCTTGCTCTCATATATTCGATGAAATGTTGTCAA
Source organism: Atrina japonica (assembly GCA_030159075.1). Classification (NCBI taxonomy): domain Eukaryota; kingdom Metazoa; phylum Mollusca; class Bivalvia; order Pterioida; family Pinnidae; genus Atrina; species Atrina japonica. The sequence goes on from BROG01000373.1 coordinate 303,036, forward strand.
TTATCGCACAATTTTTTGACAGTCTATGCACTTTCTAAAGTGGTTTGGAAAGTGTCAGTTTCTTTTTTTAAGAAAACTACAAATTGCAGAAAGTAAGTGGCAAATGAAATTTACAGTTTCAATTCTGTTTTTATTTATCGTTAATTACAACAAAATAATTACATCAAAGAAAAATGTTTACTTCTCAGAAATAAAGTTTCAAAGGAATTTTAAATCTAATATCAGATGAAATATATCTTCCTCTAAACATATGCATTTTAAAAGGAATTAAAGATAGCATTAATTTGTGACAACTATTTGAAAAAAAAACCATCTATAGGAAAATGACGCTAGGTGACTTTTGGCTCGATGTTGTATTATGGATTATTATGATACTGATCATGATAGAAAATTTTATAATTTGAGAACATGAAATACAAAATGAAATACAACGATGTAGTACCAGCATGGGTAAAACATTGAATTAAAAAACCTAGGTTTAAATCATGAATGCAATATTTGCTAATATATTTATTTATATGAATTTAAATTGGGGAAGGGGGAAATTTACACTTCTGGAAATTAACTTCACTACCAACTTACATGAGTTTCCAAAGCTAAATTTAGATAAAACAACTTATAAAACTGAAAGCTTTGATTAACTCATGGAGAAGAAGAAAGCTCAACCCACTTGGAAAAAATAATTAAATCACTGAATCTTTTTCAATTTAAACATTTGTTTATATCATTACCAAATCCTGATGAGTTTATTAATGAAAACATCCTTTCACTATTTTTTTAAATTTTTTGTCGGGTGGAAAAAAGGACGAAAATAAAAGAAATGTCTTATGAAAGGACGACAGTGAGGTGGGACTAAAAGTGTTAAATATAAAAATTTCAGATACCAAAGTATAAATCAAAGAAATGACACAGATTATGTAAAAAGGACGAAACAGGTGGGATCAGTGCCATGGAGGGGACTTCGACCGGTCAAGTGTCCAACGAAACAAGTGAGGAGTGTAACATACAGTCAACAACCGCCAACGAAAAGCAACTCTTTCACTTAGTGTCCAGAGTTCGCAAACAAACTATTATAGACCGTAAAAATTTGCGGAACGTTGACATTAAACGCGGTTTTCGATATCCCTGTGTCAATAACAGTGAGTAGTTTACCTCTGATATGAAATCTTCAACAGAAATCGGATCATTTGTGAAATACAAACTCCATATGCGGGTGACTGAATGTTAACTTAATGTGGAAAATTTCACAAATCGTGTTTACTGAGCCTTCACACAGTTATTAGTTTGGATTAAAAGACTCCTGCAACAATAGCCGAAGTATACTTCACAAATTGATACTGATTTACTATTGAATTGCAGTAATAAATATATTAAAATTTGTAGAGAAAAAATTTCAGAATCAAGACTGGATAGATGTTTTTTTTTTCTAACCTAGGAGTTATTTTGTGAAAAAAGTAATATATAAAACAATAAATGAGAACAACTCTTAAAAACACCAATTTGGTACAATGAAAAAATAAAAATCAATAATAATTCTGTATTTTACAGAGACTAGTATAGCAGGGGTATTGTTATTGTGAGTGACTTACTGAAGGATGTCCGTAACAAAATGTTTTACAATTTTGAAGGGTTTAAAGAGAAATATGGTATACAAGTGAATTTTTTGAAATATTACGGATTCACTACTGCTATTTGTAAGCTTTTCCCTTTTTATAATTTACATAAATATTGGACACCGACAAAGCCCTTCATACCTTTAAATATCACATTTTGTTTCAGTAAATCAAAGGGCTAAAAATATGTCAATGTCTTCATTTGTTACTTGATGGATACACAAATCAATAGATATTAAACTGAAAATGTTTTCAATATAAAACATCTCAATGCCAAAGTATAAATCTTTAGGATGCCCAGGACACAGATACAAATCCGGCAAAAATGGACAAACAGGGACCTCTGGAAACCCAGAGGTGGGATCAGATGCCATCGAGGAGTAAGCATCCCCTGTCGACCGGTCAAACCCGCCGTGAGTCCACAGTCAAGTCCAATTGAAATACGTGAGGAACGAATTCTCGTCACAATTTGGTACAGACGTTTCAACAACCACCAACTAAAAGGCAACTCAACATTTCACCCAGTGAAACATAGTAATCGCAAACAAGACTATTACAACATGCTTAACAGAATAATGCAGAGCCTACAGGAATAAAAAGATGAAAGATTTTGTTTTCAAATAGACCAAAACAAACAGAAAAAATGATCTAATTTTTACCTCAACAAAAAAATTAAAAAAATACAATCTTATGGTTTCAATTCAAAGTGGCGCATAATATACTAACGACAAATCTATTTATAAGATAAATAGATAAGGATGTAAGTCCATTATGTAATTTTTGTAACAAAGAAAATGAGACAATTATTCACTTTCTTTGGGATTGTCAATAAGTAAAAAAAGTTTTGAACAATTTCAAATTAATATTATTTTACAGTTTCTAAATTTTCTTCAATTTTCAATAAAATACTTATTTGTATTTTTTTTTTACATGGACTTCCAGATGGCAATAATAAACCCAAAATAAAACAAATAAAGAAATGATATTGATTATAAAACATTATATTTATAGGATTACATGTTGGTGTAAACCATTAAACATTCACACTCTTACTCATGGAATTCATTACCAATATGAAGTATGTATTGTTAACACCAAAGGTACCAGTTTCAAGGATAATTTTGACGGAAAATTGTGAAAAATGGAGAACTTTATTAGAAACATATAATTTCATTGATTAAACGCTAATTTCATGATTATATTTATAGTCATTTTCATAAAAATATTTCATTTTCTTTTCATTTTCTAACGACCAATGTATAGCTTCGAATATATGTATAAAGTGAATCACTTACCCCTTTTTTCTTCCCTATCTCTTTTCATTCCTAGTGTCTCTCTTCATTGTTTAATCATATTTTTGTGTTATAGTTTATATATGTACAGTAGAACTTCGATGAGTCGAACTTCAATGAGTCGAATTTCTCGAATGTTTCGAACTATTCACAAAGTCCCGAATAATTTTGTTATTTAACGCTACTTATAAACATTCTATAATTCGATTTTTTATGACTCGAATTTCTCGATGTTTCGAATAAATATTCGGGCCCATTTCTATAAAAACAAAGAAAATTGCTACATATAATTCGAAGTCAAAATTTGCATGCGTATGAAATCGCCCCATAATAATTTTTCTCCTTCTCATAAACACTCAATGTTTTAATTTCACGAAAATTTTGCTAAATCTAGCACGAATATATATATAGCACGATATATATATATATATATATATATATATATATATATATATATATATATATATATATATATATATATATATTTTTTTTTATATATATATATATATATAATGTTTTCCTCCTTTTTTCTCTTTCTCTACCTCTTTATTTGTGTGATTGGATCCTGAGTGTTTGTGAGGTAGAGTGAATTTAATGCAAGTACTAGTCAGCCGAAAAAAACATAACCCCAAGCCAGGATGGTCTGTAGGAGTCATGTCAAATCCTGGCTAAGTAAGCTGAATAAACGTGTTAAAAACCTGTCACTCTAACGATCATTTACACTTATATTGTAAAATTATTGTATAACGGACAAAAAAAAAAAGCCGTTTCTTTCGGTGTTGATCTGAACAAAATCTAAAAAAAATCTCTACCAATGTTGAATTTGAAACTTTTCAAAATGCAGTCGTTTTATAAATGTCACACATATCGATCTATGCATATTATCGACGTGAATACATCAACCTTTCCCTTCACTATCGTATTGTGGAATCTACGAAAATCATATTTACTAAGTATGGATTAAATATAAAAAGTGAGAATTCAATCAATGTTTTTGTGGGCACTTTATGTACTTCTGAATCAATAGACCATTTTCGAGTTCTTACGTAATCCATTTTGGATCTGAATTTTTCGAGCGCCGATTCAACTTTGTAAGCCCTAGCGATTACCGGTGTGTGTCTTTGCATCGATCATGAGATAAAATGCAGTTATATCTGAAGGCCAGATCATTGTCAGTCCATTTATGTAAAACAAACAAATTAAGTTAACGTCTAATTAGTATAACAAAGATGGAATGTTTTGACATTTTGATCTATTGTATGAGATCTTTAGCATTTCATTTCTTGATTGACGCAAAGAAACAAATCGGAAATCTCTGGGGCTAACAACGTTGTAGCGGCACAAGAAAAAAAAAAGCGCATCCAAAAAAACGGATTACGCAAGAACTCGAAAATAGTTTATTTCAATGTAAATCTATCATTCTGATTTGATTTTAATTTGAAAATATAATATACCTGAACATAACCAATCAGAAAGGGAATTTACAATTCTCCGTTGATTACCAAGACCTGATCCCAAATCTATATTTTGAAGAGATATTTCACGCCCTTCAGTGTTTTAGAATATTGACATTTGAACTCTCCTTCTGTCGGTAATATGATATTGTATGATTCATAAATCATGTATCTACAGTATCAATTTATTAATCATAAGTTTACAATGATTTTGGCATTTTATAAATCTAATCTAATCTGGCAGAAATAATTGAAAAGTAATTAGAATCCATGTTCAATTTTAGTTTACATTTAAGCACAAACAATTTGATTATTGGCATCTGTACTTTGTATGACACATCATAGATTCATGATTTTTGCACACTTTCCTAAAAATTACCCCTTTCTTAGAAAATGCAGCTTTTAAAGCCAATTTATCGACCCTTTTTAAATGAGTGATAAATAATTGTGGTTAAATATTGTGTTATTTTTGTTGTTTAGCAAGCCAACAGTACGGGGACATTCGTTTTCATTGCATGGGGAATTCTGTTTACCAGGATAGAGTAATAATGAGTTAAAATTATTTGTTTAATTACAATATATAGAACAATGACTGCATGTAATCGTATAAAAGTTCAATTTTGTATCTAAAAATTGAATTATATAAAAGCATAATTTCTACTTGATTGGTAATTAAAGCTGCCATCGTAACTTTTAAACAAGTTTGGAATTCGAAAAAAAAAATATATAACGCTTTTGAAACACCCCCGAATTATTATTCCAAAAGCAGACATTTTTGTAAAATGTTATCAGTAGAAATTGGCTCGCAATTTTGCTATAAAAGGCAAGTCCGCAGAACGACCGTTATTTCACACCTGTACTCCCAAAGCGAAACAATGGACAGATGACATGTAATCAATACATACACTGTACTCAAATCATAAACATTCCGCATTGATTTTCACATCAAAGACTTCAATAAAGATATGTAAGAAATAGATTTTATGATTAGTTTTACATTCATTATCGTAGTATCCGTAAGATATAATATTCACTTTGAACGTAAAAATAAATAAAATCCTACCAATAATCTGCGCCCTTTCTATATGTTGTTTACATAGCTTCACATACTCGGCAATGTGAGCAGTCGGGTCGCGCAATACTTGACCAAAGACAAGGTACCCCTTCTCATACTTTTACAAAGATGACATTAAATAAACGTTATAAGAGACATAGCTGAAAAGTATTGCTATCAAATTATTCGAAATGGATGCGAGTGGTTCTGTTAAACGAGACGTGTTGGAATATATATTTTCGAGTTGACCTTCGTCTGACTAGTGAGGACGTCCATATTATAAAAAGTGGTTTGAGCTCCCGTTCTTTTTATAATTTTACCATTTTCTCATGGGGAATTTGGAATTACGTTTGATATTCTCATGTTTAAACTGATTAATTACATGCCTGTGAACTGTATATTAACCGACAAAATGTCCAGATAGAGTAGATGAACTTTGTTGATATCAATGTTTATTTTCGACATACAGGTGAGTTTTATCAAACTTCATTACTTCACACGTTTGTTCGATGTGACTGTAGTTAGACAATGACGACTGATTTTTCAAACTCGCCTTTGATATCGGTTGTTGGGGGTTTGTTTCTATTCAGAAAACTGAACAAATATGGCTACCAATGGAAGTAAAACAATTGGTTTAAAAGCTGAGATGAAAGCTTTAAGATATTGAAACATCAATACGCTTAAACATTAACTATGCCCTATTTCTACTGTGTCGCTTTTTATAAAGATGAATAAATTTGATGACGAACAGTGCAATTTTTGTGTTAATCACACAATATATATGTTTACCAATGTCTTTCAAAGCTTACTGGATCAAAAGAAAAGTAAATAAAAATGTCTAACGGATTGATATTAAGTGAACAGATTTGTATACGGTAAACTCAGTTATATAAAACAAAGTATTTAAAATGCCAAAAAAAAAAGAAAAAGAAAGAAAAACAGATACAAGATGGGTAAATACATAAAAAGTCAATTTACCTTCAGTACTTAATGTGCAATCAATTTCATGATTGATATAAAACCGTAACGTTCATTTATAAATGTCATAATTTAAAGACACAAAAGAAGAAATACTTATTGTTGCACATCAATTAAGTGAAATTGATTATAACTGAAATTGATTATTTTTCATGCGTGAAATTAAAAGATTACAACGTTATCCGACAAGACTTCTATAAACCAATGTTCTGCCTATATGCTCTCTTCTTGTAATTGGAGGGAACCAGTATATACATATATATTTCAGTTACTGGAAGATATGACAGAGTAAGTATATATATATATATATATATATATATATATATATATATATATATATAGTTACTATATACAGAGTAATATATATATATATATATATATATATATATATATATATATATATATATTATATATATATATGGAAGATATATATGACATATAGTCATATATATATATATAATGGACTGATACACACATATATTGCATTTTTAAATATTCATTTGTATTATATACAGAAGCAGGACAAAGTTAATTCCTGAATTATATTTTCCCAATACCGCGTATATAAAACTGCAGCTGTTTTCTTAAAAAAGTATTTCTGAATTTTTTAAAGTTGGATTTTCATATTTCGTTATCCGGGAATATAACTCTATCTATTGGTATGAAATATGGCAATCAAATTCATATTCAAAGCATTAACTATTTACAAAATTATGTACCAATGAAGTACTTGTATATTATGTAAGATTATGTAAAACAATGCTAAATATTTCTGATCCAATGAAACATCTTATAATAATCTGAAATCAATGAAAAAAATAGTAGTTTATATGAATAATATATATAGGAATGAATTTTGTGAAAATGCAGTTTTATATATTCTTTTTATTTAAAATATAATATATCTTAACAATATATAATATTCGAAAAACAAAACTTTTAACTTCAAATTTTAAGTATTTCATTTTATTTTTTAAGTATGTTCTCAAGTACATACTTATTTTAAAATGTTTTAAATACCTTTTTTTTATTTTTACAGAAAATGATTTACCACCAAGCCAGAATATTTCAAAGATCGTTTGAAATTCTAATTTCCCTGATCATATTTCCTGGAATAATTACAGGCCCAGGTACGATATAATATCAATGTATATGTACATATTTACTGCCATAGTGTTTTTTCATCTTAGATTATATGGGATACAGATATTTAAGCAAAACGTCGAAAGAAATTATTTCACTGTTGAAACATCTTGTATATATTTCATATCTACGCAGAAGTAAAACGTTATTATATTAGTTTACAAAGTTTAGTTTTGATAATGATTGCCGGATTGTTTATAACTATTGTGACAACTGTTTATCCAATATGTTTGAATTGCCTATGGACTGTTGGATTTGAATATGGACTTGGATGGACAACAGAGGATGCTACGCATTGTGTTTTGATTTGACTGTAGACTATATAGTTGGGTGGTCGACAGATGATGCTGTCGATAGTCTATACAATATGTTTTGATTTGACTGTGGACTGTGGACTTGGCTGGACGACAGAAGATGCTAACGATAAACTACACAGTGTGTTTTAATCTAATTGTTGACTGTGAACTTGAGTGGTCGACAGAGAATGAGACTACACAATGCGTTTGACTTGACTGTGGACTGTGGACTTGGCTGGAAGACAGACTACACAATGTGTTTTGATTTGACTGTAGATTATATAGTTGGGAGTTCAAATATGAGATTATGTTGAGTGATATTTTCGTTCATATGTCGATATTCATTTTTTCAATCGGTAGATATATTTGTTGAGAGAGAGAGAGAGAGAGAGAGAGAGAGAGAGAGATAGATTATAGTTTGTACTTAGTGATATTCTATTTTTAATATTTTACGCTTAACAGAAGCTACCTGGATAAAAATGCAATCAACAAAGTACCAATATTCTCTAGTTTCATCAAAGAAATCCTTCACACATGCAGTTAAAGATTGTTTTGAAAAAGAAGCGACTCTAGCGATGGTAAAAAGTGATGCCGAGTTGGCTTTTATAGAATCACAAGTTCTTAGGTAATTTTTGCGTTCATTTTTATTGATTATTCTTTCACATATATGATAAACATAATGACTTTTGAAATGTAGCAGAAAACAATCATTTAACATACAAAGGATAGGAAGTGATAAAAATAATATAGAATAGACAGTGATAAAAGGTATGAAGTAGACAAGAACTTCTATTTAATAACATTGGATACAATGTATACACTGCATTTTGTAACTTCGATTAATAATGGTGCAGTTTGTGTACTAAATAAATCGAAAACGCAAAATATTTAAATATTTAAATACTTAACTTACCTGTACAGGCAGTTCACATCTTGATATCGGAGAGGTTTTATAACATATTACAAAGAGGATTGTTTAAACATAGCATGCCTTCCGAAACTAAGGACCTGTTGTAAAGTCTGCCGCAACACATATTTTACTATGACGCTGAGGCATTGGCGTAGTAATTATTACTCGTATGTATATTGTTAATACATGATATTTATAATCCGGGCGGACTTCACTCTTGATATGTCCATCAGGTGAAACTCGAACCACAACGTCGCCGAAATCAATTCAATTAAGAATCGGAAAGATAATTTGTTTTGTCACGTGATTTCAGTTTGATTTCAAGCAATCGAAATACATTGTTTACTCCTGTCGATTAGAAAAGACGGTCAACTTCACACATCCCTCTACGACAAACGAGACGATTTCAATTTCCATATCACAAACTTCAGGTTTCTAAATGGTAATATTCCATCTTCTCCAGCCTATGGCGTTTTCATTTCACAACTTATACCTTATGCCAGGGCATGCTCTTCTTATATGAATGTTTTATTCTGAGAGCTAAACGACTAGCCAATAAACTACTTACACAAGGTTACGTTGTTGAACTCTGTTTAAGAAGTTTTATGGTCGATACGGGGATCTTGTTAAACATTATGAAGTCCCCCTCTAAGAAATATTAGATATCATTCTGGATCACGGCCACAGACAGTGACTCCGTTTCACCAATCATGCTTTTCACCGAACTTGACCTCATCACCAAACTTGACCTTTTTACCGAATTTGACCCGTTCACCGAACTGGAAAGGAACTTTGCGACGGGTGTGGCATGCCAGCAGAAGACGCTGACTCCTTCCGGACACCTGGTCTTATCCCGTTTGGGATTCGTAATTGTTCTTCATGTTGAGACCATTTGCACATTTAATTCGTCGTGTTATAATGGACTTGAGTTTTGATTATTGATTGGTACTTCTTCAATTTTACTTTGTATAACGGGGGAACAAATACATTGGCAATATTTCATTTCATTTAACGATGGGTTGGTTTTTCTTTGTGTCTAGACACATGAGATCTATTTAAAACCTAACAGCCCACAGTTATCTGGAACGTTTGGAATTGTTACATAGAAATTAGCTTTTTCAAATATATCAAACAACTTACGGATTAAAAATCAATCGATTTCCACCTAGTAATATCTCGAAATCACCTGCATAATGGTGTTTTTATCTCACAAATGATCCGATATACCAGGGCGTGTTCAACATATTGACATTTCATATACATAGGTAATCTATATATTGAAAAGTTAATGGCACAGGGATGTCGAAAATTGCATTTGATACAACCTATCTGCAACATTTACGGTCGACTTGATAGACTTGTTTGCGGTTACTCCCTTTCATTAAATTAGGTGCTGAATTTCCTGTTCGATAGTGGTTGTTGAGTCGTTTGTCGTTTATTTCACCTTGTATGATACCACTTTCTCTTTAGAAAATACATCTACATTTTAAATTGGAGCTCAATCGATGAAGTCTAATTGACAGAAACGATCGTCTTGAGCATTATAATTTTGGTATTATGTTTATAATATTTGTAACAATTGTGACGAGGATTAGTTCCTAACTTATTTCATTTCAATTTAACATTGGACTGACGGCGGGTGTGATTAGCTCAACAATGGATGCTTACTACTCCATGACACCTGATCCAGGGGTCCGTGTTTGTCCAATATTCACTAGATTTGTATAAGTGTGCTGAACATTTGAAAGATCCATAATTTGGTATCTGAGATTTTTTTTTATATCTAATGGATTAAAAGAAAAAACGTTACAATCTTGTTGCCCTGTTCGCCTCTTGATACTGTTGTGGGTCAGAATTACCCTAAAGTATGCCAGCTAAAACAAGAACACAGTAAATAAAAATTTATAAATTTTATAAACAATACCAAAATAAAAACTTAGTTTAAATGATGGTTTACAATATAAAGAGTCAAAACACACAATATCAATTTCCGTTGATGTTCCTATAACCAGAGATTAGCTGTTCTAAATTTGATCTGCCAAGAAATCCGACCGTCTACCTGTTTATACATGTATACCCTAGTACAGATCAAGAAAACACTAGGTCAGGAATAATCCAGACATGACTTTTCTAGTACATTTATGTGTTTACAATGGAAATTCCCTGTGACTAAATATAGTAACATGATGGCATAATTAGAAAGACCTTGAAACAAAACAATAACAAATAATATTCCAGAAAGGTCCAGATGTACTAAGTTCAACAAGTACTAATAATAAGAAAACAAGCACCAATCAACCCTCATATCAATACACACTTATATCTAACTATGTCTTTGATGAAAAAAAAAGATATTTTTGAATTTCGGAAGATTTTTTTTCAGCAACATGTACGAATAAGTAGTTCATAAAATTACTTTTTTATTTTCATTTTTTATATATTATTCACATGAAAGCGGACTCGATGAAAACACCTGGATAGGACTATATCGTTTCAATGGAACATGGCGGTTTTTAGATGGGACGGACCTTCGCCTTGAAGCATTTGTTGAAAATCCTTGGTTTCCAGGTAAGAAATAATCGTTTTGCCTTTCAAAATATTCCGTTAACTTAATTGTGACTCGTTACTCACTTTGTATAATGGGCCATTTGACTTCTTTGATTATACTAAACATCTTATTAAAAGATAATAATGAACTATCTACTTTTTTATACATATTGTGATAAAAATGTTTCACAATTTATACTGCATTTACCGAACAAAACATAAATGAAACAGAAACATACATACAAGCAATTATTTGACTATTTATACCTAGGTCAAGACCTAGGTCAAACTTAAATATTAAAAACAAAATGTTCGTAATACAACTCATTCAAGAAATTTATTTATTGGATGTTGCGATTCGGAAATTTCTGACAAGGATTTTAATGCATGTATGATGTTTATTTATTATTTCCCAATGCAATGTTTTGCGGGGACATAGAGATATCCGTACATTCGTCTGACATTAATAATTTGTAGTTCCCTATGGCGATATATCCACGATTTTTTTTCTATGGTAAAATTGGTTAACGTATGTGAACCATGCACTAAATAACCCCAGTTGAAACTGTGGCAGGGGACATCGGAACGCCGTTCTTTTATCAGTAATAGTGTAGTAGTAATACCTTTTCCCGAAAATTAGTCTGCAAAGGGCGTTTTTTGTGGCCTGTTAGAAGTATTTGAAATCGCTTAGTGTAAATGATTACCTTTTTTCTAAAGTCTTAAGCATGAGCAGTTTCGTTTGCTTGGGGGTCGAATGGTCTACGAATAGCATATGGTAATATGGAAACGTTGTAAGTATCCAGCTAAACATTAATATATCTTTGTTTGTCTTATATTTCGTTGTCAGTTGCTGAAACATTGGTAAATAATATGAATAAGAATTTTCTGTTTTACCTAATAAATCTCAACATCAAATTAAATATTTGTTAAACGCTTATTGCTCAGTGCGACATGACCCGTCCTTTGCTGTTTCCGGCGGCCTGTGTTTTTCTTCACGACTATTTAAACAAAGCGATATAATAGTATGTAATTAATGATAAATAAACACTTTTGACCTTAGGATGTTGTAAAAGGGACAATATGGTCTTTAGTTTGTAAGCAATACATTACTTTCGAAATGTATAGTGATTGAGATGTGTTGTCTTTTGTTTCAGGGAATCACAGTGATGGGTCTATATGTACAGCGATACATGCAGATACTTTACAATGGGTAGACAACCTGTGTTCAACAAAAAATTACTATATATGTCAGAAGTATCCTATAAACCATGGTAAATTTTATGTATATCTATCCTGTCTTTGTTGACGATACTGGTGCTATAACAGTTTCCGGAGGATTTTTATATTTTGAAGCACACAAATATGAAATTCTATATAGTAAAATGTTACCGTATTATTCCTTAAAATATACAAAGAAACAAGTGGAAAACTATTTTAAAAGATTGGTTTTAGAGCACTATTTACCAACATTTACTGTAACAGATCCCGGACAGTTACGTTGAGATAATGTTTTAGGCTCAACAAGGGATAAATTGGGTGAAATATATGTATTAATTATTAAGAATGATGGAGTTTGTATCAATTATATTCATATGTTTTGATTGATATAAAATCTTATTTATTCTCATGTCGATATCAAGACATCACTACCCCCCCCCCCTTTGCGCGTGAAAAAGAAACTTGCGAAATACAGGTAAACTGATATAACAATCTATTCTAAATACTTGTTTGGAAATTTTTGGCTGCAGTACGTCTTTTTAGACGACATGTAGGAAACTCCGCCAGTTATACGAGTTATACGTTTACGAATCGTCCGGAAATTGTTATCCTCCGGAACTGTTACAGTACATGTATCGTAAAACCAACATAAATACCTAAGTATCAACCGTCCAATTGTCCATACGAACACATTATGAACATTAAACAAATTCGAATCTCTGGGAAATCTAGACGTTGGATCACGTGCCATGGAAACGATAATACCGCATTTTGGCCAGTGAAGATGGTCAATTTAAAAATAAAACGGAGATGTATTTTGCATTTATTGTACAGCTTAACCTGCCTTGGTGACCCACTAAATTAAGAGTACCTGTCTTATGTGACCTAAATGTGTGGGTTCCTAACGTTTATTAATATATATTTTTTAACATGAATTAAGAGACCAACTGTCATATGTGACCCCTTTTGCTTCTTCCCGTGGATGGTCTCTTAAAACTGGTTTGACTGTATTTAATTTTAAATGTAGTCATATTTCCATCAATCTTTGTATATCTATTCTGTACCTTAGAATACTTTACATGTAATTATTTTAGCGGTATTGTAGTATTAGCGCCTTTTGCGCTCAAGTCATTGCGTTAATTCAAGGGCAGCGCTAAAATTTCTCCATCCTGTCATTCTTTATACACGAATAACCTAATAAAGTTAATTGCGCGAATTCAAGATTGCGCTAATACGTCTGGACCCCTGAGTGCACTAAAATACGACTACGCTAATTTAAATACAAGTACAGTGATTAAGTGCATGTGTTAACGTACCTATGTAATTATCATTGCAGTACAATGACCGATAACCAAAAGTAAACATGTTACACTATCCTATACATGTTTGGGATATGCTGAGTTTATGACCTCACGCTATTCAATTCACGATATAAATTTTAAAGAGTGATTAATATTGCATGCGCAGTGGCCACAGACCCTTTCTCGAAAATCGCGTTCTTACGAACCGTAACTGGGCACAAACACTTCCGTGTGGTATAAAGAAGTTTCGTACCAAAGACAAATAGTACTCGCTAAAAGACAACTTGTTTCCTGTGTGTCTTTGATGTGTTTATACGTAGGCAAGATTAGTAAGAACGCAATTACTGTGAAAGGGTCAATTGAACAAGGCGACGGAAAAACTCAAATTGCGCAAATCTTACATATAAATAATGTAAATATATGAAAAAATACAATTCAATAATAATTCCGTAGAAAAATATTACATATATGTATACTGACACATGCTTATATTTAAAACAGAATGATAAATGGGTATGTGAATTTGTTTCACATATTGTTTAATTTAGCTGTACCCAAACATTATAACTAATCATCAGTTAGCAGTTCACTTTAATGGATTCCTCGAGTGACCGCTAAATACAGGTTAAATCTCTCTCTCTATCTCTCTCTCTCTCTCTCTCTCTCTCTCTCTCTCTCTCTCTCTCTCTATATATATATATATATATATATATATATTTCATATTATACATATATGTATGTATGTCATATTATACATATATATATATATATATATATATATATATATATATATATATATATATATATATATATATATACATATATATATAAGATCTGTAACAAGTTTCCATCCATATCACTTTTACGATACGAGTTTTGAATTTTTTCATTCAAAAATGGAAAATTCATAACGAGTATCATAAATGTGATATTAATTGAAACTCATGAAAATTCATTTTATAATCTGATCTAACATGTACGATTAAAATCGTACATATTTGCAGATTGTGTGGGATCGGATTGGTTCTATGTAACATGGTCACCAATATGTTACATTACAATGTCTAACACACTGTACGTATATTCGGATGCCTTACAGCTGTGCCATTCTAATGGATATGACATCATAATGCCTAAAACTCAACAACAAGACAGTTTTTTGTCTTGGTATATCGATGAGTAAGTATTTTCATCTTTTTAGCCTTATTATTATAGTAATAAATTATAGTTGTTTTATTACGATAGCATAAAGCTGCTATCGACATGTAATCTGATTAGTTATGTCGACATAATGTGATAATTAATTGCATCATATTGACAAAGCGACTTAATTTTGATGACATATTTACATAAATTATGTTGACATAACCTCATATTTTTCTCAACATGTCAAGTTATTGATATGGATTATATCGATATAATGTGATACAATTAAATTATATCAACATGTCCATTCTACATAAAAACATCAATCAAGTACATTTATAAGACCTGGGAGAAAATGAATTTTGATAATGACTAATATGTAATTGTTATATCATATATTCATATTATAAAACTGTTAATTAATGGCGCTGTAAGTGCAAATTTTGTCTTTTTTTATTTTATTTAACGTCACAAATTCTGATACAGTCTTAAAAGGGCTATATAAGCGCGTCGTATTAAATAACTGCGTCATAAAATTTAGGGTGAGACGATAAACAGTCGGGATGCAGGTATAATATGTGTATATCACATAAATAATATGTATACAACGTCACATTTTCAGTTACGTTATCAGATATTGAATTTTGCAAAATTGCCGACAACAAAATGAATGTACACAACACATTTTATTCGGTTGTCTCCTTTTCAAATGACGTCAGAGATACGTCATCGCCATCCATGATGTATGCGAAATAAAAGTAGTTAACTAAAAGTGTTGCAGTTTACTGTACGTTAGTCAATCATATCGCCACCAGGCTTTATTATAAGTGTTACTTAAATTATACATAAAATAATATATACGTATGTGTGTGTGTGTGTGTTTCGTTTTCGTTTATATTCATATACAGTTACTTGGATGGTCAGCCTGTTTGGATTGGTCTTACGGACAAAGTTGAGGAAGGAACTTTCGTTTGGGATGACGGAGAATTGACCAATCATACAGGATGGGCCCCTGGTGAGTAATCCAATCGCCAAATAATTTAATCCAATCTAGTTGTATAATATGGTTTGTTAACGGTTTCTATTTTCTATAGAAATATAGTATAATGCCACGAAAGAAGGCTTGCTACAGTTGACACGGACATATACTAACTGATGCACTACCTTTGTATAGTTTCTTTTTCGACAGAACTATCAGTATAATGTTGTGTTAATTTTGTTATGAATTTCCATTGTGTTTTTTTTTTTTTTTTTTTTTACAGTTTTGAACATTTGGAAGATACAAAGTTTATTGTTCCTTTTAAATGTGTGTACATAGAGAATTGTGACTGAAAGAATTCAATTTTATGTTTAAATTACTTAATTTTGAACAAAAAACATTTCAACATTATAAACAAATACACAATGGAACTATTAGATATTATGGGTTTTACGGTGCAAGTTTCATCAAAATTAATTTAGCAATGATTCTCCATGTACATTATAAAAACTTTTATATGATTTACATGAAATATATAGTGAAAAATAAAATATCAATTTTGGCGCATCACTCTATGTGCGCAAGAGTGCGTGTGTGTCATCCACAACTTAACATGAGACAAATCTTCAAAGCAAGTGTCTTATTGAACACCTTATTCGATTCCCACTTTATAACAGGGACGACCACTGTGGTTTGTTGCTCACTCCTTTATTTTTAGTATCTGTTCAATTTTGTTTATGTAGTACAAATTTGTGAATAACAATTTTTACAGGTCAACCTGATGATAAATTACTTAGACAAGACTGTACGGTCATCAATACATCGAATGATACCCATTATAATTTTCCAAATACTTGGAGGGACAGAAGTTGTTCCCACCCTGTTCCAGTGATTTGCCAGAACACACGCCAAGAAGGTAAATATTACTGACAATCCTAAAGGTATAATTTTACAAAGGAGTACAAAAGAAATGCTCAATCGTTTCTGTCAATAAGACTTCATCAGTTGAGCTCCAGTATAATATAGACATGTTTCCAAAAGGAAATGTGGTATCGTGCAAGTACAAATTATAAATCTAAATGTGTTAACAAATACGTCTAAGAATATCCACTGTAAAAATGAATATCATAGCTTTTTAGAAGTTTAGAATTTAAATGCTGGTGTCTGAGCGAAATATTACATCGACTGGTACCAAAATACAAGGTACTGGGTTTATGTATACTTTCGCGGACTCGGACGGTCCACCGCCAGTGGCTACGACCCAATGGTAATAGATATTACTAACAATTAAGATTAGTGAAATCACAAATTAAGCCCCTTTAACACATGAATACTGCAT
Source organism: Atrina japonica (assembly GCA_030159075.1). Lineage (NCBI taxonomy): Eukaryota > Metazoa > Mollusca > Bivalvia > Pterioida > Pinnidae > Atrina > Atrina japonica. Next base: position 320,306 of record BROG01000373.1, read on the forward strand.
ATTCACTGAGGATGTGTCTGTGGTGGGTAAGTTGAGTACCCATTTCATTTTGTTCAATATATATTTTATGTAACACTGACATTGTTTACATGAGATTATTTTACAAAACGCTGTCGAAACTGCTATTGCTTTTCTACGTAGTTTCTAAATTGGTGACCCCTGTGTCACATATACACTGTTTTTAAAATCCACATACTAGTATATATCAAATCAACCTTTACAATCCTTCAAATTTCAAACCTATCTTTATCTTGTTTTATTTTGAAATATAATTATCTGGTGTTTACATACTCTGATACTTTTAAGAAACCATACCTCTAGTACCAGCGTCATCAGAATATTTCAGCACTATGGATGACAGACCGACGACAACAGAGGACACTATGGAATTCCCAACGAAACCAAGTTTAGCACAATGTTTATGCACATGCATCACAAATAATTTAACAAATGAAGAATACCTTGACATATTTTATGAATACATTTCAAAGCATCTTGTTGTGGACAAAAAATCAGTTTCCAAGAATATTAGAAAACAAATATCTGTCCAAGATAAAAGAGAATCTGCACAACAAGTTGGTGCATTTGGAATTAGTGTATATGTTTTACTTGGCATTCTGATGATAGTAATGGATCTGCTGCCGCGTGCCTAGAATTGTGCTTAGAAGCAAACTGTTTAATTTTTAGACTAACTGTGTCGTAGTAGTCATTCTCATCTGTTTTACTTTGAAATGGTATTGTCGTCTTGTCAGCAGGGGATGCTATCCCACCCAAGACAGCTGGAACCACCCTTGGATTTTCCAGCTGGAACCACCTTTGGATTTTCCAACTGAAACCGCCTTTGGATTATCCAACTGGAACTACCTTTGGATTTTCTAGGACTTCTTGTTTATGATTTATGAAATATCTATAACATGTACATTATTTATTATGAACATTATGACTGTTTAGACTAGTATCTAAAAATGAAGTGTTTTTGACGCCATAGGGACTCTAATATCTATGAATTCCCTGAAGTTGTGTTTATTATTGTTCTATCATAGAATGTACCAAACTATTGTAAACAGTGTATGCCCCATTAAGTTTCTGGGGCGAAAAGAAAATCTTAAAGCAATATGACCTGTCGTCGGCGCAAAATTTTACATATAGATTTTATGCAATAATTGATCTCATAGACATTCAAACCGATCATCAGGTGGATAAAAGAACAAATGGATGCGCATTATTGCAATAAACTCGTCAATCGTAGCCCGTTGTATCTGTTCCTATCAATCAGCCATCGTTCTGGTCATTGCTAATTAACTTTCGGAAAAGCTTTACGAAGATTACAGATTTTCAAGGAAGCACAAGGCGATACATGTGCCTCTATCATTCCATGTAAGATAGTTTGTCAAATTTCACATTATTATAGTATGATAATTGTTCTTATTTTTCGAGTTAACTATGCATATATTCTATAAGACTCTACGGTAAAAAAAAAAACCAGATTAGCTGTAGGTCTAAGTGTGAACAAAAATGAGAGGCAGCATCCTGGCCAAAGAGACATTCGTTTTATTGAATATTGTCATAAAATTTCACAAAAATGCAATCCAATTGACTTATTTGAATTCAATTACGTTTTGTGTCAATTAAGTTTGATGTTCGATATTTGTCATTGTCGTTTCAATGCCAAATTAGACAATTTAAAATTCCGACCACGTGTTCCAGACATCGCTTCGGTGTCAACAAACATTTTGAGCATGCGGGTTCAGGGACATTTCGGGCACTCTCGATGTCACACATTCGGCCCACAACACACTCGGTATTTGTTAAAATCGGTCTTTATGTCGTGTGTTGTATCAGAGATATGGCCCTGGTTGAACATTGACTTTAAAAAATACATGGGATTGTTATTGCAAATAATTAGTGATACATATAAAAACTTCAGATACCAAAGTGTAAATCAATAGAACGTCCAGGACACAGAGACAAATCCGATAAAAAATGGACAAACACGGACCTCTGGAAACCAAGAGGTGGGATCAGGTGCCATGGAGGAGTAAGCATCCCCTGTCGACCGGTCACACCCGCCGTGAGTCCACAGTCAAGTCCAGTGAAACACGTGAGGAGTGTATCCTCGCCATATTTGGTACAGACGTCGCAACAACTGCCAACGAAAAGGCAACTCAACATTTCACTTAGTGAAACAGAGTAGTCGCAGACAAGACTATTATACCGACCGTAAAACTTGCGGAACGTTGACATTAAACGCGGTTTTCGATATCCCCTGTGTCAATAATTTTGTCAGTGAGTAGTTTACCTCTGTATATGAAATCTTCATATGTTGTGCACGCCCTGGCATATCGGATCATTTGTGAAATATATACTCCATATGCGGGTGACTGAGGGATATTACTACTTAAATGTGGAAAAATTGAGGATGGGAAAGCCGAAATCGTCGCGTTTATCGTATAGCTTCGTTGCTAAATTTCCCGTCTGTGTTTATATTAAGTAAAATGTCTAAGTAAGAAGCGTGTGTGCTTGATTCTGTTGTATCTTTAATTTCTAGTTCGCTGGGATATATCGCATTGACATATGTATGAAAATTGTCATTATTAATTGACAAAACGTCGTCGATATATCTAAATGTCAAATTAAAAGACACCGCTAGCTTCTTCTTCTTTTGATTCAGCAGTTTCTGAATGAAGTCTGCTTCGTATGAATAAAGGAACAGGTCGGCCAATAAAGGAGCACAATTGGTTCCCATGGGAATGCCGACAGTTTGTTGAAAGACCACGTCTCCGAACATTACAAATATATTGTCTATTAGAAATTCCAGCATGTTTTTTATATCTACTTCAGTATATTTATGTGTAGAATCAGAGTAGTGTTTGACAAAATAAGTATCATGATAGCCAATAACTAGGTATTTAAATTTTCGGGTACCACCTTTAGTGAAAAAGCAGTTGTCTATGATGCTGAAAAGTATGATATATTGTCGAGAATGCGTGGGATGAGTTTGCAATGGCGCAAGATTACCAGTGGCTCTCCGAATGTTTGACCCAGAGTTCAAATGCATATAGGCCGATTACATCAGTGAAATGCTGTCTTGATTATTTCGTATTTGAAAAACTAACACTATGGGGTTAAATCAATGATGTGGATGTAGATGTAGGTAATTTTGTGTTCGGAGGTTTAGTGTTTATAAGACAATGTCAAAACATTTTTCAGTCACCGACAGCTCATATTGCGTTAAATTGCCTTAAACGTTTTGTGAGGTCTTTACATGAATTATATACAACACGCTTTTTGAGGTTAAATATTATTCCGTGTCAATGTAGTTGTGTGCATTAATGTATTACCATGTAGCTAACAAAACCATAAAATGGGGCGAAAATGTATTATTATACCCCATACATGACACAGAGTCAGTAATTGGTTGAAACCAATCTCTCTCTCTCTCTCTCTCTCTCTCTCTCTCTCTCTCTCTCTCTCTCTCTCTCTCTCTCTCTCTCTCTCTCTCTCTCTCTCTCAATCCTCTCTCTCTCTCTTTATCTCTCTCTCTCTCTCTCTCTCTCTCTCTCTCTCTCTCTCTCTCTCTCTCTCTCTCTCTCTCTATCGTGGATTTAATACATAGTTATCGTTCGTGATACAGACTATCTGAAGTGTTTCGAACATAAAAAAAAATGACAGATCATAACAGACGGCGTTTTTACCTTCCTGAAGCTGATGCCAATTGTCGATTCTGTATGTTGATATAATTAATAATTTATTGTCGGGGTTTTAAGGAATTATGATTATTTGTTTACCAGCGGCAAGTAATACCTTGGGTAAACAAAACGTCATGACTCCTTACAACCAGGATAATAAATGTAAAATGTATACCCTACTCCACAAGAGTTGTTAAAAGCACATGTATTGTTATTTTGTACTCTATTTATATCATACATGCCATTAACTTAAATGTTCCACATTTGTATTGAAAAATATTGCTATTATCTTGTCACTCACTGCATCACAATTTGCTTGAATGACCTTTTCATTATCCAACGCCATTTCCAATTGTATGGAGATAATTTTGAAAATAGTTACACTTCGTACATTCGTAGATAGGTAATAATCAAATTTTGTAATTATAGTGTCGATCATGTATAGTCAATTTGTATTTATTGTTTCTATAACCTTTGTATTTATTGTTTCTATAACCTTTGACAAACACTTACAACGAATGAATCAGTAACTTGTTAGTGTAACGAAATTCATAATGATTAACCCACTATCAGGTCATTTTGATTGTTGAAGTGTAGACCCCTGGGCTAAGCTTAATTAAAACAAAACGCTTGAGATTACTGCATCTTTCACCTCTTATCAAATAGTTTGGTACGTATCCATATGAGAGATAATTTTGGGCGGGAAGAAAAACATCCATTTTTACAGTAATTCTTATTATACCTCATAGATGACACATAGTCAGCGAGTGATTGAGAGTCGCCACGTGCCAGGGTAACAAAACTTCTAGCCTCTCTCTTTCTTATGTCTCCCCTTGCGGAGTCCCTCGTAGGTTTTAGACAGAGTTGTCGTTCGTGATATGGAATTCTCTGAGGTGTTCCGAATACAAACATAAACGCAAAATGTCATCAGAGAAGACGGCGTTTTCACATTCCTGCATCCGATGAATGAATTTATGGTTGCAAACCTTAGTTTTTGTTGCCGCTGTATGTTGGTATAATACACAATTTATTGCACTGGCATAATAACATCCCTTAACCGTATCATCTTGGTTAAAAAGTTATCGATATAAAATTATTTAAATCGACGACTCTGTTATTAAAAGTTAGGATTTGTATTTACTGCTTTTTTAGGATAATTGTTGATGTTTATAATGTGCATTTTAATCGCGTTTTTTATCTTGTGTAGGGTAATCAATTTCAGATTTCTATTATTGTAGTTTATACCGTTTCTGTTGACACCATTGTTACTATATTCATGTTGATGTTGACCATTTATACACCAAAGTATTACTCGTGTTATAAATGTTGTATGCATTTAGTAATGATGTTTTAATGCGTCGTTTCTTTTACTTTTTTGTAACATATTTTGCTTCATATTCAGTAAATAATAAAACCGGAACTTGCCTCTTTGATATTGATTTTTCTTACGTCAAGGATATCTCCAAAAAGCTCAAAATATAGGCAAAGTACTTAAACGTTCACATTTTCTATTAATTTTCATTTCTATTCATTTTCATTATATATCATGGCACGCCCACCAAACCACTTGACATTGGTCTAAATCTCGTTCGGAGAATCATTTTTTGTGAGTTTTTAAAAAGAAAAAAGTTTTAAAAAATAGGTCTGAATCATCTCAAGTTATAGTTTTTAGCTCACCTGAACCAAAGGTTCAAGTCAGCTTTTCTGTGTCGCCATTTGTCCGTCGTCTATCTGTCCCTCTGTCCGTCCGTCTGTCCGTCTGTCCATATACTTTTAACATTTTCGACTTTTCCTCCTAAACCGCTAAAGGGATGTTGATAAAACTTTATTGGAAGCAAGTACTCAAGATCTTCTACTAATTTTGTTCCTTTTGGCTAGATCGGCCCAGTGGTTCCAGGTGGTACCCCTTTTTAAAAATCTTCTCCTCCAGAATCGCTACATGAATTGAAAAACTAATTGTATCTGAGTGATCTACATAGATGTATGATTCCGGCTTTTTAATTTCGTTGTAATCGGAAAATAAATTTTTGACGCGTTTTTGACGTCTTTTTAGACTTTGTAATTTTCATTCATTTTTGTATGATATTTTTGATTTTTTCCCATTTTTTTCATTATGATGCATTCATTTTATGTTTTACCTGTGGTTTGGTAGACAAATGTTTTCTTGGAAGAATTTTACTGAAATCTATTCTTTTTTAAATTTTTAATGATTTTTTAAAACTGTAAAATAAATGAAGGGAGGGTAATTTTCCACATTTTCGACTTCTTTTCCAAAACCTCTGAAGGGATTTCGATGAAACTTTATAGGAAGCAAGTACTCAAGATCCTCTACCAAGTTTGTTCATTTCGGCCAGACCGGCCTAGGGGGTTAATCCTGGGTGGGACAAAAGGGGCCCGGGGATACTCCTCTTTAGAAATCTTCTCCTCCAGAACCGCTGCATGGATTGAAAAAGTTATTGTATCTGAGTGATTAACATAAATGTTTGATTAAATTTTGTTAATTTCTTAGAAATCGGAAAATAAATTTTTAATGTCTTTTTACACATTGTCATTTTCATTTATTTTTGTATGATTTCTTTGATTTTTATCATTTATTCATCATTATGCATTCATTTAAAGTGTTTTACATGTAATTAGGTAGAGAATTTTTAAAACTGCAAAAAGAAGGAGGGGGCATTTTATCACACACTTGTTCTTCAAAACCGCTTAAGGATATCCAAATTCCCCTAACAAGTTATGTTTTTGACCAGATTAACTCAGAGGTGGATCCACGGTGGGCAAAATGGATCTCTGAGGGTATTCCTCTTTGAAAATCTTCTCCAGAACTGCTGCATGGATTGAAAGACTAATTGAATCTGAGTGATTTTTATGGATGCATGATTCAATTTCTTGTTTTTGGAATAAATTGGAAAATTAATTTTTGAAATCTTTCCCAACTTTGTCATTTTCATTCATTTTTAAGTTTCCGCCACTCCCAATGACTGTTAAAATAATTTGTAAATTTGAGATTCCCATATTTGTAAGGTACCAACACAGTTCAGGTGAGCAATGTGACCCATGGGCCTCTTGTTTAATGTTTCCTGATATTTTAACAATGATCTGCGGACCAGTGATAGACTATTTTCGAGTTGTTTCATACCATTCAGTTTGTACTCAAATCACGTAACTTAGACAGGAAGTCGGGAAAGGTCACTTCCGATTACGTTATATTTGCGCTGACAATATTTTGCAATATCGTGTTTCAGTTCATCTGCGGTGAATAAAGTCTAGATAAATATTTTGTCTTGTAAAATGACTAGTGGCATTACTTTTCTGTAGTTTTCTTTTCGAATGTATCTTTTTCAGATATATTGTCCGATTCATAAGATGGCGGGGCGGAGTAACCTTTTGATTATCATACGGATAATTCTACTCACTTTTCGGTTATGAAAAGCTACACAGGAAAACGTTTTATTCCTCATTGTATGATATCTTATGTATAGTGACAAGTAGGAACGATTACTGTAGTCAGTGTAATTTTAATGTTATGCTTTATTACCTAAAATTTAAACTCGTCCAGATCAGGAAAGGGTTAACAAGACTTCGCCCCGCCAGGTTATATGGAATTTACTGTACCTGCATAATATTCATCTTCCAAGTCGTTTGTACGATAAAGTGCCTAACTTCTTTCTTTGTATGTGCATACTATTATGATGAACCGAGACGGATAGGAACAACTCGAAAATTGGCTATAGCGTCCTAGATTTACTTGTCTCATTCACAATAATAAACACACATTTTCAACATTTGATATTTATTGAACAAAAAGAAACACTATACATGTTTGTTAATTACCTCTGCTGTGAAGTTTTTCAACGAGTTTTGGTAATTCAATGGTCTGTGATCTGTCGACAGTTCACGGCGCCTTTAGATAAAACCAAAATACAAACAATACGCAAACTAAACCGGAACAACGAAACGTTTTTAACATCTGCCTCCTTGTGTTGACCAAGTACACACACCATTTCTCCTCACACATACACTGTTGTATAACTCACAGAAGTCACCACCATTAGGAGCACACTCGTTGTCATTTCGAGGCCTTCTGTCCCAATCATACCATTCAAACTGTATCTGTAAAAATAAATCATTGTGTGTTACTGTGTCTTGGCCTTTGAATATACAGGAATTTATTGTTTCATTGTATATTAAGATTGTGAATTTAAATCAATGTTCGTCATTCAAAATATCACATACACTGCAAAATTCAGTGTACTTTAATTGTTTTAGCTAAAAAGACACAAACATTTTAGACTTGAAAACGATATTCTTTGAATGTGTCGCCTTTGTAGTCTAGAGAGACATAGGATAATATACAATAACATAATACTATACAGCAAACGTTTACGTTTTTGTATAATTGTTTCTATCTATCATTGTGGAAGTATACGATTGTTAATAAAGTATTTATAGATAGCTAAATAAGATAAAAAGATAAATTTAATAAGTAGAAACTTAGAATGAAAGTAAACGTGAATAATTACCAAGGAATATTTGAAATTTGAATACGACATATCAGATATAATTACACTCTTAAAATGAAAAAAAGAAAACTATCGAAATTCACAAACGGGTGGGACCAGGCGTCCGGAATGAGGAGTCCGTGTTCTGTCTAAGCAGACACCTGTCGAAAATGTTCCGTGGAATCCTTTGGAGTTCGGTCTAAAAGGTCATGGTGAAATCGTCATAGTTCTTCTATATTATATTCTCGCAATTCTGCAAGATATTGCGGACAGTTTGGAATCTTACCTCACAGGAACAGTCATATTTCTCCATATCACTTCTATAAGCATGCGTAACAGCGTCCATTCGTCTTAATATTCCAAAACCTGGTGACCTTAAAGAACCATCGGACACGTGACCTGAATTTACACAGGTAAAGTTTAAAATGCACATGGAGAATGCAAAGCTGCAGAAGATGAATAATTGAATCAAACTTGAGATATATTTGATTTTTTGTGATATTCTTAAGTGACAAATATAAAAAAAATCAGATACCAAAGTATAAATCAATAGAATGTCCAGGACATAGATACAAATCCGGTAAAAATGGACAAACACGGACCTCTGGAAACCAAGAGGTGGGATCAGGTGCCATGGAGGAGTAAGCATCCCCTGACAAAATGAGAGAATATAAAGTAACATCCAAGAAATCATTGATTTCACTTTTTTTGCAAGTATTTGGTATGACTCTATAACAGATATTGTACAAGGTGTCTTCCACTGGTGAGTCTAACTCGAGCCGCGTGCGGTGAAATTGACAATGTTATGCTATGTACGTGCTTTACCTTTTCATTGTAGTATTGAAATAAATCATCAACGTTTTTATCGTATCCAAATGGAAAATATATTTTTCCACATATCATCCTGATCTCATTTTTACGAAAGTTTTGTCCAGTAAAAAAATCAAATCGCGTTATTATGCGACAAAGGCATTATAACAACTCTTGAAAGGCGATATTACGCAAAAAAGGCGTTATTACGACTTTTGAAACGCGTTATTACGTCAAAAAAAGCGTTATAACGACTTTTGAAAAGCATTATTACGCTTAAAAAAAAGGCGTTATAACGACTTTAAAAGGCGAAAAAGAGCGTTATAACGACTTTTGAAAGGCGTTATTAAGCGAAAAAGGCGTTATAACGACTTTTGAAAAAGCATTATTACGCTAAAAAGGCGTTATAACGACTTTTGAAAGGCGATATCAAGCAAAAAGGCGTTATTACGTGAAAAAAAGGCATTATAACGACTTTTTGAAAGGCATTATTATGCGAAAAAAGGCATTATAATGACTTTTGAAAGGAAAGGCGTTATTACGTGAAAAAAGGCGTTATAACAACTTTTTTACGCGAAAAAAGCATTATAACGACTTTTAGAAAGGCCTTATAACGCGAAAATCGGTAGACAGTGTATTTTAGAATTGACCAAATCTATTTGGGCGTTAGTTCAAAATGTCATTTCTTGTTTGTGAACAAGATATAATTACTCGTTGGATGTGTAAGAAATTTGGCAGAGATTTTGGAATAAAAGAATTGACAGAGATTTTTAAATTTTGGGGATTCTTTGTTAAGTCTGGGGTTTTTATTGGGGTAAAGAGGAGGATTTTAAGAATTGGACATATTGATAAACGGATTTTCATAAACATGTAGTCTAGCTAAATTGTGGGAGTTGACATGCCCTAACGCTCATAAAATTTTGGTTATAATAGGTCAAGGTTTTAAGACATTTTTCGTTGGTTTTTTGCCATGAATGTTTACAATGGACAAGCGTTAAGAACAACAAATTTACAGACTTGCATGAAATTTGACACGAGGGTGGGAATTGACAAACGCTAGAGATGACTACATTTTGGTGTTTCAAGTTTGTTGACTGTAGTGGTGGTTAAAACATATTTTCTTTGGGTGTTGTTTTCATGTGGATTTTGAGAACTGACCTAACAAAGTGACGAATGTGTCAATTATCAACCCAAGATGTTTGGTCTAAAATAGCCTTGCAGCCTTTTCCCGCGTAATAAGGCTTTTGAAAAGTCGTTATAACGACTTTATTCACGTAATAACGCCTTTCAAAAGTCGTTATAACGCCGTTTTTCGCGTTACAACAGTTGGTTATTACAAAGGTTGTAATAACGCCTTTTTCGAGTTATAACGCATTTCAAAAGTCGTTATATCGCCTTTCAAAAGTCGTAATAACGATTTTTTTCTTGCGTAATATCGCCTTAATAACGCGATTTTTATTTTTTTGTTGGACAAAATTGAGCTTTGTATGCTTTCGTACATTTTAGACATTTTCTATCTCAATAACATTTTTCAATATTATATTCAATGTTTATCAATTTTTGCAGTTATAGAAAGTTACCGAACTGTGTAGGCTTATTTAAGGTGCAAAGGTAAAATAAAGAAATAGCAATGAATATTCGATATTCCAAATTAGATATAAAAACGGCCTCATTACGAAGAACAATTGCGAATTCCAAACGGGATGGGACTAGGGATCCGGAAGGAGTCACCGCCCCCTTTTAGCATGCCATCTGTTGCTGTACAAATTGCAATATACATTATAAAGCCACTTACCTCCCACAAGATATCTGTCATTTACTACCAAATGTTGCGCACCACAGGAGTTGAATGGTCCATTTGAGTGTAATGTCGTGTTATCCACCGACGGCCTTTTCAATACGTTCTTTCCCTGTAGCAAAATTATATCTACCGTCAGTTACCTCTTATAGCATTAAAAAAATCAGAGAAAACAATTCATCAGCTGCCGGGGGGTGGGGGTGGGGTTAATAGACAGTGTGGAAGTTTGGTTAACACGGAACTTCAGATAATACAGAGGTGGGATCAGGTGTTATGGAGGTGTAAGCATCCCCAGTTGACCGATCATATTCCACGTGCGTCCACAATCAAATTCAAATTAGATACAAGTGAGGGATAAATCATTGTCATAATCGGTCAACAAGATGATAGTGAAATATATTATAAAGAATAATACCAAAGTTATAATGCTCAAGACGATCGTAAGGTAATATTACCGATTGTAAGAGTTTCGAAATGTTGACATTAATCGAAATTCCTCGTATTTTTGTGACCACTGTTTGCCTCTGTATGAGAAACATTCATCATAAGTTAAATAAGCTCTGGTAAACCGGATAACCTTGGATATATAAACACCATGTGCAGGGAAAAAGGGGTATAACTACTTATTAACGATACTAAAGTTATAATTTTACAAAAGAGTCCAAACAAATGCTCAAGACGATCGATTCTCTCATCAGTTAAACTCAAATATGATATAAATGCATTTGTCCGAAAGAAAAAGCGACTTCATACAGAGCCAAAGTGCAAAGCGAGAGTTTAACTTGAGTAAAATAAACAACGAGAGATATAAACAAGTATACAAAGATAACAGTAGATATAGATTTCAACCTTATTTAAAGGGGCATTAGCTTGTATACCAAAACAAGTTATTTCGATTTAATCTTGATGAAAAATAACAAATAAGAACTATACACACAGGCATAAACAATCTTATATCCCTATATATTTTGTGAAACTAAAGTCCAATCTAGTGTGAAATTCTTATACAAATAGCAAGGCTGAGGTAATCAATTGCAAGTGAAAAAAGTGCCACACCTGGGTCTCCCAAGCAATTTTCACAAAATATGTAGGAATTTAAGACTTTTATGGCAGTGTATACCTCTTTTTGTAATTGTATATCAATCTAGGTATTAAAAAGGAAACATTTCTTTTTTGAAAAAAAACAAAGCTAATGCCCGCGCCCCTTTAATGTTATTTTCCTTTAAAAAATGCATTGGTTATAGACAACGTAATATAGACAAAAATGAATAAGGACCAAATGCAATACAAAATACTATCACAGTTACCCTAAAGACATTTCCTATGGTGACTTTGTACGTATACTCCGAACTTTCCGATAACGGCAGTTGACTGTCAATGTGTACCTCAGCGACTGTGTGATAGAAATGTTATTTTTCCATTTGTATGCATCTCAAAACACTATTTTTAAAACATTGGATGAAATTTGATGTCGATGAAAATATTTGAAATTCTGAGTCAGTAAAGGTAAAAAGAGAGAATTAACAATGGATAATTAGAGTCCATTAGAACACGAATAATCAGATATACAGATGGTCTCAACATGAAGAACCATTGCGAATCCCAAACAGGATAGGACCAGTTAAAAAACGGCATCAGATGCATGTGTGACCTGGTACGTAGACTAGAACATTTCTTCTTCTTTACTCTCTATTCACTATTGATTATCATTTAAACTGTAAATCTTAAAGATTGAAAAAATGTCATAACTACTGTATTTTAGATATCAAATATAAGAGCCCATTCATATTTTAATTCAGTGTTCGTTCATAAAATTTCATTAAAATTTATTCAATTTTTTCCATCATACAATATATATATATATATATATATATATATATATATATATATTTTTTAAAATATCATTTACAATAATATTTTAGATATCAAATATAAGACCCCATTCATACTTTAATTCAGTGTTCGTTCATAAAATTTCATTAAAATTTATTCAATTTTTTCCATCATACAATATATATATATATATATATATTTTTTAAAATATCATTTACAATAATATTTTAGATATCAAATATAAGACCCCATTCATACTTTAATTCAGTGTTCGTTCACAAAATTTCATTAAAATTTATTCAATTTTTCCATCATACAATATATATATATATATATATTTTTAAAATATCATTTACAATAATATTTTAGATATCAAATATAAGAGCCCATTCATACTTTAATTCAGTGTTATATATATATATATATAGTGTTATATATATATATATATATATATATATATATATATATATATATATATATATATTTTAAAATATCATTTACAATAATAAAAATGATTACTTTGAATGATATTCAAAACAAATAATGAATATTTCTTAACTCTAAGCCTATCATAATTGTATATTTCAGTTATTGAAAATCATCTGTACATCTTGATATATTTGACATTATGCATGTAGCACTGATCATATTTTCTACCTATTCCTATCATTGTACATAGTATTTAATTTAAGAAAAGACATTACTGAAAGTAAACCCGTGACATCATAATCAAAGCTTTAATACGCATAACATATTGATACAAATATTATTTACCAAACACAGAACTCCGAGTGAGAATTAATTACGATAGATTCGCAAGCATCTAACAGCATTATTGAAAATATCATTATTAAATGGACATTACCTGTGTTTACCACAAAAATGATTCTACTTTTACTGCTTGCACTTGATGTACAATAATAAATAAGATATATACGCAGGCATTAGAAATCTGATATCTTGTGAAAATATGGCCAGGTTCAGTGTCGAATGCATATACAAATAGTAAGACTGAATTAATCAACTGAATAATTGCCAAGCTTGATTTTTCAAGCAATTTTCACAAAATATATAGGAATTCAAGATGTTTATGCCAAAGTATATCTCTTTTTCCTAATGTAAACTATATTAATCTAAGTTGTAAAAAGGAACGACATTTTTAGAGAAAACACAGGTAATGTCTATTTTAAGCTCAAGTGTATAACATACATTGATTTTCATAGTGCAGTGCTAACCGAACATGGCTCCACAAAACACCGAATTAAGATAGGTCTGCAAGCATCCGACAGTCATTATCAAAGCTTTGATGATATAATATATAGTTCAGATATTGCTTACCGAATACAGCTTCACAAAATTCCGTCTGTGAATGAATCAAGCCATCTTAATCTACCATTATCAAAGCTTTGATACATATTGTTCATATAGTGCTAACCGAACACAGCGTCACAAAATTACGAACTGTGGATGAATTAAGCCATCTTTAGCTTCCATCATCAACATAGATAAATTAAAAAGTTCTTACCGAACTCTGCTAGACAAAATTCCGACTGAGGATGCATAAAGACAGGATCGCAAGCATTTACGTGAGTACCGATATACAGGACTAAAACTGAAATCAATGTTCCACGTAACATGGCTGAATTGTATTTTCAAACAGTGTTGTTTGATTCCGTGTCTAACAAACACCAAATGTATTCAATTCTTACAGACCAACTTAGTCAAAGTGTAGTCGTTTAATGTAATGTAAATAATATAAATGACAATGACATGTGATGATAGAGAATTGAAATCCTAACATACTCGACATGACCTTTTATACCGCCAAATTGTTGGACACTTTGGATGGCCTAATGTGAAACATTAACAGTTTATGATATGCTGAATTATCCTACGAGAATGTTGACAAGAATTGTAATTGTGCAAACTCGCTGATATCCTAACCGACCTGTGGTACAAAGGTCAAAATAAAATTCTGCGTTTGACACTAATATGGAATAACATGGTATTTATCAACGATAGATATATATTTAATTTGCTAAGGCATAAATGGAACGTATCAATAGGTTTAAGTTAGCAATTGCCGACACATAACGCGAAATTACTTTATTTTTACTGCATCTATAGTGAAAAAAGTGGTTCAACGTTTGGAAATACATATACCATTTTGTTCGTTAGTGTTGTTTAATATTAAGTTCTCGTTGTCATTTTCATCATCATAATCATTGTCTTTGTCATCTTTTTCATAATAATCATCAAAGGAAGAAATATAGCAGATAGTAATTATTATTATTGTAGTAACAAAATATCCAGAATACGGTTGTCGCTGTTGTTGTTGCATTGTTGTTTAACCTCCCACTGAAGAATTTTTCACTCATATGGAGACGTCACCAAATGGTGGTGAAGGGATTCAAATGTTGGTCTATGCTCGGCATATACGGCCATTGAGCAGTGCATGTTCTTAAACTGTCGACACCTACTGTGACACGGGGCCTCTTTTTTTACTGTCTCATCCGAAGGAAAATAAATAATGTAGTACAGGTATAGGTTGTATCTTCTGAAAGTATAATTGTGCTTTGATCCCGATGTACTAAACCATGCCAATTACTTTTAAAATATATGTGACAGAATGTACCAATCTTGAATTTTGGAGGAAGGGTGATGGCCAAATTTAAGTTTGTATTACAATAACATTAAAACATAAGATAAAGATGATTATTTACTCACACGGATCTACACTCCGATTCACATAACTTGTTGGGAAGGAATAACATTTTGTCATACGGATGATTCTACTCACTTTCCGGTTATGGCAAGCTGCACAGGAAATACGATTTATTCCTCACTGGATAATATCTTATGTTTGGTGACAAGTTAGGACGATTACTCGTTTCATTTTTTCTTTTAATGCTATGCCTATATACACTAATACCTGCTTTAGCGACCACCTGTTTATAAAGACCACCTGATCACAATGACCATTTTTTGCTGTTCCCAGTCGTACCATTTGTGTACAAACCAGCCTCTATATAAATACCACCTCCCTATAAAGACCGGTTTTCTTGTGTCCCTAAGGAGGTCGTTATATACACGTTTCACTGTACTTAAAATCTAAACTCGTCCAGGCCAAAAAAGGGTTCACGACGGTTATATGGATTTTACAATATATACCTTCAATTTCTTGTGACATTAAACGATTCAAAGTATTAGAAAATCTATTTCAATATACATTAAAATGTGCGTTGTAAAACTTGCTTATTTGTAAAAAGGTTACATAAGATCGAGAGATGCAAAATGGGTTGTCATTGACATATTATCCAATTATCATGGATTTTAGAATGTATTATAGTAATTTACGATAAATGAAATAATCATTCATTTTTAATGGTTTCAAGTACTCCATTTCATGGTCAAGATGTTTATATCCTATTATCAACAAAAATCGAAAATCAGAAACATTCGGAAGTGAAAATTACTATTATTAGTCAAATATGGCAGCTAATATTTTACGGAATTGGCAATAAGCCAATTGACCTAAAACACAGAACCAAAATGATGTCAAATCGACATTGAAACAAGACTGGAACATAATGAATGCGGTTAAACACCATGTCTTATATAATAGATCACGAGAAACCGATAAGTTTGACTCATTGTTCCATACGTCAGTCGCAGAAATGTCAACTTCCTGTATACAGTTGATATTATGATATTGATAAAACACAACAAATACATGTCTATATTTATTGAAACACGATAAAAGATAGTTGAAATAAATCGATATAAACTAGACATGTATATATACATTTTGTGAGTATTTCCTTCTCTCTCTCTCTTAAGAGCAGAAAGACACTAGGCTATTTGATCCAATACAATTTCGTTTATAGGCGGTTAATTCATTGTATTTTCTTGCAGATATATTGCTACCATGCAAATGTAGTGGACCAGTCCCAAAGTATGTTTAAGGCAATATCTAACACAACACCTACACATACATGTTAGAAACTCTTAACACCGCTTTTTAAAGGCTGATAAATGGTGTAGGATATTTAGAAATTGATCTCCCAGTATGAGGCATATGTCATGGGATCGAGTCCAATCCAGTGTCAGAGATGTTACTTAATTTCTTCTATTTGTGTTTCCATTCATGAAATATGCAAAGCACTTAAATGCATTGTGATCGTATCAACACTCCTTCTTTATTTATGTTGTTCACTTTATATTCTCGGGCAAATTCAGGTATTGTCAACTATATAGAACATTTCAAACTTTTGACAGGTGAGTGTAGGGGCCTCCATGACAGAGTGGCTAGACCATAGGGCTTTGAACCATGAAGTCTCTCACTTTTGGTCAGCGCAGGTTCCTGTCCCAATGGAAGCTTAGCGGATTTTTGTGAGAAAGTTTTTCAGATTACATGCGGAAGGCGCCGGGTGGGTAACTGGATTCTCCCCTCCACCATTAAAAACTGGTCGCCACCATATAACTGAAACTTGTTGAGCTTGATTTTAAACATTATTCAAAATTAAAAAAAATAAATAGGTGAGTATAAGTTTTCGATACTAGGCAGATATTAATTATATTAATTATTTTCTATGTATGGCATAAATGGGATATATTTCATGACACGTAATTTCCACAATCGTCGAGGTATGTAAACAGGATCATAAACTTCAACGCCCTCACTATAGGACAGTTTGGTCTGGTCCTCAGAACCTCCTCCATCTTGCCAAGCCAAGATGCCCCGCTCTTCAAGTGTTCCTGTAAATGAAACAAGAAATTCATATATAAACAAAATGTGTTTGTGAAACACAAATGTCCCCGGTCGCAACAAATTTTTGCAATGTCCTACATTTTGACCCCCCCCCAGGAGCAACCCTTAGGTGAACCTACGGTTACTGTATCACAATCCACAAAATGTTGCACTTTATATGTAAGCGGGGTGGAATTTAGGACAAACAAACAAACAGACAGATAGACAGACCGACGGACGGACGATCCAAATGGTAGATGCCCCCGACATTTCAGGCCGGGGCATAAAAGACTTAACAATATCATTGATCGACACGGCAGTTTTCGTAATTTGCTAATCGTAACATTATATATATATATATATATATATATATATATATATATATATATATATATATATATATATATATATATATATATATATATATTTACATCTGTGTGTGTGTATGTATGTATGTATGTATGTATGTGTGTGTGTGTGTGTAACTCATAGCGAAAAGCTTACCAGGAACTGTGTTGTCAAGGAAACATGACAGAACTCCTGATATTAAACTGGGATTACCCAACAACATTTTAAATGCATAATCAGCATCAGCGTCACCTGTAAAATTAACATCTTAATATAATTATGCATATTGAATAATCTGTTTCGAAAAATGTTATCTATTATCAGACATGACAGAGATTGTTCTTTAGAACTACTATAAATGGGCAAATTACATCTTGTTTCACGTCACTTAACCCTCATGGTAAGTCTTTTCTTTTAATGAAATTTTGTGAAGTTTATTATATAAAGATGTTGACCTGAATAAACGTTTTACCACACATCCTACCTGTTCAGTCAATAAATGTCATACAATTAACCTGAGAGAGAGAGAGAGAGAGAGAGAGAGAGAGAGAGAGAGAGAGAGAGAGAGAGAGAGAGAGAGAGAGAGAGAGAGAGAGAGAGAGAGAGAGAGAGAGAGAGAGAGAGAGAGACGTATTTTACTCGGATACAGCTGATAATCTCGTACTAAAGTAATATTTGGCACTGAAAGCACATTTAAATTTCTAAATTCTTCTAAGGTTAGGATAGCCATCAGTTTACAGTGGTAACTCTTGGACGGATTTTGATTCTACGTTTAGATTTTTTAGGTGGCCTTGTCTAATACCAGTTTCTCTTTAGAAAAACTATATAAAATTGTTCAACTGATGAAGTCTAATTGACAGAATCGATCGTTATGAGCATTATAACTTTGGCATTATGTTTGTAATATTTCCAACCTGTATCGATAGCATCTGGATTTTGTTTCATCCACTGTGGAATAACAAGTCCCATCAGAATTGCAGTTCCTATTATTGTGATATTTCGAGTTGACGTTAGGCTGACGACACGGAGATTTGACAGTATTACACCAATAAAAACCCCGAACATGGCAATCATAACACCTCCAAGGACTGGATTAGGTATAATAATAAAGGCAGCTGATATTTTACCAATCACTCCGAAAACAATATAGATTAAGGCCGTGCAAACAAACACTCTGCGACTTGCTACCTGAAATAAGAGTAATAGATTAACATGTTGGTGCGTGCAAACTCCTATTCAAGATCTCTGGTATGTATTTTGCTTCTATAAAAATTATGTATTTGTGGAGTAATGTAATAATACACCGATTTAAACCAACCATATTTTGTTTTATCAACAGTATAAATAATAGATAAGGTATGATTGAAATGAAAAAAAAACTAGTCTATACCTTTGTCAATCCAATAGCGCCTACATTTGCCCCATATGTTGTCGTCGCAAGACCGCAACCAACAGAACCAGAGAATGCTGTACAAAATCCTTCAACCATTATACCCCTATTTACTCCATGCGCTGGTGGAGGAGGTACACGACATGTCGAAGCGCATGCGTAGTAGTCACCAACTGAATCCAAAATAGACATACACGAAGCAACAATAAATCCAATAAATGTACTTGTTTTGAACCGTATTGTCCCAAATTGTCCTGGAAATTTAAATAAATTGAATCTAGAGAAACGTGTTTGACGATTCAAATACTTGATAAATACCTTATTACAAACAAAGAGAAACGGGCCGTACGAAGACAAACCTACACATATGTTTCTATCCGTATCATCAGACTGCAAGCGATCGTTGTAGCTCAACGAGAGCGGAGCTCGAATTGAATCCATCCGCTACAACACACAAGTGCAGCCTGATGGTGCGGAGGGAAACATCTGTTTGGTTTTGTATTTATTACATGCTATTTTTGTATCTATATGAGTACACAAATTAAAAATTAATTCCGTTTTTAAAGACGCCATTAAATATTTTAGATGACTCGAACCCCATTTTGAAAAGTAGCTTCAGAGGATCGTTGTAGCGGATGGATTCAACCAGAGCGTAGCTCGAATTGAATCCATCCACTGCAACGCTCAAGTGCAGTCTGATGATGCGGATAGAGTACAAAAATTTAAAATAATTCCGCTTTTAAAGACGCTATAAAATATTTTGGATGACTTGAATCCCATTTAGAAAAGTATCTGCGGCGGAAACTCCGTATCCATCTGCAGTGCAATACGGTGTTGTGTATTGCCCGGGCGTACAGAACTCTGTATTGTATCTGTAGGATTACACGGCAATACATCACAGTTAACAGTAGGTTTCTTTAGGTAAAATATTGAAGTTTAAAAAATGAACATTCCAGTATGGTGGTCTTATTTATTATCTGAAGTTCAGTCTACTGTGATGCAGTGCCTCATATATGACCTCTTTTAGAGTGGCAATAAAATGTATGAACTAAATGGGTGTCATTTTGGGCAAATATATATATATATATATATATATATATATATATATATATATTTATATATATATATATATATATATATATATATATATATATATATATATATATATGTATATATTCATAGTTTGATTGTCTCACTCATTTAACACACCTGGGTAAGGTAAATCAAACCACTTGGCCTCGTCAATGACGTAAAGCCTAGCATCTGTCCGGGCATAGAATTGTTTTACTGTATTATCTGTCGCGTGGTCGAAAGCACCTGCTTCAGTCATAACCAAACATACCAACCAACCAACGATCAAAGCAAACAATATCTGGGGAAAGAAAATATACCATTCAAATATGATAAACAATATATTCAATGAATCGCAGATAGTAGACATTGGCCATTTTTTAATTATTACTATGTGTCGTTTTACAAGTATAAACGATATCGAAGAACTTTTCTTCAGTCAAAGCTTTTATGTAGAAATCGAAATTGCCTTATTATTATCATTATGATAAGCAGCAATTTAATTTCAATAGATTATTATATATTTAAGTTAAGTTGTAGTTTAATAAAGACATATCGTTGAAAGGCAAAACCTTACCGATAACACTTGATGTAATGGGTATCTGATTATATGGAATGCTTTTTTCCGATTCCAAATAGGTATCGGCATTTTTTTGTTTTCAAGGTACATGGTCAGAATCAATATGATAGTTGCCGTCCTGAAAATATATATGAAAATAATAATAATATGATACTTAGATGAGTGATTATATATATATATATATATATATAATATATATATATATATATATATATATATATATATATATATATATATACATATATATATATATATATAAAGCACAAATACATAAACATCAAGGTACCTGTAAACTCACCATGTCCCTGCTAGGGATCGAACTCACGACCTACGTCACCAATCGCCCCATGCACGACGCCCTAACCACGTGTCCATCTACGCATTCACAAAAATAAATGTTTCGATAGCAGTGAGTAGAATTCCGAACATGAGAACTCAGTCATAACGATAGAGGCGAAAGGTGTTTAATCCTAATATAAATGGCAATGGATCAATTACGATGCATGTAGTGTAGAGAAATACAAGTACATATATATAAAAAAGCAAATATTCTACAACATTGTACATTCACCATGGACCTTGGGTCAGAAATAATACTATCTATGGTATCTATTTATGGGATATATATATATATATATATATATATATATATATATATATATATATATATATATATATATATATATATATATATATATATATATATATATATACCCTCGGGGTCACAAAATCTTTTGACCTCTCGGGTGGAAGAAACTCAAAATCTTTTGACCCCTCGGGTGGAAGAAACTCATATCTAATGAATGACAGCATATAAAAGAGTTTTAATATGTTATTTCATATTGATCTAGTGTATATAAAAGTGTATCGTCATAGGTATACTAATCGGTAGACAGTGAATTAATATTGACCTAGTTTGAGTTTATATCAAGTTTTGAAACTGAAAAGAAAAACTGAATGAAGTATTTTGGCGTCCAAGGGATTCGATTAATTTACAGTAGGCGACTTATGCATATAAACGGTTCAGTATCATACTTACATGGAATATTGACATTGTATTTTCGTATTTATTCTAGATCATCAAATCAAACTAGAGATAGATTACACAAAGTTCTATATTTCAAGTTAAGTTTAAATAGGCCGACACTCATAAATATGAGGAGGAAAGTAAATTTTCTTAATCGGTTCTACAGTGTTTTTCCAAATTCCTTGTAACTAATAATATTTTTCTGTCCCCAGTCAAATATTTAGATAACACACAGAAGCAATCTAAAAGAGCAACCGCATACCGATTTATTCACAATACTAGGGCACGCCAAAATCACACTAATAAGTTTAACCCAATTCAACTGTTAAACTTATTTTTTCTTTTGTTAAAATTATTTGTTTTCAGTTACGAACATTAACTGGAAAATATTCTAAGTTTAATTGATAAAAGGTAGGTTTAACGGCACAAAATCAATTGTATGAGTATTGATATGATTTTGGCGCAGTCAAATCTAGTTTTCTCAGTTTAAGGTATTTTTTCTACAATTAATTCAAATTGCAACGGCAGAATCATATTAATAAGATAAACCTAGTTTTCTTGTAACTTAAATTAACAGGAGAACTTTGTTTAACTGAGAAGAATTAGATACATCTAGAGAAAAACTAAATTTAACTCATTATATTTAGTTGGCGGCTTTATCAATCAAATGTAGTTTTTCTCAGTTAAACCGGTTTTCCTCCAGTTCAAACAAGATTTTTCTCAGTAACCCACGTTAAGTGGAGAAAACATGTTTAACTGCGAAAAACTACGTTTAATCACAACAATTAGTTAAAATTAGTTTTTATTTTCGAGAAAAAAAGACAGTTCAACGGAGAAACACTAATTCACATTTAATATTGGGTGAGGTATCAAACAAATGAGATTTTACGTTGCAGTGATCGGTTCTCTGTAAAGCAACATGTCAATATATCTTTGATATCTAATTCAGATATCAATACAAAATGAACTTACAATAACGCGACACCCCACTGTACTTCAGAAAACTGTATCACCGAAGAGGAAACATAAAGTCCAACAAGCAGAATTGTTGGGACGATTGTGACTGGTCCTATAAATCTGAGAAGTACGCCCACCAATCCTGTAGCACCAATGAGACAGTGGATACATCCTGCTGCTATAAGGCCGCCCTGGAGCTAAGAAATGAAAATGGTATAAATTCATAGAGTGGAAGCTCTCAATTAAGATTACCTAAGTGACTAAATAAAAATAGTCTGATTATTTAGGTGGTCTCTGAATTGGGAGTCTGAACATATTAAATATTGATTATTAAAAATTCCAACATACTAAATACTTACGGTGTTACATGGAAAATATTCTCAACGGAAGTATTCTTTAAGGTAGATTTCACTGTAGTTATATTACAATTGCTACTGATTTGTAAATATTATCCGACCTAGATTCAGTGTTTTGGGTTATTCAAATTCAAAACATTTCGATAAAATACATTGTGCAAATACTTTCGAATAGAAACTCTTTGGACATGCAATTATGGTTATTAGCAATTTAAGTATATTATATATATATATATATATATATATATATATATATATATATATATATATATATATATATATATATATATATATATATATATATATATATATAATTTTGATTACGCTGAAATTTCAGATGCGTAATATAACCTGAGAAATAAAAAGAAAACAAGACATTATCTGTGACAGCGATCAAGCTTCAGTCCATAACGGAGAATATTCACCTCTTGGACATAACGCAAGATCAATTCTTCTTCCGCTGCTTTTGTGGAAAGTGTAGAGTTGATAGTCAGATTGTTCGAAGCTGTAAAAAAGTTGAAAACGTGTAAAATAACAGCACCTACAATTGTTTTGTTTTTCTTTTTGTAGGCAACAACGTTAATGTTTTCCTATGTTTCAGTAATTTCAAACAACAGTTGGTCTATAATTCAAAGAATAACGTGTTTGTTGTCATTGCGTTGAATAATAAAATACATAGCACTGATTTGATAACCTTGGTTTTTATTTTGTGTGCGTATATATTATCCAGCAGTTCAGCTGGGAATGCTGAGTAAAGCCATAATACAAGAAACGTTTAAGACATTGGTTATAGATATAACGAATTGTCACTATTCTACTATACTATAATATAAATATATAATCACAGATACCAAAGTATAAATCTTCAGAATGTACAGGTTACATATATGGCACACCAAAATTACATTAATGAATTAAACCTACTTTTTTTTAGTTAAACATTTTTCCTCAAATTAAACCTAGCTTTTCTCAGTAGCCCATATCAACTGAGAAAAACTAGGCTTAACTGCGCCAAAGTCACTAAATGAGTTAAACCTAGTTTTTCTTGAGAAAACCCTAGTTTAACTGAGAAAAAACAGATTCAACTGCGCCACAATCACATTAATGAAAATTAACATGATTTTGGCGCAGTTAATTCTAGTTTTTCTCTGTTAAATCTAGTTTGTGTCCAGTTAATGTGGGTTCCGAGAAAAACCTAGGTTTAACTGGAGAAAAATTAGGTAGAACTGGTAATCCACTTTAACTGGAGAAAAACATGGTTTAACTGAGGAAAACTAGTTTTATCTCGAGAAAAACTAGGACTAACTGAATGTTGTAATTCCGGTGTGCTCCATCAGTTAAACCTAGATTTTCTCAGTAACACATATTAACTGGAGAAAAACTATGTTTAACTGCGCCAAAATCAGAAAAATGAGTTAAACCTGGCTTTTGGAGAGAAAACCAGTTTAACTGAGAAAAACTAGGTTTGACTGTACCACAAGAACATTAATGAGTATTTCCTAGTTTTTCTCAATTAATTTGGGTTACGAGAAAAATAAGAATTAACTGGAGAAAAATAAGGTTTCACTCGGAACCCACATTAACATTAACTGGAGAAAACAACTAGTTTAACTAAGGAAAACTAGGTTTAACTTGTAAAAAGCTAGGTTTAACTCATTAATGTGATTTTGGCGTACCACATACGTATACAAATACTATGAATGTCGGACAAACAGTTTTGGATCAGGTGTCATGGAGGACTAAGCATCCAATGTTTAGCGGTCACACCCTCTGTGACACCACAGTCAAATTCAAATGAAATAAGTCATGAAAATATCCTCGTCACAACAGGTGCAGACGACTCAACAACCTCTTCCGAACAGGTAAATCAACATTTTATTTAGTGAAACATTTTACTTGTAAATAAGGTCATTAATCATATGAATTGATATGTACAAATATTATAAACATAATACCAAACTTATAATGCTCAAGACGATCGTTTCTGTCAATTAGACTTCTTCGGTTGAGCTACAATTTTAAATATATTTTCCATAGAAAGTGGTATCAGACAAGACCAAATAATAAATCTAAACGTGTAACCATAATCCGTCTAAGAGTAAGCACTTTAAAAAGATGTCTATGTTAACTTTAGAAGAATTTAGAATTTTAAATGGTGCTATCAATGAGAAATATTACTTTAGTAAAAGATTATCAGCTTGTACTTAAATACCTATTAGACACAAGGACACAGATACCTCCAAGCGGTTCAGGAGACAGTATACTGATACGATGATTGGTATACAAACATAGAAAAAATTCAAAGGCGGGTCAGCTACAGTATTAAGATATAGATGAACAATAAAACACATTGCATTGACGCCAGATCACACAGCACAGCCCACACTTTATTGCAGTATATGCCTCGATAACTACATGATACATATGACTAACATTATTTCAGCTGGATAGAACAACAATATGAAAATAAAAACTTACAGGTGACTCCAACAGTACAACGGTCTTTGTCTAGTTGCTGAATTGCCAATAGAGGAGGGATGTAATCTGGAGAAGCGCCTTGAAATACAGGTAGCCTGAAAATATTGGCCATCATTTTCACAGAAATTTGCCTGACAAAAATAATAATACTTCAACAACAACAACAAAAATAAAATAAAATATTATATTTAAATGGCACAATTTTAGCGTATAGTTATATTGATAATTCTATTACGATTCTATTTGATTTACACGTTTTTTTCACATACTTTATTCTTAATTAGGGAAACACTATAAAATTTACATGTTGAAGAACTTTGTTATTTAAAACTTCCAACGGATTTATTCCTATTTGTACAATATTTGGCACCTGTATTATGTACAAATTCTCCTTTTCGATATTTGATTCTGCTTTGGTGACCATTGGTTACCGCAAAAAAGTTTTTTAGTTCTCAAATTGTGCGTTATTATTTTAGATTTTCCGTGCTGCTATCACGTGATATCCCTCTCTACTTCAGATTTACGTCATCAGAGCAGATACTTGATTTCATTAAATAAATCCAAATATCACAATATCCAATATCTGGTATATTGTTCAGACCTTAAAGCGATATGAGCTGTCGTAGGTTTTTCTTCCTGCCCACTTTATGTAATATTTTATCTCATATATATCCTTAAGAGACCATCTGGTGGTTATAATTGCAACAATCCTACCAAACGTAACCTACAGGTTTTTATTTTTGTCCGCCATTACTCTGAGCATTGCAAATTAACTTTCGGTAAATTTTACAAACATTACCGAGTGTCCAATAAGCACCTGCTATTGCGGTTAATATACATTCTATTCTTATTACCCTTTGTGTTTATTTTTGTACATCGTCATTTCATACCTAAATAATGCAAAGTTGGTATTTTCCGTCGTTTCAAAACATTCGTTTCGGAAATTGTCCACGTGCCGGGTATATCGGATGATCTTGACCCATTTTAACTCGTCCCTTCGCGTTCTCGGCTTTATCATTCTTGAATTATATGAACTGTCCAACCCCACCGGACATGGTAGCACGATTGTAAAACATGTACGCATAGTTTTTACAGTTATATTGTTTTTATTTTGGCAATGTCAGCATTCATTTGGGGGTAACATTAAAGACTGGAAAAAATTCTTTTAGTTACCTGATATTTTTATTCATATATTTAACCAATTTGCTTCAAGTATTAAAAATAGCGTTGAAAGCACATATTTTACATAATACATATTCTTCCCAATAAAAATCACGTCTTTTATTTTTAACATACGCCGAATGTGTCATTGTCCGAGATTGCTAATAGATCGAGCGCGTAAAGGAACGAGACCCCCCTGACCTACTTACGAAGTACATTTGATATGGCGAAAGAGTTTATCTGAAAAGTCATTGTAAAGAAAAATACAGCCAGGATTTTTACTGTACTGGAAAACTTAAATTCTAACAAAACAAATACTTCGAAAAGAAGACCCTTTACATCGTTTAACGTGTTTGATAATGTATTTGAACACACCTTTTATCATGTTGTCGTCTATATGTCATGGGACAAAACCATAATTGTGACAGCTTATATCGCCCTACTGTCATTTTTTTTATTTATTTTTTTTTTGACATAAAAAGACAAATGACAATAATAACTGCATATTATTCCTTGATCAACACAATAACAGATACCGAAAAGCGCTAGGGCTAAAAAACTTGGATCGGCGCACGAAAAATCCGGATCCAAAACGGATTAAGTAAGAACTCGAAAATGGTCAGTTCCAAACAAATTTCCAAATGCTGTAACCATATTTATCATTCATTTTAGAATAAAGGTTTGTATTGTATTTCCTTTACCTTACTCCAAGTAAAACCTGTAAAAGTGTCGTCATTCCGTTCATAAACAGAGTAGAACTTAAAAGTTTAGCTTTGAATTCTTCATTTTTACCAGCACACACGGTCTCCGCAACAATGAGAGAAAAAGCTACAGCAATACTGAGTGAGACCAAGGCTTGCTGAAATAGAAGTAAGTTATACGTAAACATGTGTATGTTTGAAAACGTCGAAACTTTTTTTTATTCCGACAGAGATGCACAAATATTGTGTCATTCTGATATTAAGTCCCCTTCTCAAGAATTTTATATAGTATCCTGGAGCACGGCCGTATACAGTGACTCCATTTTGCCATTAGATATAACACTAACGATGACCTTTTCACCGACCTCGAACGGTTTTCATTGAACATTTGCGATAAATGAGGCATGATTACAGGGTACGCTGAAACCTTCCGGGCACCTGGTCCCATTCCGTATGGTATTCGCAATTGTTCTTCGTGTTGCGATCGTTATTATCTCTAATTTGTCGTATTATAAGGAACTTGGAGTTTCAAATATCCATTGGTACCTTTCCTATACTGTTTTGATATATATATTGACCGATTATCAGTTTGACGCACTAGTTTTACGCATAAAAGCCGCATTACACACTAAACGAGCTGTTTTTTATTCTTGAGCATTTTAACCTTGTCCATCTAAGTTCTAAATTCTTCTAAAGCTAAGATAGTCATCGTTTTACAGTGGCTACCCTTAGACGGATTTTGGCTATACATTT
The DNA here is from genome assembly GCA_030159075.1 of Atrina japonica. Taxonomy (NCBI): domain Eukaryota; kingdom Metazoa; phylum Mollusca; class Bivalvia; order Pterioida; family Pinnidae; genus Atrina; species Atrina japonica. Next base: position 348,510 of record BROG01000373.1, read on the forward strand.
AGACTTATTATTTGGCACTGCAAGATACCACTTTCACTTTAGAAAATACACATCTATTTTTATTGGGAGCTCAACTGATGAAGTCTGAATGACAAAAACGATCGTCTTGAACATTATAACTTTGGTATTATGTTTATAATATTTAATTAAAAAATAAGACGCCAAATGTCCTGAAATTGAAAACAATTCTAGATATTTCACAAGAAATGTGATTATTTATTACAAATGCAAATAAATAATGTTTAATCGGATGGTCAGATAAATATTTAATGAAAAGAGATTATAATTATCTTACTTGTAATCCAAAAAACAATGTAAGATGTAGAGGTGGTGAGTCACTGATTTTATAAATCAAATCAGTCGAAGGCGTCTCTACCTGCACATCGGCTTCTGAAATCTCAAGTGAATTTCTAACTTTACCATTGTCAAACTTGGCAGTTAGGTCTAGTTCAACTTCGTCTGTACTTGGAATCTGGAAATATTGAAAATAAAGATATTTATCTACAAAATGTTAGGTAATTCTGTAACTAATGTATCAGTTATGTTTGACATATAATCAAATACTCATCATGTATCTCAAGTGCTGTATGTACGATATCTCATATACACGTTTTTGAATTCTGCTTTGTGAATCGTTTTATGCCTAATATTATAGAACACATTGAGTATTCCCTCGCCAAGTGCTCGTCATTCGACACATGAATGAATATAACCCTCATTGCATTGACGTCAGTCCATAGCATAGAGCGAAATTGATATCAATATATGAGTATAAATATGTTGGCAGGGTGTAAAACTGCAGTAATACAATGCTCTCTCTGTCTCTCTCTCTCTCTCATATATATATATATATATATATATATATATATATATATATATATATATATATATATATATATATATATATCATATATACATCAATATATTGATATAGAGTCATCGTCCCATGATATATATACATATAATATATATATATATATATATATATATATATATCAACATTGAAATGATCATATGATATATAACATATATAATATGTATATATATATATATATATATATATGTATATATATATATATATATATATATATATATATATATATATATATATATACATATATATAATCTCCTTTTTACGACTTTAATTACCACTTGATATACAATATAAAAAGAGTTATACACAAGCATAAAAATACTTAAATTCCTTATAATTGGTGAAAATTGCTTTAGAAACACAGTTTAACTATTATTCACTTGCAACTGATTAATTCAACTTAACTATTTGCATATTTAAAGTCATACAAACATTTTTATTCATAACAAGATGCTATTAACTGAAAGTGAATTGTCAGAAATTAAGACCTATTTATAATATTAGATAATATTATATCAATACAAATATACAATGTACATGTTGTATTTGAAAGTCCGATTTAATAGAAGGTTGACATTTGACTCTTATATTTTGAAAGGGAAATAAGTACCTACTTTACCAGACAGCAATATGACTCTGACTCAGAGTGGTTTCAATGAGCCGCCGTCAGTTGAATAATAGCTAGAGAATAATGATATTGAAATCTGATATACATTTGAATAAACACATATGTAGGAGTTTTTTTAATGTGAAACATCAGAGCAAACATAACACGTACACGAGCGTAAGGCTTTGAAGAGCAATTCTTCACTGAATGACCTCGATAAATCTTACTACATTGAGACATCAGCCAAAGTGACTGTTATAATAAGCGTTTGAATAAGCCATATACGGTGCCATGTTTATCATGACATTTGGTAATTAGTATTGCCTTACAGTCAAGTTTATCCTGCCTTAGTCATTTTAGCATAGATGATAAGTACTTAAAATAAATTGCAGGATCCGATCACCCTAATAAGGTGCACATTTATTTATATATATTTTTATGACAGGGCAAACATTTACTGAAATGTCGAACGGAAACCGCTTATGCAGATAAATCTAACAGTTTCATAGGAAATATTCTTCTTTCAAATACACATCGCAGAAAAATAATCCACGGTAAAATTGAAAGCCCGAGCACTATGCAAAAAGTTCTGTTGACTACATATATACCGCAAATCAGCCGTAACATCGCAATCTTCACTTTGATAAAGTTGATATGCAGAAATGATGGATCATTTTGTGATTAACAATGGAAATCTTATAAAATGACTTTAAAATTAAGAGTAATTGGCACGTACATGCATCGCATATACAGTTTGTATACAGAAAATGTACATTCTTACCAGGTACAAACCAATAAATATTAAAGGAAGAATAATGATTGCAAATTAACAAAACAGTTAAAATTATATTGGTGTTCTACGCCTCATCTAATAATCTTTCCGTTATATGGTGGTGGTTAGCTTTTATGAGAGAGAGAGAGAGAGAGAGAGAGAGAGAGAGAGAGAGAGAGAGAGAGAGAGAGAGAGAGAGAGAGAGAGAGAGAGAGAGAGAGAGAGAGAGAGAGAGAGAGAGAGAGAGAGAGAGAGAGAGACCATGGTTTATAGCGCGATTCTGTAATCACTCGAGCACAGAGCCCCCCTCCCCACCAACAAACCAGTTAAGTAATATATATATATAAAAAACCAATTTACCAAGAACACTTATAATATAGATAAACAATTTTGTGTTTAGAAACTACCTTATATCTAAATGTATATGAATATGACGGAAACGTATTTTACATCATGTAACGAATTCATTTCTTTATCTTACAGTTGAATAAAGCAGATAATTTTAAATGAAGACATAATTAAAACCAAATATCAAGCAAAAATAAACAAGATCGTACATAAAAATGCGCACCTGTGAAGAATGTTTTGGCTTTATATCTGCTTCGTCAGTCATTTTTTCACAGCAGGACAATTGTTATAGTGTAAATCTGCTTCTACTTAAGAAAGACACGGAAATTTCTCCTCGAGCGTTACGTAAAAACTTTAAGTTACTATTTAACAAACCATATAAATATATACATTTTCCATAATTGTCTTTTCGGAACACCTTGGTAATATACGAACAGTTTTAGCTAATACATAAATTTACGTTTTCAACTTTGTGCATTCGCTTTATCGTAAACTAAGCAATACTACCTGACTATACATATCCGAAAAAGCTGCGTTGTCTATATTTCAGTACTTTACGTTATATTAAGATGTATGGATACCTATACAAATTTTATGGGAGATAATTGTAAGCAAATTGTGTTTGTCCCTAATGTTCATCTGATAAAGCTATAAGATGAATGACGAGAAGGAAGCAAAGGGACAATCAATAACTGTCTGTCAAATTCTATGTTTGTTTGTCAAGTCTACCTAGTAAATATGTCAGTCTCCAGCCTCTGAACAGTTAAGTGAAATGTCAACGTTTGACGTATCAAATTTATGTAACCATTTATTTATAAAGTACAGAGCATGCACTATGTCTCAAAATGGTGCAACTAAAGTCAGGTATTTTATACTACATTTAAGTCTCTTTATAAACAACATTATGTTTCTTCATTCAAATACATATACCATATGTCTGCTTCATTTACATCACTTCTATAACATTCAAATGAAATGACCAAAAATAAATCCTCGTCACAGTTGGTAAAAATGATTCAATAACCAACCACTATCGAACAGGTAAATCAATATTTCAATTACAATTGAAGATTTGTAATTGCATACAAGTATCACAGGGAAAAATATGATATTAATAACTTTTTGGACAATCAGTGTTATTAGGACTTTGTATTTAACGTTCATTATATTTTATATTCAATAACATTGTAAAAATAGTTTACATTTTATACTTTTGCTCATTTTAAATATAATTAGACAAGGCAATTATTGATATCTAATTTTAACTCTTCTTTCTCAAACCTAAATAGTTATGTTTCGTTATTCTTTGTTATAACAGTTGTCAATTCCATTTCAACAAATATGGTTGTTTAATTCATTGTTTAAAACTACTGCTGCTTAATTGACCTATTGTACTCTAATGTTCAAAGATATATCCTTCTTTATAATATTTGCCTTAGGATCAACTGCAATGCATCATAAATCTTAATTGAATAATATCTCCTGCACAATATATATATATATATATATATATATATATATATATATATATATATATATATATATATATATATATATATATATATATATATATATATATACTTACTACAATTTTTTTATATCTCTGATACAGGAGCCAGCACGTGCCTTTTATCACATACACATACCCTGTATTAGCCTCGTTCCCTTTTTCTCGTCCCTTCAACCCTTTATGAACGACTCTTGTATTTTTATTATTCGGAACATTTCGATTGTTTTCCGCTAGAGGCAAAACTATGTTGAGGAAGCTAATTTTAAGTTACATGCAAATAGTTTTGTTTACTCGGAGTCTCCGTAATTTTAGACTTGTAGAGATTCCCATAAATGAACGCATAGTCGTGTTAACCTATATTTTGTCGGTGAAAGTTACTTTAAAAATTCTTAGTATTTTAGCGGTAAGGCTTTTTAAAATTATATGATAAAATAAAAAAAAACATGGCAAAATCTGTATCTGTATTAGTATTTAATCACTTAGTCTATTTTCTGATATCAGAAATTCATTTTCTGATATCAAAAAATAGAATTTTGTATGTGTGAGTGGGTGTTTGAGTGAATGTGTATATGTACGTTTTTCCGTGTTATTCTAATCGTTTTGTCTTGATTAAGGTCGTCCCGAAAATTTGACTTTCATTTTGTCTGTGGCGTGTCATTTTAGTTCTTAATATATTCTTTTCATTACTTGTATCTATCGCTTAGATCCAACACCCTAGGATATATAGTGCTGTTGTTTTTAGTGCTTTATATATATATATATATATATATATATATATATATATATATATATATATATATATATATATATAAAGCAAAAATACAGAAATAACAAAGTACTTACAACAATATATATATCAATTAGGGTTAGACTTTCGTACTGACAAGATCCATCTGATGTGGAAATTGCATTGTTGATGCAAGAATAAATTATTAAATCTTATCAGGACATTTTATTATAGTTTGTTGATTGGGTAAAAGACTACAGAAAAAGTCTATTACCCAGTGTATACTCTCGCACCTGGAGCAACACAGAATGGATAATTGTGATATAGAATCGACGTGTCAAAATATAACATGTAACTTATTCAACATTAATAACATTATCTATATTAAATACTTGACATTGAATGCCACTTATATTTCTAACAATCCTTCCAACAGCAATTTATCAGTGCGTAGTTTGCATCTGTAAATGAAAGCAATCAATGTAAGTAACTAACTAATCAACTAACTGACTATATATAACGAACCTGTTCAGAATGTTCTCCCTGCTGCAACCATTGGCTCGCTCCTCTGTCATTATGCACTAAAACTTGTACATATAAAATCTTGCAAACTTTTACGCGGACATATATTTTTTCAATGGATTAATAGCATTACATATGTACATATATATTTCATGTTGACACATACACCAAATCTGAACATCAAATGTTCTACTGCGATGTCGGGGTTTGACTGTAACAGAACATAAAATGTTTTACTGCGCTGTCGGGGTTTGACTGTAACAGAACATTAAATGTTCTACTGCGCTGTCGAGGTTTGACTGAACATAAAATGTTTTAATGCGTTGTCGGGGTTTGACTGTAACAGAACATAAAATGTTCTACTTTGCTGTCGGTATTTGAATGCAACAGAACGTCAAATGTTTTACTCCGCGGTTTGGGTTTGTCTGTAACAGAACATCAAATGTTCAGCTGTGCTGCTGTGCTTTGAATGTAACAGAACATGAAATGTTCATCTGCACTGCCTTAGTTTGACTGTAACATAACATAAAATGTTTTACTGCGATGTCGGGGTATGACTGTAACAGAACATAAAATGTTCTACTGCGCTGTCGGTGTTTGACTGTAACAGAACATAAAATGTTCTACTTCGCCGTCGTGATTTGAAAATAACAGAACGTCAAATGTTCTACTCCGCGGTTTGGGTTTGTCTGTAACAGAACATCAAATGTCCAGCTGTGCTGTCGTGCTTTGAATGTAACAGTACATCAAATGTCCATCTGCACTGCCGTAGTTTGACTGTAACATAACATAAAATGTTCAATTGCGCTGTCAGGTTTGGTTGTAACAGAACATAAAATGTTCAACTGCACTGCCATGCTTTACATGTAACAGAACATAAAATGTTCATTTGCGCTGTTGGTGTTTGACTGTAACATAAAATAAATTGTTCAACTTCACTGCCGTGCTTTACATTTAACATGACATAAAATATTCAACTGCACTGCCGTGCTTTACATGTAACAGAACATAAATTGTTCAACTGCGCTGTTGGGGTTTGACATACTTTCCAACATTTGAAAATTTTCATGGGGGAGACAACGCGCGACAAAAATTGCCAATACGTGGTTTGCCAGACTGCACGCGACCAGTGTTCAAAGGTTCTTTTTTTCACTAAGTGTCTATTTCTTACAAGTTATTATTACTTGTATAAATATAAAAATTAATTAGTTGTTTTCAATCAATATGTAAACTAATTTATGGATCTCAATTGTGAATTAATTTTATTGTATTATTAACCTATTATATAGATGAATCTTTGTTTTGTTTTTTTTCAGAAAAAAAGAAAAATATATATTTTGCATGTATACTATTGAAGGGGAAATCACAGAATGTTCTTTTTACAAGCATTTTCAATGGAATCGATGAATTTACTGTGAATTCATTTTTGTTTTTGTTCATTTTACTGACATCATTTTAACATTTTCAAAGCTTATTTAGAGATAATCTATCTTTCATCGATCGGGTTTGGTGTTGCTCTGATAATTTATTATATCAGAAGTAAATAAAAATGGCGGGGGAAACCGCAGCACATTCCTTGAAATGAGGCATTTTCAGTGGAAATATACTGTAAATATATTTTGTTTTGTTCTGTTAAAATTGATATCAATTCCAGAAATTATTGTTTGATAAGTTATTTCCCCATTTGAGGCATCGTGGCTGCCCTTCGTACTCCATGATAGCATTCAGCTACTCCCACAACACATCGCGAAAAATCAAACAATGACAAGGGGTACAGACCAGCCTCTGATTGGTTACAAAACTTTTAAAAGCTAGTGTATTGTTTCATGCGGTGGAAATCTTGCGTGCCATTTTTCAATTTTCATTTATCGGTTTGTTAGGAAATATTAAACATTCAGGAAAAGAATGGTTTTTAAACGAATGATCGGGAGGTCGGGAAACAGGGCCAAAATCGCGGAAATCGGGAGAGTTGGCAAGTATGGTTTGACTGCAAAAGAGTATAAATTGTTCCATTGCGCTGTTGGAGATTTTTACTGTAACAGAACATAGATTGTTCAACTGCGCTGTTGGGGTTTGACTGTAACAGAGCATGAAGTTTTGAAACGACTGTTAGTTGATTATCATGTTCATATATAGCTCAACTTGGTTAATTTTGAAGATTATCTAACGAGAGTTAAATAAACATGATAATCAACTTTAACGAGTTGTTGAATATGTTTGTACCACAATTGAAACTTGGTAGTAGTATTGAATATTAGCCTACATCATATCCAGACGCCGTCGGGCTCAATCTCTCATGATCACGTCAAACTTGTGTCTCGTTTCGGATGTCCTACAGGGCTCGTTTTACGAACAGTCCGAAGTATAAGCCTTGGTTTTACTATCTTACTTACGACTTACGGATGTTTTACAATGAATTGAGACTTAATCAATTGAGGTCAGGTCTTTTGACTACACAGAGACAGTGCGTAGAACTAAGTTATTTTTGTATGTGTCATAATTTACCTTTGTAATTGTAGCAGGTAAAAGTATTTATAAAATTGTAACATTTCATTTGAAAATATTCGAATACACAATGAGACTGGGGTTAATAACCAGACGCAGAAAAGTAAATTGGAACTTTACTCAAGCTTATATGTCATCTACCTTATCTATTTTATATTCATTGACATGTACTTGAATTATAAACAAATGATAATTCACAATGCTTGTCTGTGTGAAATCACAACACAGATTAATTTGGAAATATTGTTTGATTTTTTTCTAATAATTTACGTAAGAAAAAACGACAAAATAGTAGTAGTATGCGAGAGTTATCTCGGTTATGTGTCGAAAGAATAGAAACATGGTTATTTGTAAAACGAAACGAAATCAATTAATAGAATACATCACACATTGTCCATCTGAGTACTATAATGAATTTTATATATACTATAAATATTATAAACATAATACCAAAGTTACAATGCTTAAGACGATATCGTTTCTGTCAATTAGACTTCATCAGTTGAGCTCCAATTTGAAAAGTATGTGATTTTTTCTAAAGATAAAATGGTATCATACGAGGCCAAATAATATCTCTAAAGGTATAGCCGAAATCCGTCTAAGAGTAACCACTGTAAAAAATGACTATTTTAGCTTTAGAAAATTTTTAGAATTTAAATCTAAGTTTTCTAAACACCAATCATGTTTTTGTACATATATTTTTCTGTATGCCATTTATTAGTTTTATTTATATTTATGCTACTGGGCGCCATGTGGGACAGGTTAATTTTGTCCACGAAATCAATCTTTGTGTGCACTTTCTTTCAATTATGACAAAATTAATGCTCTGTCACGAAATTGAATTATGTGTGCCCCAGGGCGCCATGTGGGACATTGCTAAATTTTGTCTACAGAATGCATTTTTGTACCTATAAACTTTCAATTCTTATACTACCACATATTACCCCATACTACCACATACTGCCCAGTATTAATATATACTATCCCATTTTAGCACATACTACTATTATATATGTAATATTTACACAAAGTATCAAATTATTGACGATTGTCGAGTTGGATAGATGAATCTGGTAGTGAAACCGTAACCGGAATTGTTTGTTTTGTATCGATACTCTACCACATACTACCATATAACACATACTACCCCATATTGGCACATACTACACAGTATTTACACATGCTACTATTTACTATGTCATTTTGACACAAATTATCAAATTTATTTATGATAAAATGGATTTTTAGGAATAAATCTGAGCCAGGTACTAGTCAAACCATAATCCGGAATTGAAATTTTGAGCATACATAAATGGATTATGTTGAGAACATTTAGCAATGTCCCACATGGCGCCCCGTATATTCCACTGATTATTGATTTATAAAACATTATTGACAAATGTTTAAAAAATTGTAATGTGTTTTCGGGGTTCATTTTGAATTTGAATGAGATGATATTGTAGTTGTAGATAATTCAAAAACATGCCAAAAAAACCAGAATTGTGTTTAATAAAGAGTATAACGAGTATGTGACCAGTTTCTGCCGATGACAACTCGACACCGTCGTTGCATGCCTCCATCAGATTTTGTGTCACCGCTTGGGGAATGGCGCCCGCTCTTCGACATCGAAGGCACTAAGCTCCTGGGTGCTTCTTGGTTGGACCTGATTTGATTCGGTCCTGTAACTCATTCAAGATGTAACATTATGACATAGATTAGTGTGTATTCTGGAGTTTAAGAAGCGGTGAAGGGGTTCATTCTGGCTTTCTGGTAAATTTCATTTACATGTGCAAAACAAATTGAATAATGCAAATGTGATGATTATCCAGTGTTTTTGCTAACATAAGGCGAAATGACAAAAACGTGACATCATTTATATAGTATATTTGTATGAACGAAGTCCATGACTAAATAATGGAAATAGATAGTGTTAAAAATATATATTTGTATACATGTCACCCATATGATACACATAAAACATTTCATGTTATGACATTATCCAGATACAGATATGGATCTTAATTACTTTTTATGTATGGCATAAATGGGATATATTTCATGACACGTAATTTCCACAATCGTCGAGGTACATACACAGGGTCATAAACTTCAACTCCCTCACTGTAGGATACTTTGGCCTGGTCATCAGAAGATTTGCCTTGCCAAACCAAAATGCCGCGCTCTTCGAGTGTCCCTGCAAACGAATACATCGCATCATCAATTAAAACAGCAAATTATCATTGAACGAACGACAGTAATCTCTTTTTGTTAATCGTAACTTTGTTACGATATAACGAAATATCAGTATATATATATATATATATATATATATATATATATATATATATATATATATATATATATATATATATATATATATATATATATATCAGTATATATATAATCAGTTTAGTTTCCATTGGGACTCGAACTCGTGCTGACTAGAGGTAAGAGGCTGCTTGGTTTGATGCGCGATGCTCTATCAATCATAGAAATGGAAATTTGATTTGATATATATATATATATATATATATATATATATATATATATATATATATATATATATATATGTGTGTGTGTGTGTGTGTGTGTGTGTGTGTGTGTGTGTGTGTGTGTGTGTGTGTGTGTGTGAGTGTGTGTGTGTGTAATGTTAAAACTGACCTTACTGATAATCAAATGCTTACCAGGAACTGTGTTGTCAAGGAAACACGACAATACTCCTGATATTAAACTGGGATTACCAAGAAGCATTTTGATTGCATAATCAGCATCAGCGTTTCCTGTAACATTAGCATATAATTACTTGAATATCAACTATTTTTCGAAATATTGGTTCTCATCGTTCACGAGAGAGAGAGAGAGAGAGAGAGAGAGAGAGAGAGAGAGAGAGAGAGAGAGAGAGAGAGAGAGAGAGAGAGAGAGAGAGAGGTTGAGTGAGACAGAAACATGGAGAGAGAGAGAGAGAGAGAGAGAGAGAGAGAGAGAGAGAGAGAGAGGGAGTGAGGGAGAGAGTCAATTATTCAATGCACACCTGTATTTATAGCATGTGGATTTTGCTTCATCCACTGAGGACCAATCAATCCCATCAGAATTGCAGTTCCTATTATTGTGATATTTCGAGTTGACGTTAGACTGACGACACGGAGATTGGACAGTATTACACCAATAAACACCCCAAACATGGCGATCATAACACCGCCAAGGACCGGATTAGGAATAATGATAAAAGCAGCTGATATTTTACCAATCACTCCGAAAACAATGTAGATTAAAGCCGTACAAATAAACACTCTGCGACTTGCAACCTGAAATAAGAATCATACAATTCAAATTTCTGTAAATGTATATTTTTGATGTCTGATATGTATTTCATAATTGTTAACACATATTTGTTAAAATATATAGAACGCAGATACACAATAATGTTTTGTTCAGTGGAATGCATGAAGAAGATACGATATTAGAGAAAATAATAGAAACTAATTAAAACCTTCGTCAATCCAATGGCGCCTACATTTGCCCCATATGTTGTTGTTGCAAGGCCACAGCCAACGGCACCGGATAATGCTGTACAAAACCCCTCGACCATTATACCCCTATTTACTCCATGTGGTGGCGGGAGTGGAACACGGCATGTTGAAGCACACGCATAGTAATCCCCAACTGAATCCAAAATAGACATCATTGAAGCAACAAGAAACCCAATAAACGTACTTGTTCTGAAACGTATCGTCCCAAATTGTCCTGCAATGTATAGAAAATGTAATTAAAAAAGAAAACACCAAGCTTTAAAATGCAACTGCTTGCTAAATGATCTTTTACTGATTATGGAGATTGAGACACGGTCTGTACAAGGGTATTTCCATCTGCATATGTCTTGTAGTTAGCGAGGTTCACTACAATATACACGATTCATATACAAACAAAATGGCACGCTAATTCAAATATTGTGATTGTCTTTATAATATGTAATGTAAGGGATTTTGTCATTTCATTTTCCTTAATTCCTAGTGGTTGATAATTTATATAGTTATTTTCATTGCTTTATTGTATCACTGATTATTCATATATTTTCATAATTGCATTGTCTCATTAATTCTACACACCTGGGTAAGGGAAATCAAACCACTTGGCCTCTTCAATGACATAAAGCCTAGCATCTGTCCGGGCATAGAATTGTTTTACTGTATTATCTGTCGCGTGGTCGAAAGCACCTGCTTCCGTCATAACCAAACATACCAACCAACCAACGATCAGAGCTATTAATATCTAGAAATGAAAACAACTGCTATTCAAATAAAAACTCAAAATTTAGACAATAACAAACTTTACAATAAATTACAGAAAGTAGACATCGGTCATCATAGAATTTCAGATACCAAAATATAAATCTACAGGATGTCCATGATACATGTAAAAATCTAGTTACTATTGTCTAAACAGGGATCTCTGAAAAATAGAGATGGGATCAGGTACCATGGACCGGATACAACCGCCGTGAGTCCACAGTCAATTTCAAATGAAATAATTGAAGAACGAATTCTCTTAAAAAATTGTTACAACAACCGCTATCTAACTGCTAATTCAGCATTTCATGTAGTGAAACAGTAATCTGTAATCGCATAAAAGTTTATTATAGCGAATGTAAAACAAGCATTACAATAAGTGGCTATACACAAACATCGAATCATTTGACATCAGTCAAAATAGTATAAACTTTGTTGTGTTTCAGTTAAACGGTTACATATACACGCCTTTAACTTTCAGTATTTTTACAATCACTATCGGATAGATATTATTCTTACCGATAGCACTTGATGTAATGGGTACCAGATTATATGGAATGACTTCTTCCGGTTCCAAACTGGTATAGGCATTTGTTTGTTTTCAAGGTACATCGACAGAATCAACGTTAAAGCTGCCGTCCTGAAAATATTTTTTTCTTTCAGTTTCCCTGACATGACAGACATTATATCATAGAAAGAAGAACGAAGATGTTAAGTATAGCTTAATGGGTCATTAGTGGGTTGGATTTCTTATCGGCCCATGTCGGCATATGGTAATTGATGTCACGGTCCAGTAAATACTGTACCGGGACTTGTCTTCTCATTGCCTCATTTGAATTTTGAATTGGACAATAGAATTCGTCATACTATATTTCCCAATTACCTAGTAACTAGTGATACTTTTCTGTATGAAGACAAACATTTGGTACCAAAACATAACGAGTAACCTTTGTTTATCGATAATACATGTATAGTAACACCTGCTTTAGCGAACACCTGTGTATAAAGACCAGAGTTTTTGCTGTTCCCAATAGTACCATTTGTGTACAAATCAACTGCTATATAAAGACCACCTCCCTATCAAATCAGTTTTGCTGTGTACCTAAGGCTGTCTTTATATACAAGTTTCACTGTATAGTGATTTTATTTATGATTTAATGACATTTATAAAGTTCCATAAGAGACTACATGTACTGAGGTGATCTTAGGTATTGGCTGATATATCAAACAAACTATTTCACATTGCAGTTTCTGATTCTCTATGAAACAACATGTCAACATCATTTTGGTATCTAATTCATAAATATGTCATAATAATCGAAACTCCAAGTTCATTAGAATATGACAAATTAGATATACAAATGGTCTCAACATGAAGAACAATTGCGAATCCCAAACGGGAAGAGAACTTACAACAAAGAGACACCCCACTGTACTTCAGAAAACTGTATCACTGTGGAGGAAACATAAAGTCCAACAAGTAGAATGGTTGGGACGATTGTGACTGGTCCTATAAATCTGAGAAGTACGCCCACCAATCCTGTAGCACCAATGAGACAGTGGATACATCCTGCTGCTATAAGGCCGCCCTGGAGCTAAAACATAACGGTATAATATACATTGTTTAACTAATGTGTCTACTTTGTAAGATAAACGGTAATGAAACCCTCAAAGATAAATAAGATACACTTAGAATGTAACTCAAGAATTAAATATTTATAGATATAAAAAGTCTCAGATACCAAGGTATAAATTATTAGGATGTCCAGGATATAGGTACAGATCTGGTAAAAATGGACAAACATGGACCTGGACCTCTTCAAATCAAGAGGTGGGACCAGGTGCCATGGAGGAGAAAGCATCCCCTGTCGACCGGTCACAATCGCCGTGAATCCATAGTCAAATTAAAATGAAATACGTGAGGAACAAAGCCTCGTCATAATTGGTACAGACGTCTCAACAACCGCTATTGAACAGTTAACTCAACATTTCACTTAGTTTAACAGTGTAGTCGAAAACAAGACTATTATACCGACCGTAAAATTTGCGGAATGTTGACATCAAACGCGGTTTTCAATATCTCTGTGTCAATAATTTGTCACTGAATAGTTTACATCTGTAAATGAATTGTTGAACACGCCCTGGCATATCCGATCATTTGTGAAATATAAACTCCATTATGCGAGTGACTGTGGGATATTGCTACTTAAATGTGGAAAATTTACGATGGAAAAGCCGCAATAATCGCGTTTGTTGCATGGCTTAGTTGCCAATTTCCCGTCTGTGTCTATAGTAAGTAAAATGCCTAAGTATGAAGTGTATGTGCTTGATTCAGTTGTATCTTTAATTTCTAGTTCGTTCGGATATATCGCATTAACATATGTATGAAACTTGTCATTATTGATTGACAAAACGTCAATATATCTAGAAACGTCGTCGGTGATGACATAGAATTATATTTGAAGGGAGATGATGCACATGAACATGTGACGATGTTGTGTAGAAGATAGTTGATGTCTAGGCACTGCAAAATCCGTGTGTAATTAAATAGCATGAACTCGATGCTAGGTGTATAGCTATATGAAATGAAAAATGTTGTCTTCAACTTAAAATATGGCGGAGTTCAGGAATGAACTTTTTGTGATTTAGAACATTGCCAATGTTTAAAGCGTGTATACCTTTATTTTAAAATTTAAGTTTAAGGAAAAAACGTTTCTGTTCAGAGCAGCCATCGTTTGTAACCCGTGTAGGCTTGAACAGTCTGTGATAAGCAATGTACGTTATAACGGCGTTCTGTGTGTATTCCGGGGTTGAAGAATCCGTTTGGGGGTTCAATTTTGCTTCCCGAAAAAGTTCATCAAGGAGTGTAAAAGGAACAGAATAAAGTTTGCTGAGAATATGATGAAGACCCAATTCTTTGTTAACGTAAGGTAAAAGAGATGAAAAAGTGACATAATGTATGTTGAGTCTGTTATATGAACGATGTCCATGACTTTGCTTACGTCATACGTTAGAATTAAAAAGTACCATCACATTAAAACCACTACACAGTGGGCTTGATAAATTGCCTACACTTTGAATATTATCATTACATGCATAGGGGTATCAGTGACAAGCTGTTTAATCCAAAAATTCTTCACGTTGTCTACGGAACTGTTGGTCCAGTGGTATATATTTTTTAATTATACGCACTATCATAGACAAAATGGAATGTTCGGGGGGAGTTGAAATGTCGATAGTGTATCTGGTTACCCCCATTATTAACCTCAAATCAATGACCAGATACTCTTTTATTTAAGGGCCCCTTTGTTTCGCCATCATAAATCAATCCACACAGAATACACTCAATTCCGTAAACAACGTATATGACGGATCATATTCACCTCTTGAACATACCGCAATATTAACTCTTCTTCAGCTGCTTTTGTAGAAAGTGTAGAGTTGACAGTCAGATTGTGATTGTTTGAAACTGTGACTGAAATTGAAAACTTGTTTAAATAACAACTACATTTTTGGTAGAAGACACTGTTAATCTTACTGTGTTTTAGACTATGAGTTGTTCAAATTTCCGTATATCAATATTCTCGTTTTAGTACCGATCAATATCGTTATTTTTCACCACTGAAAACGGATGGATATTGATGTAAAAAGAGTAAAATAATATTTCCGTGCCGAAAAATGTTGATAGCGGGTACAATTGGAAATTAATTAGGTTATTTATATCAGTAACATCTTATTTATTATACAATGAAAAATTCCGAAGACGCATATGATTTTAGACAACAATCGTGTCTCCTATCATCAGTAACGAGGTAGGGAGGTACTGCAATAATACCGATAAAAATACCATTTCAGGGTGCAATCTAACCAATCATATACACCGAGCTGTTGTTGTAAATAGATATAACTCCGGATATATTAATTTTTCTTGCAGAATCTGTTAGCGATCGCTTTCTTTTTCACTATTGAATTTGTTACTCTCCAACATTATTGTTTATCGGATTGAGCATGCACGAAAAGCTTTCCAGTTGAGTTCACACTGAGGTAACATGAAGTGAACATATTTAAGGTCGAATTGTTGTGTTCCTGGATAGAAATTCAACGAAGACTGATTTCGCGTGTTTAGACCTCAAATTACAGTGAAACGTCGATATTTATGACAAAACATTTGAAATATTTTTTGTAAATTTCCGATTTCATCGCATTTTAAATCCATCCAAAATGTTGTTACACAGACAGATATATATATATATATATAACACCAATGTTCCGTATGTTCTGAAAACAAATGAAAGCGCTAGTACAAAATAATTTTTACTTTACTCACAAAAAATATATATAAAGTATGTAGCATAACAATTTTATATATCTCAATGGACATACACGTTTTCCCAAATATTTCATACATGATGTCAATATGCTAATCATGTTTTTTAAAGAAAGGTAATGTCACATGGGTAACATAATACATATACCCTTAAAGGGGCATTAGCTTTGTTTACCGAAAAGAAATATTTCAATTTTTTCTTCTTTTATCACTTGTACTTGATGTAAAATAACAGATAAGAGCTATGCACAGGCATAATAAATCTTATTTTTGAGAAAATAAGGTCAGGTGCAGTGCTGTATTTATATGCAAATAATAAAGTTGAGTTAATCAATTACAATTGGAAAAGTGTCAATCATGGGTATTCAAGCAATTTTCTCAATATTTATAGAAATTTATGAATTTTTATGCCTGTGTATATATCTTTTTTGTTATTGTATATCAATCTAAGTAGTAAAAAGGTGGAATTTTTTTTTGAAAAAACACACCTAATGCCCCTTTAAGCAATGTATAACACCTAAGGAATTCTGATGCTCATTAAATGCCCTGCGCATCTCTCTCTCTCTCTCTCTCTCTCTCTCTCTCTCTCTCTCTCTCTCTCTCTCTCTCTCTCTCTCTCTCTCTCTCTCTCTCTCTCTCTCTCTCTCTCTCTCTCTCTCTCTCTGCTGCCGAGATTTACAAGACCCTATCAACCAGTTTTAATCCCAATGCATTCACGACAGTTTAAAACATAGGGCATAGGTTTAATCCACGGAATTGAAATAATGTTGACGCGACATAAACATATAAACTTACCAGCGAGATCAATGGAGCATCGATCATTGGCAAGATGCTGTATTGCCAGCAGAGGAGGTATGTAGTCTGGTGAAGCACCTTGAAAAATAGGTAACCTGCAAATATTCCCATCGTTTGAAATATATTTTTCTGATTGTAATATGTCATATTCATATTTCTTTAGCACAATTTTAGCGTAAATACCATTAAGTCATGTGATTATTCTGCTGGCAGCAATATTATGACCTAGAAATGAGCTTTATAACGTTTGTCCGAATTATTCTGATTTATTTATACAATACCTGGTAGATGCAAATTTTATCGTAATTGTTATGGATAAAATATTATCACATACCTCACTCCGAATAAAACCTGAAGTAATGTTGTAATCCCGACCATAAAAAGAATAGAACCCAAAATTTTAGCTTTGAATTCTTCATTTTTTCCAGCACACACAGTCTCCGAAACAATGTGAGAAAAAGCTACACCAAAACTGAGGGATACCAAGGCTTGCTGAATAAAAACAAAACCCTTTTCTATTCAAAAACAAAGAGAAATTAGTTGAAATTAAAATGTTTCACTTTTCCGTACACATAATCTCCGAAACATAAACATAAAACGATACACCACTGGCTTCTGAATGCAAATCAGTAAGAATTTTGTAATTAGAAAGTGTGTTGTTATTGTATCTTATGTTCAATCTGTAATTTATACATTAAAATAAAAAGATTATAATATGTCCCTCGGATTCCGCTATAATCATCATGGTAAATATCGGGAACCTCGGGCTGAGAAGGAGTTTGATCTCAAAATGGTCATGTAGTATATATATATATATATATATATATATATATTAATATAATATATATATATATATATACTATATTATATATATATATATATATATATACTACAAAATACAAGTTTTTTACATCTCTGATACAGGAGCCAGCACGTGCACTTTATCACATACCCTGTATCAGCCTCGCTCCCTTTATTACACCCCTTCAACCCTTTATCGCACCCCCATTTGGAACGCCTCTTGTATTTTTATTATTCGGAACACTTCGATTGTTTTCCGCTAGAGGCAAAGACCTATATCTTGCATAACGCCAAGCTTAGCACATTCTGTGACATATTAATATTATGCCTCATTGTGAAGAATAAAATTGTTGAGTGAAAATGTGAATGAATCCTTTGATTTACTAAACATTCGATTTTAAAAAGTGTAAAAATATTTCACAGGTACGTTTAAAAACCGCAAATAGTTGTGCATTTCCTATTATATACGAGTGCATGGAGAAGGCAAAATACCCTTCAACTTTACAATATTAAGCCATGAATAGCGTCACATTGGGCTAGAATATGCATGAATATTCTTTCATAGTCCCTGGCTGTAGGTCTTCCTTTATTTCAGATATATCTTAGTAATATATTTACACTAAAATACAAATTATGTCAGCAAAGTATCTTAAGGGAGGCTAGTTTTAAGTTACTACTAAAAAGTTTTGTTTAATCTGGGTCTCAGTAATTTTAGACTTGCGGGAATTCCCATAATCGTTAAAAGAACGCATATTCGTGTCGACCTATATAGCCTAATAATAGGCGGTCTAGTATCTGGCAGGAAATCATAGGGAGCAGTAATTGATAGGAAATAAAAACAATATCTGATATCAAAAAATCGAATTTCTAATATAAAAAAATCGACTTTCTGATATCAAAAATTAAAAATGATTTCTTGATATCAGAAATTCATTTTCAGATATCAAAAATTTGAATTTGTGATATCATATAATACCACATATTTTTTATATCAGAAAATCATTTTTTTGGATATCAGAAAATCATTTTCTGATATAAAAAAAATATATATTATTATATGATATCACAAATTCGAATTTTTGATTTCAGAAAATCGATTTTTTTATATCAGAAATTCGATTTTTATATCAAAATTTGATCTTTTTGAAATCAGAAAATGAAGTGTTTTTAGATAATAGAAATTCGATTTTTTGATATCAAAAATCGTTTTCTGATAAATCAAAAAATATTTCTGATATCAGGAATTCGATTAATTGATATAAAAAATGAATTTTTGATATCAGAAAATAGTAAATAAATAGTAAAACGGCGCCCCATACCTGAGGGCCCATGGCCCTCGGGCTGAAATAGGAGTCTTAGGTTGATATGTCATACGATACAGATTTTGCCATGTGTTAGTATATATATATGTTATTCGCAAAACTAAGAAATTTTAGATAAATCACAAGATATGATATAATGTTTTACAACTAGATAAAACATATTGTATACATGTGTCACTCAGATCAAAAACCGAAGGAAAATGAAAATATACATATCTTACTTGTAATCCAAAAAACAATGTAAGATGTAGAGGTGGTGAGTCATTGATTTTATAAATCAAATCGGTCGAAGGCGTCTGTACCTTCACATCGGCTTCTGAAATCCCAAGTGAATTTCTAACTTTACCATTGTCAAATATGGTAGTTATGTCTACTTCAATCTCGTCTTTACTTGGAATCTGGAAATATTAGATATGTTTATGATATATACTTATAAAAGTGTCACAAAGTTGATTATCTATCCATCCATTTTCCTTTTATCTATCTATCTATCTATCTATCTATCTATCTATCTATCTATCTATCTATCTATCTATCCATCCATCTATCTATCTATCTATCTATCTATCTGTTTCTCTATGCATCTCTATATTTATCTAAGTTTGAATGAATAAACGAATGAACGATTGAATGAATGAATGTATGTATGTATGTATGTATGTATGTATGTATGTATGTATGTATGTATGTATGTATGTATGTATGTATGTATGTATTTGACAGGTGAGTATGTGAGCCAACTCGGACACGTGGGTTTTCTCCCATGGCAAATCACCCCCGTACGCCAACACCGGGGCCAACTAGAGATATTTATAAAACTTGCTTTAACTTCTTTGTCAATCTTTGTAAAATAAGTGAAAGAAATATTAAGTACAATGTAACAAAGTCTATCCCTGTATCAATCAGTAAAAACCATAATACTGAACCTGTTTAGAATGTATTCCATGTGGCAACATATCGTCCGTTTCCTCCGCCATTATTCACTGAAACTACAAAATAAAAATGTTACATCTTACAGGGATATATAGCTTAACGAATGTATAAAGCAATATGTGAATAAATGCACAAAACACAAACACAAAATCAAACACAACCACACACACACACACACACACACACACACACACACACACCCGGATATATATATATATATATATATATATATATATATATATATATATATATATATATATATATATATATATATATATATATATCATGAGTTTTAAATTGTGTAAGCCGTAGCAATGTTATCTTAAGGATATTACGTACACCCTGCAATTATTTCACGTTATTCTGAAGTTACCTGTCTGACAAACAGGGGAAAACAACAATCTGAAATGTAAGCTAAATTAAGTTAAAATCTAGATGAAAATTATAAACATAATAATAAAAAAATATTTATATATATATATATATATATATGATCGACTTGATTTCAGAAGTAAACAAACATTGAACATTTACATAAAACAAAATGTAACATTTGACTTAAGTATAATATGCAAACGGGGATATGAACAGTCTGAGAGCTGGCTTTGGTTTGTAATGTTAGATCATGTTCTGGCACTCCAACAGTACACTAAATACCAGGGCCCTGATCCGACGAACACTTTGAATTACAAAAATAATGTGAAGTTTTTCGTCTTCCTCAACCGTTTTCGCTCTGGACCTTTGACACTTTAACATTTCGTTTCGTGTAATTTTGTTTTCTCTTGTAGTTTGACAGTTGTATATAGATGGGTTCCAGCAAGCAGTATTTTGTGAGAGTTATTCGCCTTTGATGGCCATATTGTGGCTTAAATGTGATAAGTTTTTTTCCTTCTTTGGGCAACCAAATTGGATTGAAGAGCAGTAAAAGGGATATCATTATTTTTCAAAGCTATCTGTTTAGATTATGTTTAAATTTACAATTAATAAATATTTCTTACAAAAAATGTTTGTTCAGACTTTTTATTTACAAGAATAATTCATTTAATTAGATAAATGTGTTAAGAAAAATATATATTCTGCTACACAATATGGACGTGGAAGGTAAATAACTGTTGAAAACTACTGCTTCATGAAACCCATATTATTTATCAATATGATGTACTTATAATCCTAATTTCTGTTTGATATTATTTTCGTTCCCTGTTTATTTGTTTTTCATATGTTGATGATCAGGATATGTATTCTCCGTATTGTTTGTTTGTTTGTTTGTTTATTGCTGTTTAACGTCCCACTCAAGAATCTTTCACTCATATGGAGACGTCACCAAATGCCAGTAAGGACAGGAAACCGGCCTACCACCGGCTGGACTCGAACTCACGACCTCACGATCAAGAGTCGAGCGCGCTACCGACTCTATTGTCCATGCACTTCCATCAAAAGCGTTTAAAGAAAAAATTAGTTATCAATTTTTTTGTCACTTTTAGTTTATGTTAACAAAAAATTGGGTCTGTAACATATTCACAGTGGGCTTTAGTATATTGCTTTGACATTTTTAATGAAAATTTTCGGGACAAGAATTAACCCATGCACTGATTCTTCAATTCCAGAATACACAAAGGAATATTGCTTGCTTTGGCTTGATTAACGAGCGGCATGATTACTTAAATCCCTTGCGACTAGTCCCTGTAAAGCTGGGAGAGATGTTTAGTGTGTGTGTGTGTGTGTGTGTGTGTGTGTGTGTGTGTGTGTGTGTGTGTGTGTGTGTGTGTGTGTGTGTGTTAACGCCATTGCTCTAGGTATAGAACTGTGCGGACAGGAGATGGAATCTCATCTCTGTTGGCACGACCGAGGATCGAACCAATGACCTTCATGACGAAGATCTGGCACTCCACCAACTGAGATACTCTGTCCACCAAATGGAATATGTTATAATGGACATCACAGACTGTACGTTATACATATGATAACTTGTGAACAAAAGAGTCTTATTCTTAAAAATCAAATTTTCAAATAAAGTATAGATATATAAGGAAGCGTATTTGGACCACCTTAATTTTTTTCTCGTTTTGCGAACTTTAAAGTGGGCTTTTCCAACTTTGTTTTTGGAATTTCCAACTTTAAATTAAGTTTTTTCTTGGCTTTTCCAACGTTGTACGAATTAAATTTTAGGCATTCCTATATAGAAAAAAATAGTATGTATATGTACGCATTATATAAAGAAACAATGGAACATTCAGCTTATGTCTGCTGAATTTCTGAGTTAATCAGTTTGTCAATGGAATATTTTTAAAGAATAAAGATGCCACAATTTAGTGTCTGCAAGCCCAAAATAACCTTTTCATGACTTTTAAGGTAATAATAAAACATTCCGGGGGAGAATAGCCCATAACATTAATTTCATATGCATTATGTTTGCTGAGATAATATTATTTTGAGATGTATAAGCAATGTGACATATTAGCAGTTGGAGGCAAAGTTTCATTTTTGTTTGTTTGGTTTTTTTTGGTTTTTTTTTTTGGTGCTGATAAAACCACTAAAGATGTGTGTTATGTAATCTAATGCGCAGTTAGTGAGTTGGTACAAATTTATGTTAATCATTTGTACATGTCTAGATCTGCCACTACAGACTTGCCAAACTCTCGATACTATCTAATAAAGTCGTCCCCTGAAGTTTTCGAACAACATAAATTTAAGAATCATATCGAAAACATATTTAAAATGCATCCATTTAATAAACTACAGATATAAATAATTCATTACGTTCCAAATATGGCACGACAAAATCACATTAACGAGTTTAACATAGTTTTTTCTCAGTTAAACCCAGTTTTTCGCAAGTTAAACCTACTTTTTCTCAGTAATCCAACTGGAGAAAAACTAGGTTTAACTGTGCAAAAATCACAAAATGAATTCAACCTAGTTTTTCTCGAGATAAACCTAGTTTAAATGAGAAAAACTAGATTTAACTTCGCCACAGTCACATTAATGAGTATTAATATGATTTTGGCGCAGTTTAAAAAACAAAGTAACAGATTTTACAGTGCCTTGATATCAACTGTCATCAATAAAGTAACGTTACATGTTTTTGTACTTCGGTCCCGTTTAAATACAATCCTATCTTCAATGGCATTAACCGATGACGTTTCTATCGTTGAAAATGAAAACCTCAAAATCGGTGAAACAGAAGTGAATGCCGAACTGAATATGTTATGTGGCCAATATGTTATGGTCCCTGCAGACAAAGCTCTATTGTCAACGTTCCACATTTAGGTTGTGATATCCCATTTCGCTTGCATATGGTGTTTTCATCACGATGATGACCCGGTATCGTAAGCGTTCAGAATATGACCACTTCAAATACAGAGGCAAATAACTTATCAGTAATATTCCCGATATATAAACACCACAAGCAAGTGTATGAGGGATTTTACTACATAAATGTGGAAAACTGACGATGGAAACCTGAAATAGCCACATTTGACAAATATCCTGGTTGCTAATTTCCCGCCTGTGCTTATAGTACCTACAATTCCCGGGGAGGAAACGTGTGTGATTGATTCATTTTGGCCTTTAGTTCTGGTAAGTTGTTATATATCAATATGACAAAACGCCGCCGATATATATAAATGTCAAATAAAAGATCATATACGCTTTATTCTCTACATAAAGATTAGACCTGTGTATAACTGCCTTCTTAGTTACCCCATAAGTGCCTATATCGTCATTGCATCGCCGTGAGTAAGTGTCAAGAGCTCTACCATTGAGCTGGGGTCCAAGTCGTAAAGTCCTCTTTTCCCCATATGTGAAGTAATGCTAGATGTTCAAAAGATTTGAGTACCTTACATTTTATTTATTTCTTTTATTTTAAAAATATCTATACGGAAGCATTTTATCAATAATATCACAATGGCAATATTCTATCCTGTTTGTCATTGATAGCAGCATGCATGTACTTCTTTACTTTCTTTTTTTTTTTTTGGGGGGGGGGGGGGCTTTGGGATATAAGCAGTAAGAGTTTGCAATTCCGAAATTGCTTAAGTTGATTTAAACTCAAGCATGTCAGAATACATTTGACCTACTGTTTGTTTTCGTTGCTAATGTTACATAATTGTTTCCGTCCTCATAACCTGTAACACTTGCAACGGAGATTAACTGATATTATTACATCTGAGCACATTTCCCCAGATGCACTGAACTCTGAGCAAATGACGGTTTCTAAAGAAATTAATTCCATTGCTGAAAGAAGATTGATCGCAAGCACTGATATTGAATTTAATTTTGAAAATTTCCGTCCGACAATAGTAATATTAGCACAAATGTAATATTAGCAACAAATTACCTCTGTATTTCATATAACCTTTGTATAACATGAATTTAAACGGAACCATTTTAGTTGGACATATTCCGTCCATGTAACATTAGCTCTCGAGAAATCTGCAAAATATCTATAACTTTCTCACTCCCTTTCGCTTACGTCAGTTTTCTCAAAACATAAAACAATTACCATAGATAACAGAAACAAAACAAAATTTAATTGCTATTCAATATAATTACTAAATTCACAGGTAATTTGTAAATAAACACTTCAGTCTCTATTATAAGTATGCTAATATTTTATAACATTTGTATCTCTTCCATAAACTTGTTTGCTTAATTATTTCTTAATTTCATGTATTAAGGCAACTTTTGGTAGTTTCATTTTAGACATTTAATGAAAAAGCAATTAGCTTAATTCTATTATATATCCAGTCCTTAAGTCAGATACACTGGAAAATCAGGAGAAACTAATACTATGCCATACTGCAGTAACAAAACGAAAATAAATCGTTCCCGGATACAAAGCAAAAAACTGAAAAAAAAACTTTATCTAATAGATATTATAACAAAATAAAAACTCACCGTCAGGTAAGAATTAACAAACTCTTGGACAAATGTCCGCTTCTAAAAAGGAAAGTATTCACTGTCCTGATGCCGGCGGCAGAAAATATTTCCTATAGACTGTAAGTGTGCACACTTCACCAGCCACAACACCTAACTAACTTACAAAGGATGAAATATTTGCTCAAATGCCTAACAGAGCTACCTACCCAATTTTTACAACCTTGACACTGAAATGGAACACCAGTTACCCATGGAAATGTTTGACTAGAGTAACATAATTAGTTTAATTACTGGTCATGGTAAACAAACATAGTATGACAAACAAAACAAACTTAAAAAATTGCCAAATTCATAGCACATAGGTTTTTCGTGGTATTTTCAGATATAAGGTGGTGGCCAGTTTTCAATACTGGGGAGAGATACTAATTACACTGTATCTAGGAGGAGACCACCGGCCCCCACCGCGGTTTTTGTCTCACGAAATTTAATGTCAACGAAGTTATTTTATTTCTAAAACAATGGAATTTTAACCCTAGGAATTTTTTCTGATTATCTATATATTACATATTAAATATCAAATTGATTGTTACTACCAACAGTAAAACAGTTATTTAAATAATTTATTATTCGGCAAATTCTATGCAGAGGCATACACATTCAAGTAAATAGGTAAGTATAAGATCAATTGTCATTTACCTCATATATTTGTATTCATAGGCATGAATTAATTGAAAACAAATGCTGCAGGACAACTGAAGTTCCACATATATTTAACGGTCAAAATATTTGCAATAAATGTTGACCCATGTGTTGAACTAACACCAGTAGAGTCAGTGTTTTACAACGTACCATGCC
The DNA here is from genome assembly GCA_030159075.1 of Atrina japonica. Classification (NCBI taxonomy): domain Eukaryota; kingdom Metazoa; phylum Mollusca; class Bivalvia; order Pterioida; family Pinnidae; genus Atrina; species Atrina japonica. The sequence goes on from BROG01000373.1 coordinate 374,575, forward strand.
CACAATGAGACATTTTTGGGGTTTTATTACAAATCATTTTAGTGACTTTTTGGATGTCGAATGAAGCCAGAACTGATCCAAACACTGATGCTGTCAAAGTCAAAAGTCAGCACCCACCTTTTGATTTTTTAAATTTTTTTAGACTTATAAATGATGTCATGACTTATATATAAAGCACAAATAGAAATAACAAGGCACCTACAAACTCACCATGCCCGGGCTGGGGTTGTAGATCTCGACCTACGGCACAAACATTCTGGTTCCCATGCTTGACGCCCTAACCACTCGGCCATCTACGCATTCACAAAATGAATGTTTCGATAGCGGTGAGCAGAGTTCCGAACATGAGAAATTGGTCGGAGATAGAAGTGAAAGGTTTTTATCCTAATATAAATGACAATGGATCTGACGATGTATGTAGAGAAATACATGTATATATAGAACAAAAATATCACTACAACATTTATCATATACTATGTAACTTGGGTAACAAATGATACCATCGATCAAATGATATGTTCGTATTATATCTTCAGTTATAAATGTTTTCTTGAGAAAAATGGATATACTATGTATTATGTATTTACCTTTAACAAAACAATGAACGCGACTCATACAAAGTAATACACATGTTGCATTTATATAAAGTTATCTTAAACGATCAAACTTAGTATACATTAACATTTTCCATTGTTTCAATAACAGCCTAAGTTTGATTTGAAATCCATATTACGTCTCTTCGAAAATGTATCTTCGGTTTTCCAGCAGGTTCGTAAATGAGAAAATACGAATAAAATTAAAGATATTTTCATTATACAATTGCCTAAAAAGCGATTCGATTTTTGACATCACTTTGCATTCGTCCATCGTCTTACTAATTCTAGTATTATGTTTATAATATTTAGATGTTTTTTTAATATTTACATCCTAGTCGAAGAAATCTTTTGCCATCATATTTTACATGACGATTGATAGGATTATAGTAGTTTGTGGTTTCAATGCTTGTAGATCAACCTACATGACATTCGTTACTATACATAGATCGTTTGAGTAGGTTGTTGGCTTGTACACCTAAAGAAGACACGATTCTATATCTAAATAATTAGTAAACCAATACCTCCAACTTCAGTTCCGTATATGTACAGTGGAAGGAGCCAGCTTATAGAAGTAGCATGATAACGAAAGATTTGGACCTTGTCAATTTTACAATATTTAACATTTAGTTTAACTTCCCCCCTACTCAAATGATCTGAAATTATATAACATTGAATTTCGTTAATGTAGGCAAAACGAAACCGAAAATTACGTAGATCACATTTCTGTTGGCGTCACATGATCTGAGTACAAACTATTCCACAAAACTGAATTGAATGGGACATCTAAAAAAAAAGGCCTATTGTGTGCGCTATAAACATTTTTTCGACATGGAAACATTATTTTACTCTTTTTTACATCAATACCCGTTGATTTTCAATTCTAAAAAAAAAATTCCGATTTGATCGGCACTATCACTTTTTAAAATATAAATATACAGTTTGGTTTGTTGATCCTTGTCAAGTTTATTTGAAATCATCATATATATTTTGCAGACATTGATAGCGATCCAGGGGGAAATAAGATGTTCTATAATTCTTTCCCTCAATACTGTAATTTGATGGTTTGTTTTTATGCCCTTTAGCTCTTGTAAATAAGTTTTAAACTACCGACTGTTGATTGTACAAAAAAGAATAATCATAAAATACAAATGATTTTATTATTTAAACATTTACTTGGAATAACTATGCAGCGCATAAACTTAAGAATTTACGTAGTCTTGAAATAAACATTTACCTGATTTCCCGGCATACAAGATTTAAGAACTAGATGGATACTCCAGTAAAGCATTTATGGTGTCAGGTTTGGATTTTGGCCTCTTGATCGAGCCATAATGAAATAATATATATTCACAAACATGCTGAATGATACGAAACATCTTTTTTTCATTCGGTATACACAAACACACACACACACACACACACCACACACACACACACACACACACACACACACACACACACACACACACACACACACACACATATATATATATATATATATGATATATATAGCATATATATATGATATATATATAAACACACACATATATATATATATTATATATATATATATATATATATATATCTGTGTGTGTGTGTGCATGAATTAAATTGCTATTTAGCAATTGACAGTTAACTTAAATAATTCAAACACATTCATTGTATATTTTTTGTATGTAACTTCGAAAGTTTTTTGCATTACATATGCAATATTCCTTTATGTTTTTGTGAAGCGTTTATATTGAATTAAAACCAGGGTTGCTCTCTTTGTATCATTTGTTGACTTATTTTAGCTTAAATTATTGAGACGGTTAGTTGTATTCGTGAGAAAATTGTACCCAAGTATCTATCTATCTATTTATCTATCTATCTATCTATCTATCTATTTATCTATCTATCTATCTATCTATCTATCTATCTATATATATATTAATATATTCAGTCCATTCAATGCATTAGCAGCCATTTGATATTGTGTAAATTGAATAGAAATCAGAAAACATTGTTATTTTTTATGCAGTATTTCTTATTCGTTCGTGCCCATGCCTATGTTGTTGAAATGTATTTGTGGATCATAAGTTTACTATAAAATTTCTGATTCCATGTTTAAGTTTACGCTATAGTTAATTTAAATTTCCCCATTAAGGACTTATATATGTGGAGTTTATGAAGGAAATTTGAATTTTATTTCTATCGTAAAAGTGCATTCTCTAAATTGAATATTTATTTATCATGTATTTAACGCTATTTTTAGGATATTATTGAAACAAACGTTTATTTTTAATACACCTTATAATAGAACTACGAATGATTGTCATTAAATGTATCCTAATAAGCATATTCTTGCAAAGTCATACGGTTAAAAAAAAAATATATATATATATTTTCAATCGCCTATAATAAATAATCACGTTATTTAGTAGGCCAGACTGGAGTTTAAATTTCACATGTAGGCTAAACTGTTTAAATCATAAGATATTAGGTGTCGGAACGGTCACAACATGAAGCGAATTCATGTATCTTGTCTCACATGGTTTCATTAATATTTACACAGTTTCTCCTTATACGTGTATATTTAAATATATGATTAATTATCATGAGATATGTCATTGTGTTTATCTGGTATCCACATAAAGGATTGAAATCAAGAAAACTCGAAGAATGATATGTTTGTGAAATTCAACTGCATAAAATTAAATCATTCTTAATCATGGAACGCGCACTTGCTGGCGCTTTCATCTATACTTTAATACTCATAACAGCAGGTAAGTTAAAATTTGTGTATATTTGTGTACAACGGTGTCTTAACTGATCAAACACTTCTTTCTACACTACACAGTTTGCCGTTTGTAACTTAAGGTTTTCACTTTCACTATTACAAGGTATAACTTCTGTGGTTTAAGAATTTATGTTATGTTACATACTGAATGATATAATGAAATGTACAATTAAATGGTCTCGCATTCAGTTTCAATGATTTATGGATAATGCAAATTTTACTAAATTTATGTGAAAGTGCATAAAACGAAATGCGATCAAAAAGAAACAATTTGGTTTTGATATACTTTAAAATTATTTCACCTGCCTTCAAATGAACATTTAGATAAATTACTGTCACATTTCATAGTAAGGCACATCTTGTATTATTTGTCTCAGGTACTTTCGAGGACGAGTGGTTACAGCATCGCGATTTGAATTCTGAAGTCGCTCACTTCTGGTCAGCGGAGGTTCGAGTTCCGCTGGGACTTAAGTTGATTTTTGTAAAAAAGGTTAGCCAGTTTACGTATGGAAGGCCGGTGGTCTCTTCCCGGGTACATTATAACCGGGTTCTCTCCACCAACATTAAAAACTGGCCCCCACCGTGTGATGTTAAACACTGTTCCAAATCCAAAACTATTTGTCTCCACTAGAAACGAAATTTCGTTAATTTTACATTAATGAGATTTCGTTTCTAGTGGAGACAATTTTTTTTTTATAAATAATGAATATCAATCAAATTGGATGATTATTGATGATTAAATAGAACGATGAAGAGTGAAGTCGTGGATGGGCGAAGTATACACCAATCTCTTCATTTCTTTTTTTTTTTCCAAGGATACCTGCAATTACTATTGATTTTTTTATTTCAGACGGTCAGTGCGATTATCCAAGTTCTTGGAGAGACAAAACCTGGACAGATTCACAAAAAGGTTCAGTAAATTTTTATAGTAACTTTGTCGTTCAGTGGGAGTATGATATTAACGGCAATACTCTACAGATGTGGGATTGTTACGAAAGCAGCGGAGATATTGTCGTGTCGAAGTAAGTAAAATTTAATATAACTATGTATTGATCAGAAAGATAAAACCTTATCAACACAAAATGAATATGATTGCTGATATTTCTTCTATATTCCAAATTTACAATCGCCTAGTTATTGCCCAATAAATACGGTACGGGTAGAAGACATTATCCAATTTTACGGTCGATATAATGGCTTTGTTGCAATTACGATTTACTATATGAAATGTAGAGTAACCTGTTTGATATCTCTTGTTCAGTCGTCTTTACCAATAAAGACGAGGATTCGTCCTCATGTATTTCATTTCAATTCGACTGTGGACGACTCGCGGCGGGTGTGACGCAGTTGATCACATATCTGGATTTCCAGAGGTCCGTGCTTGTCCAGTGTTCACCACATTTGAGTATTTGTTTCCTGGACATCCTAATACTTAAATAATATTAATAAGATTAATACTTTAATGTCTGTGATTTTTATATCTGAAGTCTAAAGTGAAGAGTTATCGCTAAATTACATTTTCATATTGAAACCATATACACATGATGCCAGGATAGGATAACATAATGACCAGTCGGTTGAGACAGCATTGAAATTAACTTTTTTTCTTTAGGTTATCTCTCAAAAATATGATTATTGTAAATGTCTACTTTTTATATATATATAACGAGTGTGTAGTAAAAAGTTCAAAACGCTGTATACATTCAGTAAGAAATCTAACCACAGTTGTGAAACTTGATATATTGCCAAACATGCTGGTGTTTATTATCAAATATCCAACAGAGTCCAAGGATTAAATATGAAACTGTGTCAAACGAAATTTCCATTTTATAATGAAATACTAAAATGTCGTCTAGTAGTGACAATAAGGACATTTAAGTAGCCATGGTAAAATTGAAAAAAGATCAATGAAAGTTAAACATCTGTAAATACTTCAGATGTTTAAAATTTTTAAACATATTTATTTTGAATGTTGCATTGATAAAACTCAACATGTTTTTCGCAATTCATTAAATGATACCAAAGCATACGGTCTGAGGTGAATTGATAGATGAAATATGTATTTGTTTGCTTCGATAAAGCAATTGTAACATTTTATATAATTAGTTGATTTTTTTTAAAGTGTTTTACGCCACACACAACAATTGTTCAGTTATATTGTAGCAATTAGTTTTATGTTGGAGGAGAGAACCCGGTTATAATAATTATACCCGGGAAGAGACCACTGGCCTTCCGCAAGTACATTTACAAAATTTCTCTGATAAACTCAACTCAGATTCCACTAAGGACTCAAACTCGTGCTGAACAGAACGGAGCGCGATTTTCCAACCACTCAACGACGGAGGACATCCCATTTATTTAAAAAAAAAATGATATTATGTGTTGAAAATTAAACACATATATTTCTTTTTTAAAATTTACTTCACACGGTCAACGCTAAACCTTACTTTCATCTCCGTTTTACCATTGGGTGCATGGTATTGTTCAGTACAGCAAAGACGATATAATAGTTAATGTTCATAACAGTCAAGCAATTTCTTTTTTACAAAGGTAATATTTCATTACAGTGGATTTGAGTGCATTTTAAAGAAGTATCAGCTGTGTTATTTTTTTCAAAATAATGCCTCTCCATTTTCACTACTTAGATTGATATATAGTAACAAAACAATGTATAAAAATTCTAAAATTCCTATGTTATATGGATATTTCTGGAAAAACCCCGTTTTTCTCTTGCAATTGATTAATTCAACCTTATTATTTGTTTGTACATACCACACTGGAACTGACCTTTATTTTTACAAAATATATAGAAATATAAGAACTTTTATGCCTGTGTTTAGCTCTTATTTGTTATTGTACATCAATTACAATTACCACTTTTCCATAAGTATGCGATTAAAAACAAAGTAATCTAAATGGTAAAAAGGTAAATAGATAATATGATAAATAAGATAAAATGTATTTCTGCAACAAGAATAATTTGATACAATGATAAATAAAGCTTTCAATAATTTATTAGGCATATTTTATATGGATGTAATTATTATCACTGTCCGTGTATGAATATAACATTTTCAAAGGTTTCATGCTATTTAATAAAAATTCGAGTACCCTTAATTGCGATCATGATGCAATGTAGTAAGTAGTTTAGAATATTTTAGGATATATATATATATATATATATATATATATATATATATATATATATATATATATATATATATATATATATATATATATATATATATATATATATATATATATATATATATATAGAGCACAAATATCACTACAACATTATCAATTTCTATGGACCTTGGATTAGAAATGATGCCTTGTTCTATCTGTATCTGTGCTTTATATCTGATTTATTTACGCACATAGTATCTTTTCTGATCCAAGGTCTATAGTAAATGATAATGTTTTAGTGATATGTGTCCTTTATGTATACTTGTATTTCTCTACACTACATGCAACTTAATCAATCCGTTGTCATTTATATTAGGATGAAACATCTTTCACCGATATCTCTGTGACCGAGTTCTCATGTTCGGAAATCTACTCACCGCTATCGAAACATTCTTTTTTGTAAATGCGTAGATGGCAGTCGTGCATGAGGGCCAGGCGACTAGTGCCGTAGGTCGAGAGTTCGAACCCCAGCCAGGTCATGGTATGGTTGTAGGTACCTTGTTATTTCTGTATTTTTGCTTTATATATATATATATATATATATATATATATATATATATATATATATATATATATATATATATATATATATATATATATATATATAAAGCAAAAACACAGAAATAACAAGGTATATATATATTTAATGTTGGTTTACTTGATAAAGCGATAAATATGTTAAGAAATGTATAGTATATCAAAATTTTCTATTAATATTTGCTTTATTCCGTTACCGCTTTCGTTGTCGTGGTTCTTCAAACAGAAACTCTTCCGTTTCTGTCTGAGTTGTCCAGTTGCCTAAAAGATATTGTAATAATGGTAAAAGATTTTGACAGTAACGTCAACAATATAAATTACATCTACACGCCAACATTTGCAATAAGAATGTCCATGTACTGAATAAATATTTGTAACACTCCTTAATATGCCAAATCCATGGATGGGTTATCAAATCTTAGCCTCGCCCATAATATTAAAGGCCCATCTCATCTTATCCAGTGATATAATAATATGAGGCATTTTATGTAATTGTTTCACTCATTTTCTTCTGTATCATTAACAATTGTACCAGACAAAGGATCTTATAATACAGTCGGATTTATGCATTCGTCAGGTTTATTGCGCCATGGATACATAATGGCATGCGTAATACGCAATTACTTAAATCGTATTTATTGATGTCAAGCATGTATCGTCTGCACAGTCTGTTGTCTTGTCCTTTCTCGTTCAATGAATATTGGAGGTCAAAAATGTTTGCATTCACAGTAAAGATGTCGTGTTCGATTTCATACATAGCTTTCAATAAATGACAATATTTAATCTACCTGGTCATTGACCCTTCAAATACGTTAAGCGTTCAAGTAAATGGGTGCATGTTTCTATGTCGTATACGTAACTTTCTATGAGAATTAAAAAAAATATATATTTCTTATCTTTGTGACTCTACCAAAAATGGAAAGAAATGTTAAAGTGCAGCCGCTTTCTTTTCACACGGTATGGGCTTACATTTATCTATTAACTTCAAATATTAAAAGTTTACAATACACGTCTTAAGTGTTTGCCGTATTTCCATCATATGATTTAGTCAGGTGGAAAATTATTGGTTATGACATTTGATATCATGTCCTTATTGAACTTCAATTTGTCAAGCTTGGTATATTCATTGAATTTCTGAATAATAATATTTAGATATTATTATGTATTTTACTTGTGAGTAAATTAGGATCGACCTCGGTCGTTTCAAAATAATTTACTTGCTTTGAAATGCTAAATTGAGTAAAAATTGTCACCACCCAATTGCACACCCATACATTCAAAACATGCACCTTTACTCAAATATCATTCCATGGCATACATAATAAGTAATCCGCAGTTTATATTGTCGGTTTTATAATTTATTTTTGTAAGAGAATATATAAGGAATAAGATTATCTGTAGAGGATTATGTGTATAAGGAAAGCACACATCAGATTTGCAAAAAAAAAAAAAGAAAAAAAAAGAAAAAAGATTTTACTTTTCCCGTGCACATTAGACAACATAAAGAACAAGCTTCAATGATAACATTAATTTTAATGTCACTTTACACTACATTTTAGTATATAGTTATAACGAATACATACATTTGAATATTAGTTATTGTGATTAATACCACTTTAAATTGTAACGTTATCACACACCTATAACGTAAATGTTGTCTTGGATATGGCTGTGTGACAAAGTATCCTTAGTTTATTTCAAACTACATGTTATTAAGTAATGTCAAAACTGAACTGTGACGTATCACTTCTATCATATTAAAACAAATCAATGGAATATAAAAAGGAATCAGTTTTTCACAATGGAATTAAATAATAATAATAATAATAATGATAATAATAATAATAATAATAATAATAATAATAATAATAATAATAATAATAATAATTAATAATTAAGATAATAATAATGAACTGTTACGTCTTATTTTTATTACTATTTTAATGATAATAATTTTAATTATTATAATTATGATGATGATGATGATGATGATGATTATCATTATTATTATTATTATTATTATTATCATTATTATTAGTATTATTATTATTATTATTATTATTATTATTATTATTATTATTATTATTATTATTATTATTATTATTATAAGCATTATTATTATTATTTTTAGTACTATTATAATTATTATTAGTATTATAATTTTGTGAAAAACAGATCTGTTTATTTTATATATTCATCAATCATTATCCAAATAATCATAATGAACTGTTGCGTCTTATCAATATTATCATTTTAATGATACTAATTTTAATTATGATAATTATTATGATTATTATGATTATGATTATGATTATTATTATTATTATTATTATTATTATTATTATTATTATTATTGCTATTATTATTATTATTATTATTATTATTATTATTATTATTATTATTATTATTATTTTTTTAATAATGTTAATGATTTTGATTATGCTAATAATTCTAATTTTGGAAATTATAATAATAAACATAAAAATAATTAAATAATATTTCTTGTTATATATTGTGAATGATATAAAAAATCTCAGATACAAAAGTATAAATCAATAGAATGTCCAGGACATAGATACAAATCCGGTAAAAATGGACAAACACGGACCTCTGAACCAAGAGGTGGGATCAGGTGCCATAGAGGAGAAAGCATCCCCTGTGGACCGGTCACACCCACTGACAAACAAAGTGATACCGTCCCAATCATGAATTGTTTTTATTACAGATCCCGGATAACAGTAAACATCAATGGTATTGTCTACACTCCATTTATTTGTATGCAGTACTACAATGCCAACGCTTCTGTCACATTTTACTATCTTTTATCAGGTAAGTATTCTTTCAGAAAAAGTGAAATTTAATAAAATAGTGCTTTGTTATTTGAATCGTAAGCAATGACATTCTTTATTGAATAAGTGTCGTACAATATCAGATTGCACGTTTTTATGTTAATTGGCATCGATTCATTGAAACACGTGTTTTGAAAACTGTCTTAAGATGCGTCAACATAGTCATTGAATGACAATTGATATAAAAAGAGGCGATAAGGAAATTTTCTGTATGCTTGCTCTAATATATTCATTATTTAGATGTAACATTTGTGACGGATGTGGCTCGCTAACAGGGGACGCGGACTTCATCTGTACACCCGGTCTCATCCCATATGGGATTCGCAATTGTTCTTCATTTTAAAACCATTTGTATATCTAATTTGTCGTATTCTAATGGACTTAGATTATCCCTTGGTACATTTGTTGACTTTTGTATACCAACTGTGAAAGGGAGTCCTTCGTAGAATATTTGAATGTATATATAGCTATAGACTCACACTGAGTTCAATAGGAGATTGTTTTTCCAAAGAACGATACTTCATCCAGTATTCGACATATTGGTATATTGTTTTATGGTTTATATTTCTGTTATGACTGTGGTGTTTATACTTTAATAATTTTAAACTTGATACTGGTTCAGTGCGCTGTGACATTAAGTCCAATCACATGACAATTAATCGATTTCTAATTTTTGGCAATAAATTGAGCTTTATTATCTCGCATTTATTTTTTTGTATTTATCTGTTTATCATTTATTTGTATGATACCATTTTTTTTCGGATATATACGTTAATATTAAATTTGAGCCTTATTGGCAGAAACGATCATCTTTGGCATTTGTTTTGACCTCTTTTGTAAAACTTTAAATCTGGTATTTTTAATAATATTTTAGACGTGTCTTTGGGACAAAAGCAGGGTATCTAAATTTAGATGTCATGATAATATGAATTCACTGTAAATTGATATATAATTTATTTAATACCCATTTTTGTATTTAATTTTTATAACAATTAATATTCTGTTCTTCTTGTATGCTACGATAAGTCAACTGAACTGAAATACAACTGAAAGTCAGACGAAATAGAAATCAAGTCTGTAATGGAAATGTTAATTAATTTTACATGCACGGCCAAATATTTTCAAAATATATGCAAATCGGAATTGGAATAGGTGTATCTATTCCATTGTCATGCCCTTGTGTATAGAAAACATGCATGTCAACATATCAAATATGCATATATAAAATGCAGTGTGCAATATGCAAATATGAAATCATAATACATCTAGTGATTTATTGATACGTTTATATGAAAGCTATTTTATGTAATAATGTAAAAACCCGTGTTTATTAAAAAATAATTAATGTCATGGTCGATGTTCTGGAACCATTACAGTACATTAATTTTTGCTAACCTTCTCATCCAGAGCTGCGTTTTTACTCACTTTATTAAATAAAATGAGTGATTTATTTTCACGCCGTACAACTTCTCTATGTCCATTAAATAAGCTGAAAATTTTCATACCTGCTTTCTAAAGTTGCATTTCCATTTAATTCTCATAAAGATAACATATTGGTATTTTCTAGATGTTATCGGCATTGTGGTTACGTAAATAAATCACATGACGAGACCTGTATAAGACAAAACTTAAAGTGTTGGTATAACATATTTGACTTTGATATGTGATAGAGGTTCGACAATACAGGATATGTGATGGGAAAACGCCCGTTTGAGTACACTTTTCTGACAAAGCCAAAATTAGGGTTTAAATATATATATATTTTTTAAATAAATGAAACAATTGATTACATAAAAACAAAGATGTTTATCTCTACTCATTTACTCTGTAATATGACTCAATAACAAATAGACAACTTATGATGGCGAATTATATTTTTGACAATATCTACGGAATGTATAATGTTGAGCAATCTGTTCGATCGTACATATCAATTTTCATGAGGATTTATTCCTTATTCTTTTTTTAATTTGACTGTAGACTCGCAGTGGGTGGGACGGGTCGACAAGGGATGCTTACTCCCCCATGACGTTTGACCATACCCCCGGATCCTGAATACTGTTTCTTGGACCAACTGACTGTTGATACTTTGGTAATTTTTATATAATCGAATAATCCGCTATAACAATCATATAAAAATATTTGTTCAGTTTTAATCATGAACGTACAATTGGATGAATCGTATTTTACAATCAGTCATATACTTTACATACATCTACATAATGAAATAAAATATTTTTAATAAGGAGTTAATGAATAGAAGGAACAGATCGGCTGGACATCTGTTATTGTTTTGTTAAAAAAAAAATGAGTAGGTGTGAGAATAAAATAAAGTTCCAGAAAAATTCAGGGAAGGGCAAACAAAACCTAAACGAAAACAAAAATAAAGACAGATAGAAAACGCATAAGGGAATGGAATTATAGTTGTGCGCACATGTCACGAATTAAATGAACCAGTTGCCTTATATGCAGTCGTCCTTTTACATTTGTTTAGCATTGCAATTCTCAGAAGTAATCAAGTTTTTTTTCTTGCTATACAGATGTACATTCTGGTGAGAGAGTAAAAGTTATCACAAATCAAAATCCATCTTTATGCGATGTGTGTTTGGGAGCCATACCTGATTATCAAGATGTGCGAGTCATGACAACCTCCGGTAATAAATTAACATCGTCCCATCTAATATTGGCAAAATTGAACATAAATGTCACTGCCTTACATAATTAAACTTTCGTAAAATCGTGTAAATTGATAGAGATGAAATGCATGACTTTATGAAAGGTAGACTTAGATGGTATTCCCTATTGAAAATTAATTGACTTTCAGTGTTATAGCTTATGTCGTGATGAGAGACATAATACATTCTCTGAAGATATATTTGGATAAAAGTTTTAGAAAGCGGTGGTATTTTATTATAAACGATCGTGGTTGATATCCAATAAATGTGCCTTAATAAATCTTCAGGATGATGTTGATAA
>BROG01000373.1:390000-412500 GCA_030159075.1 Atrina japonica
GTTGTGACGTGAGCGATTGGGACGTCGAATTGACCACGTTTGTAGAAACGTTTTATTGTCAAGATCTCATCGAAATATGAAACACACATGCTTGATTCTGTGATATCTGTCGATATATCACGACATGGGCATATATTCCATTTTCTTTTATCGACTTATCAGCGTATTTATAAAGTCTAATTTGAACGAGGTAATACTAAATTTTCTCTAATTTAAATATGAAATATGGAAATAACCACTCCGCGACATCGCTGTTTGGGTGTTTTTTTTACCAATGCAACTGACACTATAAACCTTTAAATGTGCTTAATATTCTGTCTACACTTATTGGTTATTACTACTGCTGTTACCTACCATTATTATTGTTGTTATTGTTGTTGTTGATAATGATTTTTATGTTGTTTTTCAACACATGGAGTAACAATTAACAATGACAATGAGCTGATTAATTGTTTTCTTATTTTATTCTTAACGATTACTTCTTAATTATCTGTGATTTTATGGTGAACTACGTGCCTTTGGTCAATGTACAAGTACTAGAAATTACAATGCTACATAGAAATTACTAACGATATTCTTCCTTTCATTATTTACTTCCAGTGGAAAAACATAATGTTAGAAGTTGTACTAAGTTTGTAAAACTTGTTACTGATCCCACGCATAAATATATGCAATAAAAATATGTCTAAACTAACTAACATAATGTTCCATAATAAAAGTTTTTTATTTTTTTTTTTAAATATAAAATATAATTATTGCCAAATTTGAATCGTTGGTAAAGAGTTCAGCAATTTGACTATAATTCAGTGATAATTAGATATTGCCGGTTGTTTCTGTCAGAGATCGGTTCCTTTTCTCTCTGTTTCGTTTGACGATTTTTCGATTTAAAAACAAAAACGCAATAGCAGTAAACACAAGGAACAAAAATAAAAAACCACCTAAAATTAATGTCAGAAACGCATCTGTAGTGAAAAGCGAAGCATCTGCAGCATTGAATTTTATATTATCCGAGTTTGATGTCTGATGAATCATCGTTGAAAATTGTTGCGTTGAGCCAGTTATTGACGGCATCGTGGAAAACAGATTTGTAGATGAGGAGGCTGGCAATGATGATGATGATAATGATGATGATGATGATGATGATGATGATGATGATGATGATGATGATGATGATGATGATGACGACGACGTTGCTGATGTGGAAAGAGGCGATGAGGGAGAGGAGGAGGAAGAGGATGACGATGACAACGTCGACGACGATGAATGTGATATTAATGTTGATGATGATGACGAATACGATATTGATGATGTCTGCAAGGATGATGATGTCTGCAAGGATGATGATGATGATGATGATGATGATGATGATGATGATGATGATGATGATGATGATGATGATGATGATGATGATGATGACGACGACGACGATGATAATGATGATAATGGTGGTGGTACTGATGTTGGTGTAGACTGCGATGATACTGTTGACAAAAACGTCGATGACGACGACGATAATGATGATAATGATAATAAAGTCGAAAATTTAGACAATGATAAAGATGTGAAAGTAGATAAGAAAGATTGAGATACTGATTCTGTTGTTTTCTCTTCGGTAGTTGCGGTTATTTCATCAAAGCAAGGGCTACACGTCAAATTGTTTGTAATCAGCTGTCTGCAATCATTACACGTAAAATCTGGAATAAAAACATTGTCATGTTTTCATTTAACAAATGATGAGTTTCTGATGGAATTGTAAATACATCAATAATGAAAAAAACATATTTGAAGGACATTTACAGCACCACAGCATACTAAATTTGAATGAGAAATGTATGTTTCGCGTTTATTATGCAGTCATTTAATTGAAACCATTCAGTCAAAATAAATACACCCAAAGTACCTGTTACATGTTTCTCAAGCTCTTTATCGAAAAATCTATTTTCAAAGTAAAGCATGAATTACTTATAACGTAATATAGAACATTAAACCTAAACTTGGGATACTTAATGTCCATTTCATGCAGACAATAAAATGGAAAATTCGCGTCAGCATTTGCTTCTGTATAGAAAAATCTAATCTAATAGTTGTTTCTCATATACATGTATATGAATACCGGAGATAGGAATACCGGATTTTCATAGCATGTTTGAATACAGTCGACCCATCGAACATTCATACAGACCCTAAAATATTGTAGAGTAATTTATATATTTTTTCAAATAATAATGATAATATATATATATATTTAATATAATTTTACCTGTTTTTGTTAGTGTGTGAATATCCGAGTTATTTGGACATTTAACGCCGGAACAAACGTCACACATTCCTGCGCTATCATTTGCCAAGAGTGTATACCTCTGTTTTCCAATAATATTGTCTAGAAAATATTAAACAACATATTTGATTTTTCTAATGCTCTCAAATAAATTGTAATTCAAACTCACTTTACATTCAGTCTCTATCAACACAATAAATGCAGAAAATCGTAAACATCACAAACCGTTCTCCCCCGATATACCACCACCTCTTGTTTTCCTTACTTTTGGCGGTATAACGGGTTTGACAATATATCGAGGTTGACTAATTTCGAGGTGTGGTCGTTTTCATGACTTTAATCCCTGCTGTATATCATATCCTGTTTACAACTCACTACTGTAAATTGGGATATTTTGGCCATTGTTTAAGTTTGGACAACTTGACCACCCTATTAAAATGGCCAGAAATTAGACCACCCAAAATATGTACATGTTCAATGGCGGGGAAAATTGGATCCGTTTCTAACATTAAACAGAAACTGTTTCTCATGTTAACTCATACTGTTTCTGTTTAAAATAAATATTTGATAGGCCGGGAGTACGAAAACTTGAGGTTCATATCCCCATCTACTCATAATTATTTCTTGAGGTGTGATAATTGCTGTGTAAACATACGACATGACGATTTTTTCCAACTCTCACGAAAGCGAGATTTGAAAATTGTGAGAGTTTGCAGTCGTAATATGAAGTAAACAAGCGACCGTCGGCTAACATTTTTTTCACATCTGTTTATTCATCTGGTCTAGTGATACGTTCGATGGATTTAATGTATAAATGATCATTTTTACCACAAAATCAGTCGCGGATGGCGGTATGCGGGTTTTGGTGTCATAACGGGGGAATTATATAGAAGGAACTTTATTCTTCAAGGAATCTCTCTCTCTCTCTCTCTCTCTCTCTCTCTCTCTCTCTCTCTCTCTCTCTCTCTCTCTCTCTCTCTCTCTCTCTCTCTCTCTCTCTCTCTCTCTCTCTCTCTCCATATGAATTATATTTGCATATAATTTCACAACTGAACACATAATGCAAGTAATGTTGAATTGCAAAAATAAAGGATACCAAAGTATTAGTCGCCGTGAGGTTCACGAGATAATACACAAATCTGGTGAACAGTAAACAAACACATATCTCTGAAAAACCAGAGGTGGGATCAGGTGTATTGGAGGAGTAAGCCATTCCCCCTCCTCTGTAACAGGTCACATCCGTCCACAGTCAGTGGGTATTTATAACGTGTAAAGTATAACAAATACAAGATAATTCAAAAATACATACTTGCTAAGGAATAGTAGTAAATAAGGGAGTCATTGAACGTGGTGTACATCATACAAATATATGCGTATTTTAAAGTATCATTGCTCATCACAGTTTTCCGTGCTCTGAAAAGGAAATGAACAAGTATTATCACCATCGATGAGATAAATAATCAACATGAAGTTAAAACATACATCAATATATGGTTGATATGAGTGAGGGAAAATAGTGTTACTACCGGGATTCAAGAGGAATATATAACATGTCAACGAGTTGTCAGAATATCGTGCTTAAAGCCATAAGTCTCTCACCTCTGGTAAGCGGAGATTCGAACCGAACCTGGGCTGATTTTGTGCGATTATTAGCCAGTTTACCTGTGGAAATCAGGTGGTCTTTTCCCAGGTAACCTAATTTTCTCCTCCAATATATAACTGAGAACAATGTTCGGTGTGGGGTTAAACATCATT
Organism: Atrina japonica; assembly: GCA_030159075.1. Lineage (NCBI taxonomy): Eukaryota > Metazoa > Mollusca > Bivalvia > Pterioida > Pinnidae > Atrina > Atrina japonica. The sequence continues at coordinate 394,034 of BROG01000373.1, forward strand.
CAGAAAAAGTGAAGACGAGAAATGGATTTCGATATGTGACACAAAGACATGCAAAAAGGTAATACATCCATGCCCAGTCCGTCAAAAATATTACTCCTGCGCCTAATTCTTGAAAATCCTAAGTTCTTTTTTACTGAAAATCCATTTTCGTTTTGTTAACAAGAAGATTACCAAAAAAGAAGATATTATCATTTTATGTTCTGACAGATTGTTTTTTTAGTGCCAATGAGCTAATTGAGAAATGAAATGTTTCATCGATTTTATAAGTAAGTATTGAAACCCAAAGAATGATCCTTTAAGATTTCCGTCAAAGCACATTTCGATGGTGGACAGCAATTAAATTAATGCGGAGCAAAAAATAAAGTGTTGTCGACATTTTACATGTTCCAAAGTAAACAGTCATAATGATGTTTTATTTCTATACACTGTCAAAAGTATCTTTCAGTAACACGATAAGCCTATGAACAACAGCATATATTAAATGAAATCAGATACACAACCACGCATAAAAGGTAAATTAAGATGCAAGGTTACACACAATGAGATAAAAAGATCCTTCGTCAAATTCAAGATGACATTTGTTATAATGGAGCATAATGCACATTGGCTTTACTCAAAATTTATCATCTAATAGAAAGGTTTCGACATTACTCTAAACGTGAATTTGTAAATTCATAGAATGAGATATACGAACATTTGGAATTATACTGACGAATAGTGTTATGTATAAAATATGGAGGCATATAATGAAAATACACTAATATACACAGTATACATACATACATACATACATACATACATACACATACATACATATACATACATATATACATACATACATACATACATACATACATACATACATACATACATACATACATACATACATACATAATACATATACATACATAACATACATACATACATACATACATACATACATACATACATACATACATACATACATACATACAAACATAAATACATACAAAACATAAATACATACATACATACATACATACATACATACATACATACATACATACATACCATACATACATACATACATACATAAATACATACAACATACATACATACATAATACATACATACATACATACATACATACATACATGTATGCATACATACATAATTTGTTGTTACCCCTATTAAATGTTAAAATTCAATTCAATATGATTGCGTGAATGAATTGAAATGACTACAATAAATGAAATTGTTTTTATTGTTATTTTTATTCTATCAGTGTAATAAATTATGGCAACAATTTTTCATTTTTGATATGTTTTGCCTTTATAACAAGTCAGTTAACATCATTTAAATTCAAACTTTTTTCTAAAGCTAAGATAGTCATTTTTTTTTTATAGTGGTTACTCTTAGACGGATTTCGGCTATACTTTTAGAGATATTATTTGGCCTTGTATAATACCACTTTCTCTTTAGAAAATAACTTTTAAATTGGAGCTCAACTGATGAAGTCTAATTGACAGAAACGATATCGTCTTGAGCATTATAACTTTGGTAGTATGTTTATAATATTTATAAAGGTAAAATATATGTTTGTTGCCAAAAATCACTGCCAGTGCTGGAAAGCAAACATACTGTTATACCAAACAAATTAACATGGATGTAAAGTCGTTCCTAGGAAATTTCTGCCGTTAACCAAAAATGCTGTTAAATCAAGTGCCGTTATAACAAGAGTTGACTATTTATATATATATATATATATATATATATATATATATATATATATATATATATATATATATATATATATATATATATATATATATATATATATTAAAATAAAGAATGCCACACCACAAATGTGTGGGTTTGATGAAATAGATACGATAACAATAATGCATGAAGCTTAATGCAAAGAATAAACAAAATTAGTTAATGTGATAAGAAGGCTACTCCTTTGCATAAGATTATATGAAATTTCACTAATTTTGTTTATTCTTTGCATTAAGCGCCATACATTAGTGTTATCTTATCTATTTCATCAACTGCTTATACATGTATTTACTTTACACTATGAGACTTATGATATATATTCAATACATTTTTGTTGATGACCATTGCCTGATGGGCGTTTGTAACGTGAAACACGTGTCGCAATGTAAGTTAATAAAACTAAAAACCGTTTTGTGGTGTGGCATTCTTTATTTTGATATTTAATTTCTTTACGTTGGACTTTTTATAACTTTTGTATATATATATATATATATATATATATATATATATATATATATATATATATATATATATATATATTATATATATATATATATATATATATATATATATATATATATATATATATATATATATATATACAAAAATCTTTTTGATGGTAAAAATTCGAGACAAACGGTGAATTTTGTCGATTTAAAAAACACAACCTAAATGCCGTAATCGTGACTGCTGCAGGAGAACCTATTCTCGGACAATAGTAGCATTTCGCTGAGCTAGTGGCGTCACTTTTCTACAGGCTTGTGGAAAGAAAATGTTGGATAGTACTTAAGAAAGATGAGTGGTTGCACGGATTTACTGGAATTATCATTCGTAATTTTACCATGTTTAACATTTAACATGTTTTGTTTATTGTTTACGAGCAGAAGATGTATTTAAAAGATCTGGACAAAATATTGTTCCTTTACGTTCAAAGAGAGTATCCGGCAATACGTCATGTTCGAAATAGGTTCCGTGCTTATTCACAATTTTGGAGAATAAAAAGAATTTACCTCAATATCAAAATATTCTCCTCGTGGTGATGGCAATACCATAAATTAAAAGTCACGTTATAAAAAGCTATCGACCACCGTGCCATTCCACCCTGGTAGAAGTTCACATTTGCATCCATGGGCGATTCCTTCAAAGCAACATCTTTCCACAAGTTTGGAAACTCACATGTAGGTGGTGGTTCCGCTGGAATAAACAAGTATTTCCTCCGACAAATCACGTGATATCAAGTGATACATGGCATATAGTGAGTTTCGTTACTGAGCAAAAATATATTCAAACACAAAGGGTGGTACAAAACTTGTTTTATTTTTATTTTTTCAATTCTGAAAGTTAAAATATACATATTATCATGACAAGCTATTTTGTCGACCCAATCTTTACTCTGTTTAATTCAGAATTACGAACACCGGTTTGTTCCTGAGAGAGAGAGAGAGAGAGAGAGAGAGAGAGAGAGAGAGAGAGAGAGAGAGAGAGAGAGAGAGAGAGAGAGAGAGAGAGAGAGAGAGAGAGAGAGAGAGAGAGAGAGAGAGAGAGAGAGAGTGTGTGTGTGTGCTGTTTTAAGTAAAACCCTGTTTTGATTATCTCATCTATATCTTTCTTTCCTCTTAATATATTCATCTGTCTATCTATTTTCAATGCTGGTTTTGCTTAAATGGTTGTATTTCCACTTTCTACGCAATTTAGGATAATTATTGAATATAAAACATACAAAAATATGTATTCTTAACCCTTTAAACCCTACAGGCCATAAAAGACCTATCTAAATAATAGAAAACAACATACCATCTAGATACTTAAGGTTGGGAGGGTTAATAGGATGTCATACCAAAATATAAGCTGGATTTTGCTTATTTGAATGGAGTTTTAATCCACACTCAACAGCCATATACTGGCAGCTAGTTTTAAAAGCATAAGAAAGACTTGGGTGCGGCCTTTCGCATTGGACTGGCAAACTGGTTTACAAAATTAGCTTAACACTTTCAACCCTACAGACCATAATAGATTTATCTTTACAATAGAAAAGAGCATACCATCTTGATTTTCAGGGATGAAAGGGTTAAGAAATATCGTTGACTAGATGTGAGAGACTTCATGGTTGAAAGCACGATGCTCTATAACTACTTAGCCACAGGGACCCATTCTAACTGAAAAACACAGATGAGAAAATGTAAATATAAGTATAAAAGGTAGAAATGTTTTCAAAATTGATGTGTTTAATTAATTATTATGAAATGCAATGTATATGTACTCGTAAGGAAAATGCAAGTGATGTTTCCTTCTAAGGCATCTTTTGTGGAAGTTAAGCAGGTCTGGAAGTAGATTCGTGGTAAAGTTTTTGTTGACCGGTCACACCAGCGGCGAGTCGAGTCTGACCGGTCAACTGGGGATGCTAACTCCTCCATTGCATTTGATCCCACCTCTGGATTTCCAAGGGTCCATGTATACTTATACTTATACTTTGGTATCTGTGATTTTTATATTTGATAATTTTCTACAGAGTAAATCGCATTTAAAAACTTTAAAAGAATTAATGGAATTCAAATCACCATGAGAAAGTTTGATGGTGGAATGCTCGGCTCATAAGGGATTATATTGTGGTCTTATCTGAAATATTTTAACATTTAGTAAATGTCACCAAATTTTCGTCATCGGAAATGTCTAATGATTTCTTTTTCAATTTATACTTAGTTTAAACATATTTTATTTATGTCAAATTTATATACAATAATATCAATACAGTAACAATGCATTTGACAAAAAAAAAAAAAAAAAAGGACCAGAAAAAATAGATAAGAGCTTATGTAAATTATTTTCCCAAATTATTTCCGTTTCATGATTACGATTCATCGCTTTATCACCATACCACAAGTTGAAAATTGTGGTGCTTCACCACTAGTGTTACGTTTTCCTGAATAATGGAAAGTTTAAGCTGGAATTATATATTTTTTGTCCCGGTGTTGATTTACATGTCGACGTTACACTCGCACATAATGTGTTGCTATATAATTTAGGACATGACTGAATTTTGACACAGTTGTATATCAATCTAATTCGAAATTATGTAACGGAAGTACACTTTAACTAGAGACAGGATATCATTATTGTAGATTTTGATATACCCCATCAATATCCCGAATAACTTTTTTCTTTCTTGTATATCATTGTCATATATTTTTACCTTTATCATTGGTACAATCTCAATTCTTATGCACCACCCGGTATACGTATTATCAAATACTAACTCTATCTTATATTTCTGACTAAAGTAAAGGCAGGGGGGAATTAATCAAAATCATGAATTACATTATATCAGAGCATCATACGTCAGTAATTCAATTCCATTACACATAATTTACATTGACAGTGAGAATTTCAGCATTCAAATGAAATATCTAGATATCACAAAAACCATGTTCTACCGAATCTCTCTACATTGTTAAACTATCAGAGGTACACAAATCAAGTAAATGACATTTTGTAAAGCAGTATTTGGTTACATTTGTAAAACGAGGATTCCACAATAAGGGAACTGGGACATTCTGACACAATTTATTGGGTACAAGTATTGAATATTTTATCTGTAAAACGTTTAATTTATAGTGAACAAATGAAGTAAAATACTCTTTATCAAGAGACTACAATGCATGGTTGTTTAGATGGAAAACGACGGTCTCTGTCTGTATATTAGGTATATGTTGTGTAAAGAAATGTAACAACAAATATCAATACCAAAGTGATATCAATGTATATCATTAGGAAGTCAATAAAACGACTTACAAACACACTGATATTTCGACGACCAGGCAACTCTTAAACGTTAATTGACTTCCAAAATCATGGACGCCCTCAGTGTATGAATGTGAAAACTATATGGAAACTTGATATTAAGTCTCCGCTTGGATAACGGGTATCCTCTAGAGCAGAGTTTTAGCATTAGCGAGTTTTGAAATGGCATGCAGACATAGTGTATTTCCGCGCGTTTTCTGGTTGTCGGAAACACCGGTACCATAGATTTACGCAGTCGGAAACTGTATGAAAACTCAGTGGAAACTGTAAGCTTTTGTATGAAAACTGTATATATGTATATATGTATATAAACTAAGGTTTCCATTTAGTTCTTGTAGAGTTAACTAGCTAAAACTAGATGTTTTATGCAAAATGAGAAGGGCTTACACACTGCTATAAAGGAGTGACCTGAAACCAAAATCGATGCTGACCTGAATCACGGGACGTTTGTAAATGAACACAAGGTCGCCCATGATTTTATTTTCACTTGAATAAGTCCATTTAATAAACTTGTTACCATACAAGTCACGAAGAGAAAATCACATACCGAAATCATCCTGTACCGCCTTTCAAATTATCAGAAAACATTTGAAAGGTACAAGTATGAAAGAATTTCAATAGCATGTTAAAATATATAGATGTAAGTGTGCTCTTAAATTTCTTAGATTAGTTTTCTCCTATACACTATTATACTAGAATCGGATATATATAATTTACACACAACATAGATCTCGTAACAAATGCATTATGAAGTATACGAAATAATCCAGTAGCGTAGAATAATGACATACACGAAATGACCACCAAGAAGATAAACGGCCCTTTTCGTGGATGGGTAGCCAACAAAGGTTGATCTTGTTTCAAATAAATAAGCATTAATCTGTCACCTTCCCATGCTTGAAGTAACATCACAATTGAGAAGCAAAACATTTGATTGAAGAGATAAAACAACCAAACTTGTTATTGTCATTGTCTTGTTATGATGATTTGTTTGTTTGTTTGTTATTGTTTAACATTTCACTAAAGAATACTTCACTCATATGGAGACGTCACCAAATGCCGTTGAAGGGCTTCAAATTTTAGCCTATGCTCGGCACTTACGGCCATTGAGCAGTGAGGGTTCTTTAACGTGCCGACACCTACTGTGACACGGGACCTCTGTTTTTACTGTCTCATCAGAAGACCAGGAAACCAACCTGCCGCCGGTTGGACTCGAACTCACGTCCTTACGACCAAGAGTCGAGCGCGCTACCGACTAAGTCAGGCCGGCTCTCTTTTTATGATGAAACTGCCCTGGTAAATGAATACTTTAAAAGGATATGTAATATTGCGAAGTGTAAAGTGTACCTAAATCAAATCTAAATTGGAAACCAATAAACGTATCCGATAATTCTGAGTACTTTCGTTCTATGTGCAGCTTAATTTAGATTCATGAATCCCGAATGACAAAAACAACTAACGGTAAAACAAATTCTTTGTTCCGACTCTATATTAACGATCTATTAATCTCAAACTCGATTAAATACTATATTACATTAGAATTATTAAAACGGGTGTTTTGTACTGTGGCTGATCTGTGCCATTTCGTTGTTTCCCTATTTCGACCTTTCGCCACGAAAGAACGACATTTAATTCTTCTTAATTGTCGACCTTTCGTTGTTTCGCCCTGAAAGGACGAGATGTAGTACATCTTAACTGACGATCTTTTCGCTGTTTCGACCCAAACGGACGAAATTTTATTTCTCTTAACTGACGACCTTTTGCTGTTTCGTCCCGAAAAGACGAGATTTCATTTCATTTAACTGGCGACCTTTCGTTGTTTCGCCCTGAAAGGACGAAATAATGAGGAATATTTCGCGAAAGGAAGACGATGTTGGTTGCTGATTAACGACCCTATAATCTCGTCATTACGCATAAAAATGTCGACTGTTTGTTGTTTCGCCCGGACAGGCCGAGATTTTGTTGTCTTACTCGGCGACCTTTTGTGCTCTCGTACATTTAGGATGCATTGGAAAAAACGCAACTAGAAAAGATTCATCTTGTGAAATATACAGGTTATAGAAAATGTGAGAGAGAGAGAGAGAGAGAGAGAGAGAGAGAGAGAGAGAGAGAGAGAGAGAGAGAGAGAGAGAGAGAGAGAGAGAGAGAGAGAGAGAGAGAGAGAGAGAGAGAGAGAGAGAGAGATGTACGCATACACACATACAATAGTGGCAAATCAAGAAAATTTTCAAAGGGGCGGGAGTTAGACTGAATATATATCTTTATAACAATATCTGTATAACTGCACACTATTCAATTTAATTTCTTCTCGTAAATCTGAAAACGAAAGTAATCATTTGGAAAACAATGTTCGTTTGGATGTAGTGCCTAGTTCACAAAATGCAGAACTATATGCATTATGATTTTATTTCCATAACCGAAAAGCTCTCCACACACACGCGCGCACTTGGGTGCATGTACACAGACATATTATGCCATCTGTATTTAATTATAAAATTAAATTACATATTCAGTAGTAGTTTCGTCATTAGTCATGTAAATTAAAATAATGTCGGTTTACTTAGATGTTAAATTATTCTTAACACAATTTGATAATTCATATACAAATACATGTACATTTATGTTGTAATTGCACGGCTGCATACAAGTAAGTATAGATTTCTTTTCGAAATACTTAAATGGTCGTTAAAACATACTTTCTGATAAGAATATGTATATATATATATATATATGTTTATATATATTCTATATATATATATATATATATATATCTAATATATATATATATATATATGTTCCTGGACATTCTATTGATTTATACTTTGGTATCTGAATTTATATATATATATATTCTGTATTCCCTTTCTTTAATATCGCAGAACTCACCTGATACGCATTCACATAAAATTCAGATAAAAAATCAACAAAATCATTTATTTTTCTTGTTTTATTTTTCCACAATGCAGTGAGGAGTATTTCAGTTTTGAGTCTCTCTCTCTCTCTCTCTCTCTCTCTCTCTCTCTCTCTCTCTCTCTCTCTCTCTCTCTCTCTCTCTCTCTCTCTCTCTCTCTCTCTCTAATAATTATATATATGTATACATGGCGAAAGTAACATGCTATTTGCGTATGTATACCGAAAGGCGAAAGGTCGCCATTTAAGAAAACAAAATCTCGTTCTTTCGTGGCGAAACAACGAATGGTCGACAATTCAGGAAATAAAATATCGTACTTTCGGACGAAACAACGAAAGGTCTCCAATTAAGACGTACTAAACCTCGTCCGTTTGGGGCTAAACAACGAAATATCGGCGATTATGAAAAATATAATATCGACATTCTGGGGCGAAACAACTTTATGCGACTATGTCGTCCTTTTCGTTGTTTCGTCCTTTCGGGGCAAAACAAAGAAAGGTCGCCAATAAAGAAGTACTAGAATTCGTCCTTTCGGGTCGAAATAACGAAAGATCGACAATTAAGAAGCACTAAATGTCGTCCTTTTGGGGCGAAATGTCGAATCAACGAAACAACGAAATAGCACAAATCAACCATTGTATTTTTGAGATAAGTATTGCATATATGCCTGCAAAACTTGTCAACGCGTAGATACTACAAACACCTGCTCATTTGTAATTCTATTAATGATATATTTGTCCGTAACTGAGTGAATAAATTATTGCGCGTTAAATTGGATAATCTTCCACCTGTATCCTGCAGGTTCTATATCCCGCTCGAACCTAAGCTAAGCGATGCAGTTTACCTACGGATTAAAAAGACATTTCGTTTTCCGTCATAATAATAATTAAATGACTGAAAATACTGGAGTGTGCAATGTGAAGTCGTGATACTGGACAACATGTATATAATTGGTCTAGATATAAGAATGAAAACATTTTTGTACTCCAGACCGGACTTAAAGCTGCAAACCCCTTTCTCAGAGCTAAATATGTATGAAAACATGTGCGTCACATATTAAGAAACGCAAAAGCTGATTGTAAGAGATTCTTACCGACAGTCTTATATCCACTCTGAAGGAAACATATCACCGATATAAAGAATAACTCCATTAGAAGATGTAATGTTGAATCGACGTCCATGGTTATACGTGTTTTTTTTATCATCCCATGGTGTCAATTCCTGTCATCTTTACAGCATTGCAACACATTGTTCAGCAAAATAAGTATACCTTACAACACACCCATAGGAAAGGCATACATCTTCTTTACATGTTTAACATGAAACAAGTTTTCCGCCTCGCAAACACCGCCCCTGTAAATATCATTTACATTCCAATCTTGACATTGTGGTGATGAAATATAGAATATCATTTTTATGTGCTACATGTAGTATACAAGAAACAGTGGGTGTCATTCAAAATTACACGGTTCAAAACTTTGGAGATTTAAGTCACTTTTGTAACATAATTTGCTACATTTGATGGTTTTCAGTTCGTAATTGATGTGGTCCTTTATATAAATAATTTCGTCGCAATAAAGAGTATCGTATAGATTTTTATCTTAATTTATCTGATGTTTACAGACTTGTTTCAATGTTCATAACACCTGACAGATACAAAGTCACTAAAGCAACGCATTGATAACTTTAAACATGCTGTAAAATACAGATAAGGTAAACATGTATTTATCACTATTGTTGGGCAGTGCAAACAACAGAATGACAATCAGTTTGTTTGTTTTTTGATGTACTTTTCGTCAAGAACTATTCAATTATATTGAGATGTCACCAGCTTTAGGTGGAATGCCACAAATTTTGACCAGTTCTATTGACTGACGCCAATGCAGTGATGGTTTTTTTACGTGCCACACCTGCAGTGACACGGGACCTCAGTTTTATGTTTCATCAGGAACACCCGAATGATAATCACATATTAAACCCAACTTACTATATTCAAAAATTTGTATGCAAGTGTATATATGTGTACTTTTGTAACTTCCTCTATGTGAAGTTTGTACAGTACGTGTAGCAAATGTAATTAAATGAACTAAAATCTCGCCTTTTCTTGCTTGTTCCTCGCATACTGCGTATTTTCATGAATACCTGTATATTATATTAAAAGCTGTTTTGTCATTTACCTTCAGAACATCTGTTTTCTGTTTACTCTCGTAAACTAACATCAATTACAATATAACACCTCTGTTTTAGAATAAAAGTTAACAAGGATGACAACATACGCAACATATAACTTGATAATTTGTAGTCTGCTGTAAACTTCCGGCCTTTACCTATATGTCCTGAGCAAATGAAATAAAATTCACATTTGTTGCCTAGTGATGCAATTATTAAATAAATTGTATGAAGAAATACCTCGTAAACTAGATCTAATGAATACGTTTACATGAAATGCTGTTTGCTTTTCAAAATATAGATCATGTACTTATTATGGAATATAGCTCCTATTAAAGAGAGCGAAGCGATTTGTGTTGTGCAAAAAATGTAATGGTGACTAACTAGAAACTTTATATACAATACAGTACAGTGTGACAGCATGAAGGGGGGGGGGCAGGAGGCAAACCAAGACTATATAGATGATAATGCCGGTTAAAAAGTAACTTTATATAAAAACCAAATAAATTGTCGTTTATCGACATGATTGGTAACTCATTTTTAATTTCTAAGTAAGCTCTATTTTACGATGGTCAAGATGCCCAAATATTATGTACGAATGTAAGAAACATTACACCAACCCACATGTGCCGAGTTGTCAGTGCATCGTATTTAAACCATGAAGTTTGTAACCTCTTTCAGCGTAAGTTCGAGTCCCGAAACCTAATCGGATTTTGTGAGAAAGATTGCAAGTTTACTTGCAGAAGACCCATGGTCTTTTCTAGAGTACATTGTAACCAAGTAGAGGGTACCTGGTTACAATGTACACGAGAAAACTGGCCGCCACCATATAACTGAAGAATAATTGGGTGTCCAAACAAACAAACAAACAAGATTGTTGACAGATCCACGTAAGATCATTTCATTCACAATATAATCTAATTAGAGACTGTCGTCATAAGTTTACATGCACATTAAGATAAACAAATGTCGAGTAAACAATAGGCAGCCTTATAGTCAATGTAATTACTTTGTAGTGACATTACAATGTTTCAATATTTGAAATGATAAATTTCGTGTCGTGGTTATATTCTATAACTACTGTGACTTGAGTTTACAATTACTATTTACGTCTTGGTGTGGTTCCAGACTTAATTTTGACCGAATGTTTATATTTAAACTTTTCACTGTTGGTGTTTAATTCCATGGATTGTGATTTCCTCTCTCTCTTTTAAAGGAATCTCTCTCTCTCTCTCTCTCTCTCTCTCTCTCTCTCTCTCTCTCTCTCTCTCTCTCTCTCTCTCTCTCTCTCTCTCTCTCTCTCTCTCTCTCTCTCTCTCTCTCTCTCTCTCTCTCTCTCATTTTCTCTAGAATGTGGTGTTTTCCTCCTGTCAGGAGAAGGATACATTAGCATCAGCTTTTACTAAGTCAGCCTTTATCATATTCCATACATACATGCATTACTGATTTTAATGATAACTTATTCACTTTTTCTAAAATAAGTTCTTGAATCAATCAACAACACCAAGGATTACGCGAATATTAACACAGTAAGTAATTTTTCACTATTGAGTATGACCTATGTAATTTGCCATTTTTACATAATGACAGTTATACATTATATACTGCTCATCACAAAGAACAGAATCTCGTTACTGAGTTCAGTAACACGCGGCAATGGTACTTGGGATATGTTGCATCACATGGTTTCTCCAACGATTTTGCGATTTTTTATGATTATTACGTAATTTCTAATAGGTAATGAAAGCCAATAAATGTCTTCTTGACTTTAAGATAACGATTGACTGAAATTTAAAATTAGATAGATACCATATATTATTATAAGTACAAGATGTATTTGGAATAAATTTTACATAAATTTTGAAAACGTTCAATATGTACATGTCGGGATGATTAAGTCAATGGAAGGCGAGTCGATTCCATGGATTTGATCAACTTGACATATTCCCGTGGACGTCAGTAACAAACATAATAACTAATAATGTATTATCCAATTCAAATAACTTGGTGGGGCGGAGTAACCTCTTGATCATACATACATCATACAGATGATTCTACTCACTTTTCGAATATGACAAGTTGCATGGGAAAAACGTTCTATCCATCACTGGATACTTTCTTATGCATGGTGACAAGTAGGAACGATTACTCTAATCAGTGTAATTTAATATTATGCTTTAATACCTATAATTTAAATTCGTCCAGATCAAGAAAGGGTTCACATGGCTCCAACTTGGCAATTTATATCGATTTGACTATAGTCATGCAGGATGCGTTGTACGTCTCCGTTTCACCTTTCAATGGTCCGTTGTTGTCCAATGTTTGCCAGATTAGAATATTATTTCCTGAACCTCCTTACGCTTGATACTTCAGCATATGTCATTTTCAGTTTTTTAATGTTTAATATTTGGACTTGTAAAATGGCGAAACCATGTATTTGAGAATACGACAAATCATTTCCTCTCATATATGTCATTTACTGTAACTTTGGATAATTCTATAAACGTATATGAATATAAAAAACATCTCAGATATCAAAGTATAAATCTTAGGATGTCCAGGATACATATACAAATCTGGTAAAAATGGACAAACACGGACCTCTGGAAACCAAGTGGTGGGATCAGGTGTCATAGAGGAGTAAGCATCCCCTGTACACCGATCACACCCGCCGTGAGTCCACAGTCAAATCCAAATGAAATACGTGAGGAACGAATCCTCGTCACAATTGGTACAGACATCTTAACAACCACCAAAGAACAGGCAACTCAACATTTCACTTAGTGAAACAGAGTAGTCGCAAACAAGACTATTATACCAACCATAAATTTTTCGGAGCGTTGACATCAAACGCGGTTTTCGAAATCCATGTGTCAATAATTTGTCAGTGAGTAATTTACATCTGTATATGAAATGTTCATATGTTGAACACGCCCTGGCATATCGGATCATTTGTGAAATATAAACTCCGTATTCGGGTGACTGTGGGATATTACTACTTACATATGGAACCTTTAAGATAGGGAAATGTCAAATTAAAGGGCACCGCTCACTTTGTTTTCTTTTGATTTAGCAGTTTCTGAATGAAGTCTGCTTCTTATGAATAAAGTCAACCAATAAAGGGGCATAGTTGGTTTCCATAGGAATGCCGACAATTTGTTGAAAGATCACGTCTCCGAACATTACAAATATATTGTCTATTACAAATTCCAGCATCTTTTTATATCAACTTCAGTGTATTTATGTGTAGAATCAGAGCGATGTCGGACAAAATAAGCATCATGATAATCAATCACTAGATATTTAAATTTTCACCTTTAATGAAAAAAAAACAGTAGAGTAGAGAAGTCGTAGTTTTTGATACTGTGAATTTGAGAAAAATAGACTTGATAAATCACTATTTACACGTTACATCCTTAATGTGTAATTGTACACGTTTATCACAATTTAGATATTTGACCATACTTTTCGTTGTGATTGGTGATGTTGAAGCAAAATGAGCCGTCAAAATAATAATTTTAATTTTTGTCCATTAAATTTAAAATCTGATAAAATGTGTGTTCAAATATAAGACCTATCTCAATTAAACGTTGAAAAAGATATTGTATATATACATTAGTTATATATGAAAAATATTCGATTTGAATATTTATCTTCCAACATCTATATAAATAACATATACCAAGTATTATTCTTCACGGTGTCAAGTAGGCAATACACAACAATTTTTAACTTTGAACAAACACGGACTTCTGAATATCCAGAGGTGGGATCAGGTGCCATGGAGGGGTAAGCATCCCATTTTGACCGGTTCAAAAAATGAATTAGTACCAATTAATAATCGAAGCTCAAGTCCATTAGAACACGACGAAGTAGATGTGCAATGGTGTTAACATGAAGAACAATGGCTAATCCCAAACAGGATAGGACCAGATGTCCGGAAGGAGTCAGCGTCCTCTGTTGGCGTGCCACACCCGTCGCAAATATTACATGGGAACCTTTCTAGTACAATGAACGGGTCAAATTCGGTGAAAGTAAGTGAGGAATAAATGTTTGTCCCCCTTTATCTCCAATACGCAGAAAATGTCCGAAACGAAATGTATTGAAACGAAGGATAAAATCACCTATTCCTGATTCAGTTAAAAGAAATAAATGTAACGTTATAAGAATAGAATATACATTAGCTACAGAACGCATGTACGTGCTTTTTGACACTCGGTAATCTTCGTTAGATTTACCGAAAGTTACTTAGCGCAATGTTCAGAGTTATGATAGGTTCAAAAAATCGGATATAACGGGTTACGTTTGACATTGTTGAAATTGTTGAAATTATACGCATGGACTTGTTCTTTTAATACCAGGTGAAATATTTCGGATATATTGCATAAAATTTGCATGTAAATCTTTGTACTGACGACAGCTTATACTGTTTTAAATGAAAGGATGTGGAAATCAAAGGGAAATGTAGATACAACCTAAACATTAAATTAAGTGGAACCTTGCTATTAAGACCACTTAATTGACAGACTCATTGTGGTCTGATTAGTGAGATTGTCACTTAAGTGGAGTTCTGATTTTATTAGATATTTATCAAGGGAATGAAAAAATTGTAGTCTGAAATGTTAGGTGACAAATCATAAACATTTAACAGGGAAGTGTTGTATTTCGAATGTCCTCGGTTTTTTTTTTTTCTTTTTAGATTTTTAGCTATGGATTTCAACATTCGTACTATTGCATATCCATCAAAGGAGAGCACGGGCATTTATCTATCAATATAGGAAAGACAGATTCAAAGAGACTTACGGGTCTACTCTAATACATAATACACTAATAGAGATATAGTGAATATTGAAAAATCAAGAGGTTATTGTCGTGGAGGAGTTAGTATTTCCGGCCTACTGTTCACATCCGACGTGAGCCAACAGTCAGCGATGTCCCTGTTGCAAAAGCCATTAACACAAGTTTAATAGTATCATAGATTTTTATAAAACTAATCAGTTGCTAACACAGTGACCTACTCTGTAAGTCGCAGCTAATTTAAGTATCACAAATACATTGTGTTCGAATCCATTTTGGAGATTTATGGACAAGATAATCTAGAAAAAAGTTGACTGATATATTTCTATAAACAGTAAGAAACAAACAAAATATATTTCATATAGCAAAGGACATAAACTTGAAATACATCATTAACTTTTCCATTGAAAAAAAAATTAGCATACATATAAAATGCATATAAAAGCTAAAGGAAAATAATAGATGAGTTATCAGGTTTGAAACCAACACGACAACACAAGGTTTACAAACAATGTATATGAAATATTTATGGTCCATTTCAGAAGTATGTCATTTTGTCTTTTAAATCATTCTTTAACCGGGAGTTTTGCCCTAGTAAGTGCGTCTAACTGGCATATAACAATTCATGTTTATATGATAATAGACAACTCAAAATTTATCACCCATTTTAATTCCTTTACCAGAATGACGTGTAACAATAACTTCCACTTGATGATAAAGCATATTGAGAAATAAATATAATAAATCAGAGCTTTCCAAATATTTCATCTATTTGATTCCATTTCTATATTCATACACTTGTTTTATATGTCATTGTCAGAATCTAATTAAAATCATCTACTCAAGTTTAAAGATGATTTATGAAGTAGCTCAAAGTACGTCATGTTACATCTGTTTGTTCACCTGCTAGGTCGGTCTAACTTTGATTTACACGTCAAGTCCTAGGCGGATGTTAGTGTGACACTACACAGACAGTTATCCACAAAGAAAAAAATCATCAATGTTTTTGAAAATAGGGAAGACAACTCTTTGTTTATATTTGACAGATAATGGTAATGATTTGTACATTTCACTGCGTGTGATTTGATATGCAATCGTTTTGAAATAAAGTTTTACTCATGTTTCATTTGACTATTAATGTAGGTTAGAGTGTTCGGATCGTATTCCTCCGCCACACATGACATCAGAACGAGAAAAAAAATTCTTAATATAGCAATATTTGCATATAAAATTTATATTTTATTATGTTAGGATTGCAACTCGAGAAAACTGAATTCAGATTTATTATTTAGTATGGGAGTTGTCTTTTTTGCTCTTAATTAAATCTTGTAATGTAATATTATCGCCTTATCTTATCATTTATATCTTGATTTTATGTTCTAAAAAATGCATGAGTTTACTTGAGCTACATGACAAGTTTAAATTCATGTCTATAAAAAACATCTTGCTTATCATATCCCTTATCAAATATGATTTTTATGATTTATTTTGATTTTTTTACTTACCAAACACAATTTAATTGAATCAATTCATATTCAAATTCCAAACCTGCATCTTCACCAAAATACCTTTCATTAATTCGAGCCAATTTAAACCGTTTCTCAACATAATATACAGTTTGAAATATTGATTACATCAACTGAAACATGGTGGAGGAATCGTGTCCCGAATGTTACACGAACTGCTCTCAGCAAAACTGCATTCAGTTTGTAGATTTCAACTTTGCCGAATTCATTTAGACGATTGCCAGTTTACCGTGTGTTTGTTTAATTTGAAGATATTGTCATCACGTGTGGCGAATTCAAACTTGAATCATTTTCTGTTTAATTTTGAATATGACCATGGTTACATTTTACCCAAACTACTCACTGACAAATTATTGACACATGGATATCGAAAACCGCGTTTGATGTCAACGCTCCGCGAATTTTACGGTCGGTATAATAGTATGCGATTTTAACTTTGGTATTATGTTTATAATATTTACTACTCTGTTTCACTAAGTGAAATGTTGAGTTGCCTTTTCGTTGGCGGTTGTTAAGACGTCTGTACCAATTGTGACGAGGATTCGTTCCTCGCATATTTCATTTTGACTTGACTGTGAACTCACGGCAGGTGTGACCGGGCGACAGGGGATGCTAACTCTTCATGGCACCTGATCCCACTTCTTGGTTTCCAGTGGTACATGTTTATCCATTTTTAACCAGATTTGTATCTATATCCTCGACATCCTAAAGATTTATACTTCGGTATCAGAGATTTTTTTATAGATTCCTACTAGATCTAGCCAACTTCAAATAAAACATTTTGTTTGAAATTATTAGTGAAGTGGGAATTATTTTAATATTACATTAGGCATTGTATTATTGACGAGCAATAGACATTTTATTAACGGTGCAGTAATTTTATATATATGGCTGATATTATATACTAGAACCCAGCTATAAGTGAAATATTTTTCACAAAATGTTACTTGGAACATCCCAACTCTGAAAAAAAAATTATATTAGGTCGTCCACAACCATGTCATCTTCAAATACATTTAAAAAAATAATAGGTCACCGTTCTTTATTATCATTATTGGTTTTTTTTTTGTAATTCCAATAATTTAAATCTACACCTCTCCACATTTTGAGCAATTCAGTTTTCCCAAGTACTAAAAACACTTGACCTTTGACCCAATCACCTTGAAATATTGACGACATATTTCTCCTGCAATTCCATACAACTCCCAGCTGCATATAACATCTTCTATTGAGTTCGTAATGCAAAACTATCCCTAAATACTATTTTGTTATTAAAAACTAACAAAATTGAAGTTTTGACGAATCATAGGCCTTCATTTTTTTTACCATGGCAATCAATGCTTCTGTAACATTCACCATTGAATTCGCAATGTCAAAATACCTGACAAGTGTATATTCATTTTCATCAAAATCTAAAAATAACTCACTTTTGATCAGTCAGTAACCTTTATTTTGTTACCATCTGACACTTTCACAGAAGCAGCCATTGAATTCGTTATACTAAAGTA